>JAPEUY010000010.1:1200000-1570944 GCA_027946455.1 Neocucurbitaria cava
GGCTGCGGAGTGAAAGGCTTCTCGAAGCGCGTGGAGGAGACCCAAGAGCGTGGAAGCGAAAAGGAGATTCAGGTTGGAGCGGGATGGTGGCCGCTATTACTACCCACCGCGGCGCCCGAACTGACCAAACCTTCTCGCCGCCTCTGCTAGCATGGCGTTTGGACCCTTGCAAGCGCCATGCAAAGAGGACGGCGACGGATCGAGCCTCGAATTAGCGCGTCTGGCGGTACAAAGAGCAGAGCACAGTGCATGGCATGCTGGCTGCTGCCGCACGCACGTCCGCGTCCGCACGCACATTACCGTGCCCGCCAGCGGCCTGCCCCCGGCCGCCATGGACACACTCCCACCGCACTCCAGCCGAGCAGCGCCGACGGTGGAGACGCCGCGACCGACGTCAAGCCCTGTGCATAGACAGTACGTATGTACACAGTACTGTGGTAGGACACCGGTAGGCAGGCCGTCCCCATGTGTCTTGCGCCCGCCTGCGTCAGGGCTAACAACCGCCCATCCGCGACACTCGACAGACTCAGCACCGCGCTGCTGCGGCACCAGCCAGGACGCTCGCCGCGCTGCTGCACCACACGCCTGCAGCGCTGCAGCACAGCTCCAATGCACCAGCACCACCCATGGGCAGCAGCAGCCCCTTACGGCGCGCCAGTGCGGTGCCAGTGCGGTGCAGCTGGGGCGGCGGATGACTTGGTTGCTGGGGTCGCGCTGGTCTCTGCATGGCGTTTGCTGCGGCCCGGTCAGCTTGCTCATCAACTCGTGAGTCGCCAAGAAGCTCGGGTACTGCCGCTCGCGTGTGATCGACGAGCCTTTAATTATACACATAGGTACTGTACACGCCCGCCGCAATCATCATCATTACACACTGCCTATGTATTCTTCCCAGCAGGCCTCCCTTCACCAACACGAGAGCCTGTGCGCCCATGTAAGGAGGACGGGCACGGCCGTGGCAGCACCGCGCCCGCTTGCGCTGCACCACGAGCCCTCGGGAAGCGCAGCCTGCGTCCATGTCGCATCCAAGACTTTGCACTACGCTGCCAACGCGACAGCTCACCACCTAGCAGGAGTACGGCACGAGCAAGGTAGCGCAGCCTGTGTGCTGCTATCCGGTGAAGCGTCCGCACCCCCTCGAGACTGCCGAGCTGACCATGCCCCTTCCCTCCACACAGCGTCCGAGCGACGCCTGCATCCTGATGTGACTTCTCCACTCGCGAGCCCGGACTGTCTTCCTTCATCTGTCGCAATCTGTGATAGGGCTGCTCCGCCCCTGGCATCCGTCATGCTGCCCGGAGACGTCACCGTTCCAACCATGTCCCCAGTTGTTAGTGTGTAACCGTCTGACCAGTAATGCAACGGCCCTTGCTAGTTTCTGGGTGCGCCGCGTGCGAATCGGCGATAGTAGGCAATCTTCCCCGTCAGCAGGGGCGCTGTCAAAGGGAAGCGGGAGCGCCGATGTCTTGCACCGCGCGAACTGCTCGTTCGTTCGTTCACAGCAGCAGCACTGGCTCGCCTTCCACCAAGCTGTGAGTAATAAAGCCGACGCTGGCCCGCCGTGTGCTCGCAAAAGTCTGCAAATGTCTTGTTTCTCTGCTGCTATTTGCTTCCTGTAAGACGGCAGCATGCACCGCAGCCCACTTCCGTCCTCAAATCACAGCCCACAATCTCACATCGTCAATTTGGCAGATCGTTCATCCCTTGCGCCGGCCCCGGAGTGCGAACGGCTACCCATGGTGAGAAGCTTCTTCGTGCTGCTGATTTGCTGCCTCTGTCGTGCTTTGACAAAGGGACGCGAGACTGTTGATGGGTCCTTACACTGTGGCGGTGCCGGCGGTCCCGTATGTGACGAGAGGCGGAGATGTGCGCATATGCGCGACGTGAGCCATGGAGAATAGCGAAGCGCTCATCCTACCGCTTTCAGTCTCGGCACTGCGCAAGTCGTCTCAACCAGCTGCGTAGGTGACGACGCCTGACAGTCATGGCTCACGAGCTGTTAGCCCTAGTCCCAAGAACGCCTGTAGCGAAAACGCCAAACGTCCGTCTTCTCCCCTCAGATTGGGGCGGACGGGCCGTTGATTCACACTTTGGGCGTTCCACCGCCCAGGTTCGATGAAATTTAATCATCCAATCACAGCCCTTGCCTTCGCTTTATTCGACTCAAATTCCAACTCCCCAGCTGGCGAGTGCCTTGCAGCCGCTGGGCGACGGGTAAATCTTCGTTGTGCCATGCGTGAACAAAAAACCTGCATGGTCAATCAGGTCACAAGACGAGTTGGCACCGGTCAGAGCCGTCCTTCCGGCCATTCTTCACTTATTGATGACGCCCTGCAGCCAACCACATACAGCTACTGTTGTAGTTTGATTGTCTGCCACACCGCATTTCGCCATCTACCACAGTCACGAGTGCACAATAAATGAGTGCTGTGGGCGGTCTGAAAGTCGTCAGTCCGAAGTACTCGTCCGCCGCACGCGTGCTCCTGCGTGGACAACGTGGTTTCATGTTGGCAGTCTTGTATTGTACACATCCAAAGTGCCGTCTAATGCTGCTGATGTGATGTGACACTGTTACACCGACTGAACGGTGCATTTGTGGGGTAGAGATCTTCAGCCGCCTCTGTTTATCCGTCCAAGCGGATAAGGGCACATCTGCACATGTCTAGGTAAACAATGGTTGCACAAAGCGCTGGTTGTACGTGGCATGCGTAGTTGTAAACCGAGTGCGGAGGAGTGTGTGGACAGCCCGGGGATCACTAAATATGTACCAGGTGAAACCGCGGCCCGGGACGCATTGTGGAAATGCCGCTCCTGTCCGTCGAAATTAGATTAACGAGCCTTGTGTTAGCAAGGATTTTCCGCCATATATGCATACCATATAGTAGCACTGCGGAGACTACGTGGTCCTGTGCTACCGTAGGCAAAGAGTCACCAATTATCGCTTGAGCGCATCTCGTGTACCTCGGTGTCTGCACGAAGAGTCGAAAGGAGGAATATCAGGCGGGAAGATATCGTCCAGCTTCCGGGCCAAGCCGTGATCTGTGCCACATTGTCGGTGTCAGACAGATGGAATAGGAACAGTCAATGCTATCGCAACGAGTGCGCGGGTACATTGAGAGAAACATGCTCTCAGCACGTTCAAGCAGAACTTTCGCCATGCAGGCGGCGTAGTCGGTCTTGTGATCTCTATGCACTGCAGCATACATCGTGTTGCGTCTTGATACCGCTTTGATGTGCCGCAAACTCGCAGATAAGCCATACTTGAAATAACAACGTTCCGCGCTTGCAGTAGCATCGTATGAAGAGCTGCATCCTGCCGGGCGAACCGTGTTTCATTCTTCACACTCAATTGCGGTGGTCAGCAATATCATGTTTGCTTCTCGCTGCAGAACAAGTTGTCACTCAGCGGCTTTCTGCACGGTTGTACACAGTAGTTGAATCGTGGACTGCCTTGGATGATGATGATCTGAAGTCGTTAAAAA
This sequence comes from Neocucurbitaria cava, assembly GCA_027946455.1. Lineage (NCBI taxonomy): Eukaryota > Fungi > Ascomycota > Dothideomycetes > Pleosporales > Cucurbitariaceae > Neocucurbitaria > Neocucurbitaria cava. The sequence continues at coordinate 1,203,480 of JAPEUY010000010.1, forward strand.
GACCGGTAAAAATTGCAGAATCCCCAGAGACTCAACAGCCGTACTTTTGCGATATGCAAGCCATAGTGGAGCCCAACATCAGCCTGTGTGGTGTTCATTCGCTGGGAGCAAGGCGATCAAAGCCGTCATCGGTGTGATTGCGAAGTCGAGGAACGGGATGCGCATCCTGACACACACACCGCTGTTCCTAGCTCGACAAGGCCAACGACCCCCACAACGCTGGTTATATTGGCCACGAATAATAAATCACCAGCGCCATTGCGATGCTTGCCGTCGACTGTCGGGCTCATATTGTTTATTCCGCGCTGCTGGCGTGAGTCTGACCGTCGCAGCTTCGATCACGATGGCCACGGCGTGTACACTGGCCACTTTCCGCGCCCCTGCATGTACATGAAGCGGACCGATGCAGCAAGCTGCCGCGTTACCCAACGGGCTTGGGCAAAAGTCGATGAAGCCGTCGTCTTGAGATGCAGATGGTCTTGGATGGGATGCGTTAGACGGGAAGCAATGAGCACACCCATGCAACCCAAACAACAGACGAAAGCGCCCCGGCCCGTAACCCTAACGCGAGCTGTACAGCATGTCACAGCGAGGACATGGTTCTATGTGGAGGGCAGCTGATCGGGCAAATGTACCAGGGCAGCAGCCGACGACCCCCGTACCGCGCTTCTGCACTGTCATCGACTAGAATGTCGCGTCGATGCAGTCATCCATCCTTTATCATGGTCGAGGGGCGGGTGGGAAGCAGAGAGAGTTGGCTGCCTGGGCTCAGCCAGCCTACGGTGTATGCCGTGCGCAACCCCAAGAAAAAGCGACTAGGAGAAGGCGCCGGCCCGAAGTGCGTTGGACTGGAACTTGGGGACTGGGGCCAGGGGGGTCGGATGGGCTTTACTGCTTTCGTCAGCTCACATCGGCTAACTTTTGGGCACGGCATGGGACGGCGACGCGAGGCTCATGTTAGCCTGGCGTCCTCACGTGATCTGACCTTCATGCGGCCAAGCCGGGCCAAAGGCCGCACTACTGCAAATTGTGTTTGGTCTACCGTATGGCCTCGCTTGGAGCGACCAGTCAGCGCCACTGCCGCTGCTCCCTCGCGCGTCGTGCAAACGTCCATTGGCGGGCTTCGCGCGTCTGGCCAGCACTCCATCAGGCCGCCCATCGTGCCTCTACATGTCGTCCACCAATCCGAAAACCAGCTGACAGCCTTCGCGACTGAAGAAGGAAATACCGCACCGTAAATAGGCGTTGCTCAAATCACTTCAAGCCGCGTCCCCGTCCGCATCCGCGCTGTCGTTGTCGTCGTCGCTGCCAGCATCGCTTTCATCTTCGCTCGAGCTTGACGTATCCTCGTCGGGCATGCAGACACTGTTAAGATAGGTAATCTGCGCGAGTAGGTTAGCCGCAGCGATGTGTCTTCGCACCACCTGAGCCAACAGTGGCCTCGGACGCGCTTCCCCCACCTCCCCAATGCCGCCACCAGCTCCGGCCGGTTACTGCAGTGCCAACACACATTGCGGCCAGCAAAGCATTGGCTCCGTCGCTTCGCTTAGACAGGGATATCCCCAATGACGTTTGCCCCTTGTCCAATACTGTCCAATGAAGGTCTGAAACTTTGTGGGGCGACGAGGAGAATATTCAACTTACGAATGGAACCATATCGAGAATGAGTTCAGCTACTCGGTCCAGGCCTTTAGGCCCAACGACTTCGTAGTCCAAAAGCCGCCTACCGATTGTAAAGTTCCGGAGTCTCAGGAGGTCGATGTCCTTGTGATCAAGGTCGTATCCCTAAGTGCGTCTGTCAGCGCGATGTCGTGCGAACTCTGCAGCGACAAGATCATGCAATCGCTGTAGCAAGTGACACATTGACATACTGCAACATTGATCGATGCAGCTGCTTGTGTCACAAAGAAGACGTGGCGTAGGGTAGTGCTTGCTGCACGAGGAAGTCCTCGATAGAGGTGGAGTCGAACAGCGCTTGCAGATCCAACGGGTACAACATAGGCGGCCCACACATGCTGATGCCTGATACTCTCCTATATCCAGCCATAATGCAGAACATTTGACCATGCAGCACGCCATGCCGAAGTTCGTTGACAGTCGATTGTTGCTAGACCCGGAAATGTAGCCTGTGTGAACAGCTTGACAAACAATGATGGCGCAAAGTTGGTCGGAACAGTACCTCGACAATGACCCAAAGATTGAACAAGGATTATTATCAATAAGAAAAGGCGCGACAAGACTCACTTTAGGATTTCGCTTCAAAGCGGATGCTTGATTGGTTGCTGAGCTTGTGAAGGCCTTCACGGCTTTCTTATCGTTATCTGCAACATTTCCTAAGAATGACCTTCGAATCCCAGCATTTGTCAAAACGGCTTTGATCTTGTGCGGCTTGCGATCAATATCGCGCCTTAGCTTGGAAAGCGAAGCGGCGTCTGGTTGCCAGTATCCACCACCTGCTCTGCGGTCAGCGAAACCCCTTCACCAAAAATGGAAGAAGACAGAAAGGTTAAGCCCCTAGCTTGCGTGCATGTGGCTGGGTTAGTGTCATGTGTGATCAAGGGCAAAGTGGCATCACCACCTCTCCACTGCTCCCGGTTGGTAAGACCGGCAGGCGTAGGTATTGGCCTCTTCAGAATATCACAAAGACTAAGGATGGTCGAGGAACGGCTTTATGGTGGGTTATCACGGAGTGACTGTTGCGCATTGACGGTCGACCGTCGCAAACGCTGCGACCGCGAGAGCTGGTCCGTCGAATTGAAGGATTTCCCGACCTCGAGCCATCCTTTTCTGGCTCCTGTACAACCGGCTGCGTTGTCTCTGCTATGGGTTTAATTTATGGCGATGTCTGACCAATTTGCAGAGACGAATTGAGCGCTTGGTGTTTTGCAGCGTCCTGTTGCACAACCGCAGACAAGACGCTCCTTGAACTCAAACGTTTGGCAGTAAAGACAATCGGTGCCCGCGATGCAATAATGACGTGCATTAGCTTGCCGCGTTAACCGATGTATCGTTGGCCCAATGATACCAGCTGACGACTCGTTTCTGTTACTGGCGTGGCAGTTGTGTCACCACGACGTGCGTTGACGAGCATGAGACTGGCTATCTGGTGGAGAGGTCATGTGCCCTCGCCGGCCCAATGTCGAAAAGTGTCGGCGATTGTTGGGTATCTATGCGTCCCTCATGCGGTCTTATGCAAAGAGAACCTCTTTCGAAGGCCACGAGGTAACACGGTACCCATGCAGAAGCTGTTGGAGTATGGCCGCACATTCACTCGTGTACAAGCAATGTCTTCTCTAGAACAGTAAGGGGAAAAGCACCTACCAACAAAGCTTCCTCCGTTCGGTTGTATCTGCACATAGTAGTGTGCGTATGGACCCTTCCGCCCAGTTCTAGACCAAGCTGCAGAGAAATAAGTCTGGTCAGATGTCAGGATGCAGGACAACGACCCAATCAATGCAGCGGAAAGAGTAGCACAACTGGGCGTAGCCATGCCTCGTGGAATTGAGTTCGTGCCTACCTTGTATGGCGTTGGGTCTTTCGAGAACCGGATATCTTGGTCGGTCAGCCTTGATTACTCCCCAGGGTTCTTCCCCACTCTCACCTCGGTAGATACGATAGATCTATCTACGTTAGGTTTAGATTTACTTGATATGCCCAATTTGATAACTCACCACATCTTTGACTGGCAACTCGGGTATTGTTTCGTCGGCATCGATGACTTTTTCGGAAACTTTCTCCGTAAATGTAGTGAAGTCCTGCAGAGATGCCCTATAATCAGGGTCATGCACTGTAACCACGTTTAGTATGCATCTCACTTGCGTCATTGCCACCGTTCGCGGTTTCACATCATCTAGCTCATGTACGAAATACACAGAACTAGTTGGTGCATGAGGGGAAGTCACTTACTCTTCAGCCATTGGCGCTCATTGTTGGCAGCAAGGTCCTTGAGGAAAAGCATCGTATTCGGATGGACAGTGGCGTCTGTGTATGGAGTGTCGCCTGGGTCTCTTGCTTTCGGCTTTTTGATGATGAGCTGTGTGCCAGGTGCGAGTTTCGCCCCAGGCTTCCACAAGTCTTGCTCGCCGACGTGTTTCTTGCGTGTGGGAAGGGTATTTTCCCTGGCTGCGCGTCCCCGTGGTGTCGACTTCTCGGCTTGGCCGTCTTCCTCGCTGGCCGTTGCATCGTGTTCGGATTCCGAGGATGCGTCTTTGTCGCTCTGATCTTCATCCTCGTAGACAGAAACTACAGCGTCATCCTCGCCCTCAGTTGGTGGCGTATCTCTTTTAGACTTGTGATCAATTGCATCGTCGGTGTCAGTGTCCGGCTCGGCGTACGACTTCCTTGCTGTCGCTTTTGGTCGTTTAGATTGCCGAGTAGGCGTTCCCGAGGCTGGGCGCTTAGAAGAGTTCCTGGGCACTGAACCAGAAGTCGGCTTCGCCGCTTTTCGAGCCATATCGTCGATAATGTTTCCGTTTTGACGCTGTTATATAACACAGATGTGCAAGTTTGTTGTGGCCAAGGGGGTCGTGGTGGGAAGCTGTTTGGTAGTTGAAAGGAAGGTGCACTGGGCACTGTCCGGCCGACGCGAGAGTTGATGACGCAGGGTTGCAGGGATGGAAGTCGCGGTCGGACGCGAAAACCCATCGCGCTGTCACGCGCCGCAAAACCACACCCAAATTGAAAGAATTCGAATCTACTGCAGCGATGGCGAGTCGTTTCGAGGCACGTAAGCAAAAGATATTGGAACAACTTGAGGCCCCGGCGAGCGAGTATCATGATCTCTCGCCAAAAGGTTCAGTCGATGAGCCAATCCGGGACCTGATTAGCGAGATCAACAATCTCGAAGGACTAGTCACTACAAGCAGCTGCTCAGGGAGAATAAGTGTGTTTTTAGAAGGCCGAAAGGGGGTCATCGAGGATGCGGCTCCTATTACAGGAGTGGAAGAGCCTCGCGCTGGACCGGGAGGGAAGGGTGGAGGAGGCGCGTGGCTGTTCATTTCTCACACTGCAGTAGATGTCTCTGAACGACCCTCATCGCCAGACTACATGTCAATGTTTCAATTCGAGAAAATTGTGTCTGAGGCAGACGACAGACCTAGCGTATCGTCTAGGTATATCCACCTCAAATTCGAGCCGATGGTAAGCTCGACCAGGACGAATACTGTAAAGATCTGACATGGTTTAGATTCTCCACATACTAAGTGCATCAGTGGCTCATGCCCAGCGCATACTCACTGCAGCTTTGACTGCCGGCTTCCGAGAGAGCGGTGCCGTGGGCTTGAATTCGACTAAGAACGGAGACACTACTCCTATGGTAGCAGTACGTTCAACGGGATATTCGTTCGACTCCATCATCGGTCATCATGAGGAAGGTGGCCGCAATATTCCTATTGTGGATGCAAATTACCTCCGCACATTAGTCTGCATTGCAAACGAGCGCTTCAAGGTCAACACCGAACGGATAGCACGATTCCGCAAAGCCTTGATGGAATCCTATTATCCTCAGCCTGCACTTGGTGCTGCCAAACCAGATTGGGAAGAATCTGATACTAGAAAGGCACGGAAAAGAGAGGAAGGCTTGGCTCGACAAAGAGCGTTTAAAAAACAGAAGTCTGAGGACCGCGCCGTCACCGACTTGGAATCAATGAGCCCCGATACCTTACATGGCACATTCCGGTGATAAAAAGCACCTCGCAACAATGAGCAACCACTCTTGAAGAGCGCGATAGCTCATGAGCACAGCAAATCGAGGATACTGCCATTGTCTACCGAGCAGAGTTCAGCAACAGTCATAACTTCCTCGAGGTCAACGATCTATGAAGCTTATGAGCACACATCTCGAGCGGCAAAAGTTACCCATAGTGACGCAATATTGTACACAGACACGACAAGTCTGGGCAAAGTCTCCGAAATGACCCTCTTCTTAACAGGCTAGCACTGAAATGATGCCAGTTGACGAGAAGCAGGGGGCCGTATCGTCTTAATCTACCAAGATACCTTCACATTAGACGAACACAACATTCCCACAATACTAGTAACATTCAGCGTGATCTGAGATATCCATTGTCTTCCGACTCGTCTCATCCGTGCAACGTTCGTCCATTGCTTTGTTAGTGCCTCTACCCTCCACCCAATAGGAGCCTTAGCGTAGAAATGTCTCCGGTGCAAGATCGGCGGCGACTTTGAGCAGCCATTTCGACATCGACTCGCGTATAAAGCAAGGCCAGCCAAAGAAGAAAGCGAAACATCAACTCAAACACACATTCTCCACTTCATGCACCCTATCTTCCTCTTTATAACCAACACACTGCGCGAACGAATTCATAAATTTACCCCTCAACAGTTCAAACATGACTACCGCAGAAGCCAACCGCGTGTATTTCAACTCCATCTCCGACTCTTACGACAGCAAACCCTGGTTCGCAAAAGTAAACCAACAAGTCACGGATGCACTCCGTTCAGATCTGAACTGGGTTGGCATTCCACTCGCCAACACAGGATCCAGCTCCGATGCGAATGAAGTGCGCTTTCTCGATTATGCGTGTGGAACAGGCCTGATGACACGGGTACGTCCTTGAATTCGAAAACTAGAACAGGAAGATAGTTGTTATGTATTCATTATCTTAACTCGATATCAATAGGTATACGGGCCCTATGTCACCAAGATCCAAGGCCTAGACATCTCCACGGGCATGGTCTCAACATACAACGAGCGCGCCCGCGCAGCCAACGTCCCCGAATCCACCGTCAAAGCCGTGGTCGGCGATCTGTTCGACAAGTCAAATCCCTCCCCATCTAAGCTCTCAGGCCCAGAGTGGCACAACTTCGACCTCGCGGCCGTTGGCTTTGGATTCCACCACTTTGAGGACGTTGTGCACTCTGCTCGGCAGTTGAAAGAACGACTAAGGCCTGGCGGTGTCTTAGCTATCAACGACTTCCTTGAGGGTGGCGATCTGTTGGCTGATGAGAATGGTGATCCTATCCCGGAGTCGGCGGGCAATCATGCGGTTCACAACCATAACCACGGGCATGGGCATGGTCACGGTCACGATCATAAGAAGGAGCACAAGCACTCTCATCACTCCGAACATCATCACCATGACAAGCATGAGGAGAACAAGCACGATCTCGACGACTCAAGCCCCGAATTCCGCGCAAAGATGAACAACTCCATTGTAGTCCCGCACTTCACCGTCGAAGGTGTGAAGAAGTTCTTCGCTGAAGCAGGGTTTGTGGACATCGATGTGACTACTATGAAAGAAAGATCGTACATGGAGTTTGCGGGCAAGAAGCTTTGGCGGACGATTTTGTTTGCGAGGGGTAGGCGGCCGGCTGATGAGAAGAGCGAACTATAGAGTTCGTATGTCTTCTTCATTTAGTCGAAGGGCGTGGACATGAATATGGGAGGAGGTCAAGACAGATGCAACATATAGACTGATCATCACTTTATGGATAGAAGTCCATATTCATCAACTCAACTGATAGTGAAACCCATCTTCCTTAAAGTTTGCAACAATTGGACAACCCACCATCAACCTCCCACCATGCGCAATAACATAATCACGATACTGTTTGCTCACCACCCAGGCTGGGGACGTAGCGACTGCTTACATTTATCCGAAAATCCCGCAATACTCGCCCGGATTTTACTACCTCTTCGTGAAGTCTCTTTGCCAGCCGTAGGTGGATTCGGGTTCACTGGACCCATATGCTCCCCAGAAGATGAGGAAAATCGCGACCGCTGAAGTCCTACGGACACTGTGGAGACGACAGCATGATTAGATTCCTCCTGTTCGTTCGCTAAGGAGTCGGATCGCCTCGCAGTTTCAGAGTCGACCGTGAGGGACATCTCCATTTGAATCGTGTTGCTGTTGAGCACGCTGGCCCCAGAGACGTCATCTGTAGCGTTGGAATTGCGCAGGATTGTGTTTGGAGCAGTTGCCGTTGAGGTCGCTGTTGCGGTCAGATGGCTGTCGTCGTCCGGCTTTGTGGGCAGCCCTTTGGTGCTTGCCGCAAAAGTTCTTGACCCTTTGGTCTGATTTGATTGCACAAGATCAGACACGTTTTGTCTGATCGTCTTCCACGCTAAGGCTTCCTCATTCAGTAAATCGGCGGGTACCAGCTTCCCTGTCGTCTGATCGGTCACCATGATCTGATCAGTGAGCGAATCTGTAGCGCCTTGTGGTGCTACATCAGTAGAAGATCGAGATGAGCGGTTAGGCTCGCTGCGTTCAAAAGCACCATCTTGTAGCAGCTCTGTCGACGAATTTTGTGTTTTCTTAGCATGTACGTCGCCTACTGGATCCGAGGCTGCTGAAGTTCCGTCCCGATGGCTTTGCACGTCGACGAGGGTGGGTGAACGAGGGTTGGATGAGCTCGACGATTGTGATAAAATTTGATGATCCCGACCACCTCCTTCAACACCATTCTTTTCGGTCTCTGGTGTTCCCAGTGCTGCATTGATAACTCTCAAAACAGGCTGCTGCCTCTCCTCAGGGTGGTGCCAAGGTATGTCAATTGGCAGCGGATGCAATATCGCATGACCAACGTTGGTACTATGTACGTCGGAATTATATGTCGATCTACTTTGGGCCTGTTCTAGACCCGGTGAACCAGTAGGAGACGGTCCACTCTCATGCGATGTTAGCCTACTTCCACCCGAAGCAGATGTTGCGTCATCAGGTTGCGAGCAGCACCCAGGACAGCACCGGCACAATCGACGTATGTGTGAAGAGATTTTGGGAGGCTGCCGCTCCTCCGCGTTGCTAACCCCACTAAGCACACGCTGCGGCCTGGGTGCTAGATATCGGGGCTCTCTCTGTATGTTCCATACTCTCCAACGCCAATTGGTCCACTTCATCGGCGTTCGAATTCTGCATTCTCGAAGTTCGGACTTCGACTCTTTCCATGACCAATGCGTAAAAGTCCATATTGAAGGTGGGTCTGACAGCTCTTTCTTGCAGAAACCACGATGGTACGGAGTAGGAAACATTCGAGTAGGGCGAGGTTGATCGGAAGCCTGAGGTCTTCGATAAGCATTGTGGACCCACTGTTGGTAAGACGCCAGTGTTCGAGTATTCTTCAAATCGGTGCAATAGTGTGTGCGGCGCCCGGGAAGGACAATGAAAGCGTGTTCGTCAGGAAATAGCACTGCATGCCTGCGATCGGTGTGAATCTTCACTGGATATCTGTGCCGACGGATATATAACCGTCGCGTTCGATCAACTGTCCCATTGTCTTAGTCAGAAAGCACACTCAGAAAGAGATCATAATGTTATCTTTCTCTTCACAAGCTCTGATGCTTCAAGTCACGATCAGCGTCCCCTGCGTAGGAGCAGTACGCCCGTGATTGGGAAGGGGAACCTCGACTTCTCGTTTGAGGAATCAGGGCGGTCTTCCGGATAGGATACCATGCGAGACTGAGACACCCACTGGTCCAAGGAAAAGGTTAAGGTCATTAAGAGACCGGTGTGAAGTGATTTTATGGCGCCATGGGTAGCCTTCCCTAGATGAAGGATGGGGTAGAGAATCTCTCTTACCTAAAGTCGATGTTGTAGAACAGGAGGCCTTTTTGACACGCGCAACATTTCTATTCTTGGATCTTGAGCTGGTTGAGTGTATACTCGGTTGATCGGCAGGGAGGACATTGGCTTCGGGTTGTTTGTCGGGCTGAACTCCTGGTTCCTCAACGTGTGTCGATGGTGCTTTAGCTTCCGGAGACTTCGCTTTCCACTTGAAATAAGTATGACCCCCAGCGCCTGCTTTATCAGAGAGCGAAGGTTGGAGACTTGTTGATTGTTCCGCTGAATCGAGTCCTCCCGTAATCGTATCGAGACTTGGACTTAGAGGACGCAGAGGTGATCGCGGTGGTACTGGGGGTTTCGGTGTATCGTGCTTTAAGTCGTCCTCTATTTGAAGAGGCTCTGGCCCAGAACGTTTCTGCAATGCGTCTTCTGATGAGCGCGGCTGCCACTGAGAATGTAGCGAATGCGGAGTAAGCGGTGAATTTGCAATTGTGGCTGTTGAGTTCGTTGTAAATGCTACACCAATTTGTGGAGCATCGGAGCTTGAGCCTTTAGGTGGAGGCACATTTTCTCGCCCTATCTCCAGCCGTGGAGTTGTGGTTTCCGATGGATGTTCTTCGCCTGCCATTGTTGTGGGGATCAGTGGCGGTCGGATAGCGATTGTAGAAAAGCAATAGTTATCTGATAAACCAACACGGCTACGATAATGAAAACGCGAATGATGTGCATTAGGATAAGATGTTGGTGGCTGCAAGTGGAGATAGTAGATCAGGCTCGCTTGTTCCTTCATCTCTTCGTCGTGATGCGATCAAGGCGGGACTTCCTTCCCATCCCAGTCCCAGCACTTTCCGCGCCCTTCAACCCCCACCTGCTTAATAACGTTGAAGAGTCTCTCTGCTACCCAATCTCTGTCGAACAGCTTCTCTTCCTTGACGCTGCTCCAAAAATCCTGGCTCAGGCCTGTCTTCACCGTCCCGGGATGCAGTGCAACAGCCATAGCATTCTCACCTGACGCTGTTCGCAAGTGGTTGTCGAATGTCTTCACGATTTGATTGACACCGGCTTTCGAGGCGCGGTAGCTATACCAGCCTCCTAGACGGTTATCACCAATGCTTCCAACGCGCGCTGACATTACAGCCGTGGTCGCAACGGAAGGCAGACCTTCCATATAGTTGGCAGCCTGGGTTACTGATGCGCTCTTCCTCGGTAAGAACGGTGAGAAGTGTTTGAGCATCAACATCGGTCCTAAGGTATTGGTGCGAAAGGTCAACAAGGCATCGTCGGCCTTGATTTGTGCCGGCGACTTCTCTGGGAACAGTATGCCTGGCACGATGAAAGCGAGTTGAAGGTGATCGTCACTAGCATGGAATAGCTTCTTGCATGAAGCTGCCGCGTCCTCGATTGATCTTTCATCTTTGCAAGGAGTCAATTACCGCATTTCAAGAGACCATCGCATAAGAACGCGTTACCACTCACCTAGGACGTCCAGTTTCAATACTTCCAACCGCTTCTCATCAATGTCTAGACCTTCGAGTAAGTCAGCCTTCGTCTTATCCGGATCCTTTCGCGCTGTCGCGACGACTGGTGCATTGGTAGTTTGGAGAACTCGTCGAGCAAGTGCGAAGCCAATGCCTCGGGAGGCTGGTGAAATCAGCGACCAGGGCGACATTGCGTTGGATTAAGCCATTGACAACTGAAAGAAGCCATGGTTGTAAAAGCCATCGTGATGTCCTCGAGCTACGCGAAATACGGTGGAGACGCGATCTATGATGACATGGTTGCCCTATCGATCGACTAGCATTATTCTAGCTAGCGTTCATCATTAGCGTGTTTTCTCAACCTTGGAAGGTCTTTGCTATCATGTATCGTCTCCACGTTTCCTTATCACCGTGGACGTCGATATCGAAATCGTCGTAGCCATCATGAACACTCGTTTCTTAATATCTCTAGCGATCTCGAACTTTGCACGGCGGTCCAATCGTGCAATCAAGCTACAATAGTCACCGACATTCAAGCCTTTTGAGGGGCTATCTGCCCTAAATCCAGCGTCACCATCTGCATGCGCACCATTTATGGTTTGAATAGAAACAGTGTTTGCGAAAGATCTTCACATGTTATATAACTTGGAGTTTGAGGCCAATGTTGGCAGACACATACCCCGTTCCTTTTCATAGGCGTATATGTTGCCCTCTCTTTTGTTCTCGTAATATATCAAGCCCTTAAGACCTCTCCGGGGTGTGATGTACCTCATACGTTGCTTCGCTCTGTATCTCTGTCAGTTTCTCGATTGCGACTCACTGAGCTTATGTTGCTCCTCCGAGTAGATTTATGGTTCCTTGCTCAGCAGCCATCGTGCTTCCATATAGCTCAACTTCTCCGGTCATAACACCAATATGTGTCATTGTGTAGTCAGTTCTATGTCAACTTCGAGATTGCTGGGAGGGGTTCATGTGTTCGTGTGTAGGTCTTTACAGTAAATGCTCAAACCCATCTTTCAGTTCAGTCCCCAGTGAGAAAATTTTCCTATGCTCACATTCACTTCGAGCGCGTTTGTATACTCCACCTGCTTTTACGCGACCCACACAAACGCCCACACACACACCACCTACCACCACCATCTCTATCGCTAACAAAAATATTGCCTATATATAATATGAAATTCACAATACTCCCATCGTTCAAGACGGGTTCACGGTATCTCCGGTGTATGTGTAGAAAAGTTGGTTAGCCAATGCGTTTCCCCATATCTCCAGAGAATGCTTGAGGTCGTCAGTTCGAGTCCTGACTCTGACATCAACTAAACACGTTGCCAAACATAGGTGGTAATCGCTTGCGTAGTTGGGGAGGGTTAGATGAACGAAAAACTGGGACTCCCCCCGGTAACTGGCAACGGTTACCGGACGAGAAGGGGCATCGCTCGGTTAGACGTCGCCTTATCACCACTAAGTTAAAGTAGTGGTGGTAAGGTGCTTTTTGCTCTTTTGCTCTTTTATTTTTATTTTTCATTTCCCTCTGGAGGAGGGAACATAGAGGGATGGTTCAATAACTCAAGCATGAGGCGCTGTGAGAAGAACGTGTGCCTGAAAGCCCACACAGCTGCATGAAACTATCTAGACAATCTGCTCGTGTGGAATCTGTACCGATTGTGGGGTACCCTAGAATAACGTAGTATGGAGTCTTCGTACACACATTAAACTTCGGATGCTCCACACAAGAACCTGAACTTACTGACCACACGTCTCACGTCGACTACGAGAATAGCATTGCAAAGAAGACTAGTTTTCATGAAAGACATGCTAATTATACACCACAGCACCAGCCTTGCACATCATCCAAACATCATCCATGGTCCATAGATGCGAACGCCTGCCTGGCACCCAAAGCGGAAGCCGGCTAGTCCACAATGGTGGCACCACAATCAGGCAGACGCGTTCGCGGCCCCAGAAGGTTGCGACATTTTCGCGACACTTTAATCAGACGAGTTAGGAAGTTCCAGCAGTTGTGACGAATCAGATGGGTCGAATTGCCCATTAGGAAGGCGGGAGGCAAATTATAGCGTTGGTGGAATGGAGGCTGGGAGAGCATCTTATATAAGGCTGAGGAACCGCCTCGCACACAACAACAGCAGGAGTTTCTTTCATTAGAAAGTTTCATCAATCAATCGTCTATCATGTAATGCATTGCTCATGGTAATTGAGCTACGCCGCTTCTAATTGCGGAAACCCTTAAAAACCAACCCTACGCCATCGTGGCAATTAGACTCAATCTGTGCTTACAAGGAGACAAGAAAACGATCAATTTTTTATCCGGAAACGCCAGGCATGCTACGGCCGTGCCCTGATTATGCCACTAGGTGGGCAGGTAAAAGCCAAAGAGTCGAGATGTGCCGAAAAGAGTTCGCCCTGCATCTTCCTGCAGATTTGTAGAAGTCAAACATCAGGACGATGCGCAAGGAGATATCGGAGCCAGCCAGCCAGCTCGAAGGTCGACCATGAATGTCGCACGGGTCATGGACGCCGTGGTCGAGGCGCAGAGACATGTTGCGGCCTATGCTGTCTCCCTCCCTCCCTCCCTGCGTGTCGTCTCCCACCACGAACATGGGTCTGAACAAAGTTACCAGGCGGCGATGTCAGATTGTGGTTCCCACCCTTCAGCTCCTTTAGGTCCTGGTCGTCAATCAACCTTTTCTGCCACAGATGCTGGAAGAGCATGAAGTCCGGACGACTCGTCCTCAGCGTCTGTCCAAGCATGGTATGTCCATACGCCAAGTGCTGCATCCTCTGATTCCAACTCGTCCAGCCGTCATCGCAGGTGGTTGCCCAGTCGCATAGTGGACATTGTACGGATCGTGGGGGTTCCTCGCCGCGGAAATGACTTAGGCAGTGGGTCTCCCACTGTTCTTTGTCATCGAACATGTCCCTGCATGATAGGAACCAGAAAGTACATTCGTAGACTGGGTACTTGATTTGCGTCCGCGGTAGTTCCAGGACACCATTGTTATCCTCCAACAGCGGCACACCAGAGAAGTGGCTCGCAAGCCCCGTGCTTATCGACGTCTCGGTAGGCGTAGCTTCGGTGTTGGTATAGCACGAGCGCAGGGACGGCGGGTGTGTGGAGGCGTGATGGATGAGGGCAGGCGCCATGGAGGATCCTGCGCTCTTCGCGGTCGCCGAGCGAGAGCGAGGGCAATCGTCCGACGCGGGACTCGAGTTGTTTGGCACCAGGCCAGCAAGAAATTCTTCGTCAAAATGGACTAGGCGGGCGTGTATGTCCGAGCCTGACTGTCGCATCCAGTCGTCGATTTGCGGAGTTACAACACTGTCCAGCCTTGCCGCGAGGGACATGCTGGCACTGGCGGGGTCTGCTGCAGCACATGCACCATCAGCCTCGTCTTCGCCGTCATTGGAGCAGTTTCTCAGCCTTGCGAACCTCAGGCCGCCAATAATCGTTATATATGGAACTTACTGTTGCGGCTTCGCGATGTCGCTCGAGGTTCGCGCGTCATGTCCATTGTCGATGGCACAAGGGGTAGGGCTTAGCGTCCGTCGAGGGGCGGGCGCTATTTGTTTCGTTTGGTTTCAACTTGTCACTCACGCGTCGAGTTGCTGAGTTGCTGAGACGACGCGCCTGTGATCTCAGGCCAACAGATACCCACTTTGATATAGACGATGAAAGAGAATGGGATTCTGCGGCTCTGCGGCGATCGCGACATCTCTCGACTTTGGCCCACGCATCCAAAACACCCGTCACTCGCGTCAACTACCCGCCATACACCTCATACTTTGTCCCCAGCAATTCGATACTCGACGACCCCGCGTGGCTGCATATGACGGCTTCTCACAGAAGCGGGGTGGTGGAACCCTGCAAGCGAGCCTATGCGCAACCTTCGTCGCGGTGTCGCCGACCGCTCTTCTGGTATGGGGAACAAGTTGGGAGTATGGTAAGGTGTCGGTGTGCCCGTCTAATTGATCCGGATTGTCAACGTCTTTCGTGCTTCGGTGCAGCCGACTACTGCAAGCCAATCTAGGGGAACCAGGATTGCGCACCACCATTACACAGGATTGTATCGGCACATGTGACGATTGTAGTGACGCGGAATGTGTATGCAATGGCAAGAAAGCAGAGGAACTTCCCCGCCTGAAACAGCAGTGTTCGTGTGATAGAGGCGCCGATATTGCAGCATGACTGGGAGAAACTAGGCCTTGCGAGTACTGTGTTTGAGCCAACATCCGCCCTTCCTTATAGCCACGGCAATGGAACGATCCAATTCGGACCTGCTCTGAGTCCTGTGTTTCAGTGTACGTTTCCACAATGTACGGTGCCTAAGATGGCTTTCGTAGAAGGAATAAGACATCTTCAACTCCATCGGACCGTCTTCATTGTAGATATTGTGAATTACCCTGGGGAACGGAGAGCGACCAACTCCGTCATGAAAGCACTCATCTACGTATTATGGGTCCACCGTAGCAAAAGCTTGAAATTATGCCTCTTAAGCCTGGAGAACGCTCGTCTATTTCTATTTCTATGGATACTTTTCGATTTGTTCTCCCTTGTAAGATCTGCATTTCCGACGTAGTCGACAATATCCCACTCGTTAAGGACTACCCAAAGGAGTCGACTGCAGTATCAAGAGAGTTCAATGCTTTACAGCTATTAAACTCGGGAGATCGAAGTGAAGGATTAAGCGCCGCACATATCGCCGGGTTGTCCACGCGGTGGCAAATGCACGATCAATTCGCGGTACTTATCGAAACGCTCCACAAACTATCAAAATGGCCATATCAGATCCTCCTAAATATGGCCATACTACCCTAACCAGCCTACGGATATCGATGTGGGTATTGTTATCAGGAGAAACAGAATGTCCATCACATGTCAGCGTGCAGGTGCCTTCCAAAACCAGGCACGCATGCAGTTCAAGATGAAGCATTAAATAAGTATTATCAGCGTAATGACGATCAGTTAGCAGTGTCAAGACGATGTGGCCTATGCGATGCCGTGTTCCCATCGATAGAGTGTTGCTTGGGCCATATAGTGTGGCAACACTAAGAACATTCCCTACTATCCTTACCTGCTCTGTTGCATTCTGCAAGTTGTATTGTAGAAAAATAAGCGGTAAAGTCACATGGATGCTCGCTCCTTCCGCATCTTCCAAGGTTGTGGTCGGTGCGCCATGATACCATCCCAACCCACTCAACTTTACCTACAACACCAACCACCACGAGCCATTAAGATCGCGTTGTCTTAATGAGAGAAATATGGCACAGAGATTGCTACACGAGGCAGCAATGTCTGCATTAGGAATGCTCGAGGAGTACAATCGACTGCCCATTACCGACCGAGAAGCTCATAACTGGCTACACGACAACGGCTGGCGAAGGGCGAAGACGGGCGCTATCAATGGACACAGCAAGGCCGTGCTCAGGCTTCTCGACCCAAAGAGATTAAGAGCAGACTTCACTCAAGCAGACCTCACTCAAGCAGACCTCACTCAAGCAGACAGTACACGTACACCACAGAGTGTAACACAGTGGCTGCTCAGCCTTGAAGACTACAAGACTTTGTGGGGAGGTACTTCGTTCGCTTTTCTAGATCGAATTCCTGCACAATTACAGCTTCGATATCATTCGCTTCAACGAAGCTTGCGAGCTTAGCAACTATGTGGTCGTGCAGGATACAAAGAGGCAATTATAGACGGCAGGCTCCAAAGGTTCTCCTTTTTTGCATTACTCATATCTTATATCTTTCCGTTCAAAATTGATTGCTTTCTCTTCTCCCCTTGCCTTCCTTTCCTTCGTTCCTGCATTAACTACTCATTCCTTCACAGCGCATCCTTCTTCCTCTGGCCCACGAAAAACGCCAATCCATAGTCATCCGTCTTGAAAGTAATCTTGCTACCCTTGGGGAACATGAAGACATCGCCTTTCTCGCCTTTTACTTCTTTGCCCGTTTCATCTGCGCCCAATCAAGAATGCATTAGCAATCACTTCTGCTAGCTAGTGTATTGAGGTGTTTGCATGGGAAGAAGGATGGGAGCGGGGACAGATGCGGGGATGGGGGTTCAGGGAGCCGTTGTACGTACCGGTGATGTAGAAATGCCCCTCCAGAATAATCTTCAGCTCATCGTACGAATACGTGTACTCGAGCGGTGTGCCTTTCTCAAGACGGTATAGGCCGCCGGACATGGGTGATTCGGGGTTTATGGATTCGCTGAATCACAGTGGCTTTGTTAGACTAACGGGTTCCCAGAGGACTGTATTGACTTCATGGAAACGTCCAATGAAAGACGACGTTTTCTGGTGGTGGGCATAGTTTGGGTTGGCAAATTGGGTGGAAGGGAAGAAAAAAGGAAAGAAGGAAAGGAAGGGCGAACGAACGTTGTGGTGATGTCGCCGAGGTATGCATTCTCGTTGGCGATTAGAGGGGGTTTGAATGCCGATTGGGCTTTCTCGAAGTATTGCATTGCTGGCATGGTGGCGATTTGTGGGAGAAGATATTCTCTCTATGAAAACGAGTCTGATAGGGCGCTGGGCTTGAGTTAATAACGTTAGATGCAATAGGCTGGCTGCTTGGATGACGACTAGAGTTATGCTCAGATCGAGCGCGCTGTGCGTACCTTTTTTTCCAGAAAGAAGAAAAGGAGCACAGGTTAATGCTATGCTATATTCAAATGCTTTGAAGATCCTAGGTATCTGAAGATGAAAAAACGGAAGGGAAGAGAGAGAAAGAGAGAAGGCTGAAGTCGGGCTCGCAGCACCCTTATACACGTACGTCGATTCTCCCCCTGCACCCTCCGGCCTATCGTACAAACCTCCACCACCAAGCAAGCAAGCAAGCCATCAGCAGTCATACACCTATCTCCTCCGAGCCCGCTGCCGTCTCCACAAGACTTCCATTCCAGATCTAATTAGCGGCGCCATACCCGCTCTTCCCTCGACCAAGGGACTTTGCTACTCAAAGCAGCTTCACCTCATGCAAGCCATGCTTAGCGCATACTCCAATCGCTTCTATCTGGTAATCCGCTGGGCCCGGCCGCCTTGATGTTCACAGTTTATTCATAGGGACCTCTGATTACCTACGTGCCTACCTACTGCGAGAGCTGATCAAGCCTTGGGGCATGATGTATGTTATCGATAGGCGCGGTTGCGATTGCGGGGGGCAGATGCGAGCGTGGTTGTGGTTGGCTGGTTGCTGTAGGTTGGGACTCGTTGCCTAGGTTTGGGATAGCGTAGGGTGGACTCGGTTTGCGGGATTCCAGCGTGGGTAGTCTTTACACAACTTATGCACACAGTAACGCGTGGGCGATATGGAGATGGGTGGCGTAGTGATGTGGTAAGTAGGTCGTCTGAGGTCAAAGAAAATCTGGCCCCAAACAATGAGTTGCTGCACACTTCAGGTATACGGTATGATGAATAATTCATATTGATGCAAATGCTAATGTAGGTGGATATCATTGTCACTCGTCGTCGTCGTCGCCTTCCCTCCACCTCTGCCGCCACCACTTAAGCTTGAGCCAATCCCCCAGGCCATCTTCACTCTTACCACGACCGCCAAAACCCCAGGTTCCTCTTCTTTGTGTAGTAGCAGTATCAAGATCCGCGTCCGATTGATCGCCATCATCTGGATCCGGGTGGCTAAGTAACGATGAAGAGCTGTTGACTGGTCTCTTGCCCTGTGATGCGCTTCGACTTCGTTGACTGCCCGCGCCCATGCTGTCGAACCAAGACCGTCGCCGCATCTGATTTAACCAAGCCGATTGTGTGTTCTTCCTCCGTGCAGGTAGAGTGCCAGATCTCGGTCGCTCTCCTAAATCTACGGATCGTCTCGCAGGAGAAGGTACAGTCTCCCGATCGTTCAGCTCATTCCAGATTTCGTTCGTTTCCTCTGAGATTGTCATCCGGCGTCTTCTCGGTGGTTGGCGTGGTGAGGGACTCGCTCGTGGGTTTTTCGGCAGATCAGTATCCAAGGTCGGACGCTTCTTGGGCCGGCTATTGATGGTGTATGCAGGACCAGTTGGTGACCTTGCGAGCAAAGGCGTCCTCTCGTCAATAGATTGGCGCTGCGCCTGTTCTGTTGCAAAGCCATGCTCGCCCGGTGCAACCTCCTCGATATCCAATGGAGACTCTGGGTCGTCCAAATGGTGACCATGAACAAGGCCTATGCCCGGTTGTAATGCAGTTTGTGGCATCTGCACCCTTCCCATATGTTTACTTGCCACGGGAGAAGTGGGCTCTTCCTCGCTATCCTCCAATCGCCAACTCAAGCATATGACGCCTGCAAGAAGAATAACAGTCCCAAGGGCGATGAGTCCTGCGTGCAGATTCGATAATCGATCGCTTTGATGGAAGTATATCAACCCATCTATAATGGCAATGATGTTGTATACGCAGAACACTAAAGGATACAGCACGCTCGTGCTGCATAGCTTCAGTCCGCGGTGCATGTAGTACAACTGGGTGAGGGCGAATACGACGAGTCCAATCAGGATCATCCAGGACTGCCAGCGGTCGAACTGGTTATGTCGGTCGACTATGGTGCGCACCAAGAGCTCGACGGCACTTTTCGCTATCAAAAGCGAATGCGCAGAAAGAATACCGCTTACACAACCAAAAATCATTCCACGCACCAGCCGGAGTCGGGGTGTCGAGCGGGGATATATGCGCTTGAGAAGCCAGTTGGCTACAATGAGGAAGACGACTATGACGCCGGTCGAAACCATCCACACGAGAAAGTGCTTCCGCGCAAGCAGTGCCAACAGCTGGTTCAGATTATGCGAGGGTTCAGAGATGGCGCCGAATAGTGCGATCAGGAGCGCGCCTCCCGCAACAAGCAGTGTACCGATAAGTGAGTATCTCGTGAAGGGCTCGTTGAGTATGATGGAGGCGCATATCGAGTTGAAGACGAGGCCGGAGGCTTGTAGGGTGGACAGAACCGGGAGTGGCAAGGTGGTGATCTGGATGGTGCTGCCGACGATATTTGCTACGATGAACATGAGCATGCCCAGCTACCTGAATCAGCGAACGCCCCTGTGTGCCATGATTGTCCATGTCCTCACCTGCCATCTGCGTCGCTTGTACGGCGGCCGTCTCTCGTCATCTTCATCCTTCTCTTCCTCGAGCAGGTGCGATTTTCGCTGCAGCGTCAAGCCTATGCTCTGGATGCTGGTCGAGGCGAGGCCGACGATTACTCCGAGCTGCGAGGAAGTATTAGCGCTCCTGTCGCCCTTTCTACATGCTGTTCTCAGCCCAACTCACAGCAACGCTGGCTCCCGCCGACAGTTCCACCATGTTGCCAAGCGGCTCTTTGTCGCTGCACTGCGCTGATGCTACCTAGACGTTGAAGGCATGCTGTGTATATGGATGTGAATATGTATAGGCCGGGAGTATGTGCAGAGGGCGTACGGCGGCGACGACCAGCGCTGACTTTGAGAGTTGCGAAACGTCACGCTGATGGTCGGTCAAGGGCACGAGACGATTGGGAAGCCTAGCCGAAGCGCAGGGCAGGGGTCAGCCGCCGGGTGATGACGTTGAGACGATGAGGCCGAAGAGCAGCGCGACAGAGAGCCAGACGCCCAGAGATATATGCGCCGTGCCAGAAGTATGCTTTCAATAGGAGAGATGCTCGCAGAGCCACGGTTGGCCGTGTCTGCTGCATGCATCGCGCACCCTAGCGGGAGGGCCAGACGTGCCAGACTAACGTAACCGCGAGCGGGCAGCATTTGGGGCTATCGCCAATCGGTGCTCCGAGCTGCATCAACTTCAACTTCCAAGCTCCATCGACGTCGCTACGTACCAAGGAGAGCACACGGCCGCAACACCTTGAATATCTCCAGCGCAGTCCACGAGTCTCACACGACCACCACCGCCGCCGTCATGTCGCAAGTACACGCCCTCTCCGACGACCAGGTAGGCAGCGTCCCCGCGGGTTGAGGCACCGCAAGCTCCCCGCCAACTACGTCAACAGCACCAGCTAATATGCGTTACCATGGCAGGTCGCCGGCGAGCTGAAGAAGATGACGGCCTTCATCCGCCAAGAAGCCATGGAGAAGGCCAACGAGATCCGCCTCAAGGCCGACGAGGAGTTCGCAATCGAGAAGTCCAAGCTTGTGCGCCAAGAGCAGTCCTCCATCGACTCGTCCTACGAGAAGAAGTTCAAGCAGGCCAGCATGTCCCAGCAGATCACACGCTCTACTCTGTCCAACAAGAGCCGATTACGCGTTCTGTCCGCCCGTCAGGAGCTGCTCGATAGGCTGTTCGAGGACTCGAGCAAGAAGCTTGGTGACGCATCGAAGGACAAGAAGAAGTACCAAACCATTTTGAAGAATTTCATCATCGAGGGTGCATATGCGCTGGCCGAGGACAAGCTTCAGGTCAAGGTGCGAAAAGCGGACAATGACGTCGCTAAGAAAGCAATCGACGAGGTGCAGTCAGAGTACAAGAGCAAAGTCGGCAAGGACGTGTCTGTTACGATTGACGAGAGCGATCCTCTGCCCGACGGATCGTAAGTCGTTCTCTTCCAAAAGCGAGGTTGCAAGCTAATGCAAGATAGGGCTGGTGGTGCCATCATTGTTGGCACAGGCGGCAAGATCGATATCAACAACACCTTCGAAGAGCGGCTAAGGCTGTTGGAGACCGATGCTCTACCATCCATCAGGGTCTCACTTTTCGGGGAGAATGATAACAGGAAGTTCCGCGACTGAGAGTTGGATTAGGACATACGATGAACAATGTGCACATATCTGCTTGGACCGCAGCTGATGTTCTCTTAGAGGGTATCGTCAGCATCTGAGCTTGTATCAGCAGCATCGCCTTCAAGGCTTTATACACTTGCGGAGAAGGTCTTACTTGCAGGGAGGCCCTGTAGATTACCTGGAAGCTTTAGCGAACTTTTCTCTAACACATCATCATACACCATCACAATCTGTCTTCCCCTCTTATCGCCTTAGTGCAAGCTTCTCGAGCTTCACAACCTCGAGTGACTCTCTGAGCTCAAGGCGTACCTTGAGTGGTACACCGAGGGCACCTGCCCTAATGGAGTTCCGGAAGGGGTTGGAGGAAGTAGCGATCAAGCTAGTTCCCCACCTTCCAGGATGAACCACCTATCCTGACTCCATGGCATCGACGCCAATTCAGCTCTCTCTTAACATCACCTTTGCAATATGTCAGACCAATCGCGACAAGGAAATATGCTCTGTCAGCCAATAACATCCCTGTCGCTGTTAGCGAGCGGAGGCTTCCCACTTGACGACCACCATCGTATCAGCGCTCAACATTGAGCGCTCTCCATACCTCAGAACTGACCCTACTTTCACCCCTAAGAAGATTTTGCTCCTGAGATCTGTTTGGCCTCGCCTCATGCCTATCTATGATGCCCAAGAAGAAATCACACTCTAAAGCGTGGAAGAGCTTCGACGCTAGCACCCCTCAGTTGCCTGAGAGTAGCTCCTCGAGCTACCCACAACATAACGAGTGGGACTACAGCGAATACGAAGACGAGTGGTATACTAATGACCATACCCATGATGAGAAGGCGCATCGCCAAGGTGGTCCGTCTAGGCGAGCATTTGCTTTACAGTAAATACCCAAACTACTCCTCCTCAGACAACGAGCATACATACGACAAGACTCATGGGTCGAAGACAGTACAAGACGAAGAAAAGGACTTCTACAAACCATCAGGATACATAGCAGCCCGCACCTACACACATCGACCACGTGGAAATGATCGTAGACACACGTCAGACACACCACGTAGCGGCACCGTAAGCCGTTCATATATTCCGGATACGGTTGTATCTGATAACGAGGGATATCGTGGGAGGCATGAAACATTGAGGCAAGCTCAGCCTGGCCAACGCTTTCTTCACCCTAGAGCACTCTCAGAACGACCCAAACTCAGCAACCGTGCGAATCCAGCGATTAGCGCTCACTCTGACGACCAGGATGCTGATACAAGGCCAATTAAGCAAGCCAACACCCAATATCAACTAGACGACGCTGAGGCCTATCTCCACCACAATGACGACGAAGGCACCTCTTGGCACAGACCGATCAACGTTCCACGAAGGCGAGGAGAGCACCTGCTTGACTATGAAGAACTTGAAGAACTCCCTCCAGTTCCTCTCCTCACTCGACGCGCACCAACCTGGGAGAACCATGAACAGTATCCAAATAGACCGATCTCAGCTTCTAGACCTGTGAGTTATAGTACTGACGACGAAGACATCCTAGAACGCTCAAACCATAATGGTTTAGTGCCCATACATGATCCACATGTAACCGCTGTGAATCTACCCACAAATAATCCCTTACTGCACCGAGCCTGGCCTGCTCGCCCTACCACGTCTCGCTCTCTTTCAGAAAATCTCTCAAATCGATCAAGCGCCGTCTGGCCTAGTGACTCCCGGTCTGAAGCTGGAAAACCGCGTATCAAACAAGGGTCTCGGCGTCCGACCACTTCAACAGATTCTTCAGCTTATGTATCCCGTCCTACGACAAGTGCGTCTCTTGCCTCTGGGATACTCGGCCCAAAAGTTTACTCATACCAACCACTCGAAAGGGAGCTGGACTTTCGCCTAGTCAGAGTCCTACCCCAAAAGACTTCCAAACTGAAATGCGAAATTTTGCATGCATCATTAGTATCTCCGCCGGAATACATTGCTATCTCCTATGCGTGGGGGGACGGTGTTGATACGAAACGTCTAGTTTTGGGTGGAGCAGCTATCTCGGTCTCCGCGAGTCTTCATGGCGCTCTCAAGGCGGTTCGTGACCAGGACGATGAGGTTCTGGTTTGGATTGATGGGCTCTCCATCGACCAGCATAATAAAGGCGAGCGGGCGTCACAGGTCCAATTGATGGGCTACATCTATAGTCGAGCCAAGCATGTGGCTGTTTGGCTAGGTCCCGACGCTGACGACAGTCAATTAGCCATATCGCTGCTCGAGAGGAATGTGAGCAAGCAACGAATCAGAGCTGTTGAAAACCCTGACTCCGCAGCATTGCGGTCATTGTTCAAGAGGGACTACTGGAATCGCTTGTGGGTGGTCCAAGAAGTTTTTCTCGCTCGCAAGAAATGGGTATTTTGTGGCACTTCCAAACTTCCGTGGGAGGCATACGAACATGCATCAGACGCGTTCTGGGGGCATGAAAGTGACGTTCAACTTCGGCAAGGCCCAAGCAGCTTCCCAAACGTTGCTTCACTTATTGGCCTAGGAGCAAACTCTCTATTGGAAGTCTTGCGTGCCTGCAGGAAAAAGCTCAGCGAAAACCCTCGAGACAAAGTGTTTGGTGTTCTCGGCATGTTACCAGAAGAGACCCGCAGAGAAATACCGGTCAATTACGATCAGCCCGTCAAATCCCTTTACATCGATGTCGCAGACCACATAATATCCTCGACCGGACGTCTTGATGTGATCCGCGAGTCAATATATTTCCCACTCCACGTCAGTTCCGTGGGTCTGCCTTCCTGGGTTCCTGATTGGTCTCATGTCCATGACATTGCAGCTCTTCCCGAGCGAACCTTTTCAGCAGCAGGTGAGACGGATGCTGTTTACGAATTCCATGACAATGAGCGCAAACTTGAAATCTCTGCCATTGAGTTGGGTGTCGTAAAGGCAACCGGCGTTGCAGTTGGAACACTTTGCGCGTTACAAGACTATCTCATGGCCTTCTTGCACTGGCGTGCACTGCTGTTGAATATCACCAACATCAACGAGGATGACGAGGACGACCAGCTTTTGGAAGCATTTTGCAGAACTTTGTCTCTCGGTCAAGTTCCACCCCAGTGGGAGCAGCAGGGCTGGAGGGCACCCTGCTATCACGTCTTTGCTGCCCTGATTCGGAAGAGGCTGCCACGACTTGCGATAGACGAAGGACTACATCGGTATGCCGAAATGCCTGTTCTTCTTCCACACGAACACCGACAGTTTGTGCAGACGCACTTTGGTGACCCAATGGTATGTTACCTCAAAAATCGTCCTTTCATTACCTCAATGTACTCATGGATTCTCCAACCACCGTCCGCCAACATATTCGTACTAATCTTGATCTTTCTAGATGGGTCGTACGTTTTGCGTGACGAAGAACGGATTGATGGGCATGGGATCGGGATTCATGGCGAAGGGTGATGTCGTCGTTGTACCGTTTGGCTGCTCGACACCAATTCTTGTTCGTGCAGAGAATCGTCGCAATGAGTTCCGTTACGTTGGCGATGTTTACATCCATGGGTTCATGCACGGTGAGGCTTTGGCCGGCAACAAACCAGTGAAAAAGTACATGTTACATTGAGAGGATGAAGTCTTACAACGAGGACGAACGAGGTATCGAGAGATTGGCAGTTTCAATGCCATCAAGTAATCGGTTACAACACTTGGCTAAGTGCTAGACTCCTCATTGGAGCCTTGCACTGTCACATGGAACCTTAGGAGGCATCCCGAATTGGCCAAAGACGAAAGTGTCCTACGGATACCTTATCCGTACAACGATGTGCGCTCGCATATTTCTACAAGCGCTCCCGCCGAACGTTGTGCTCTGTCTTTCAATTAACCCTTCTATTCACTCCGGTCTTGCTTGTGGCCTCGGCCTCACCCCGACAATGTGGCTGGTTTCTGCCAACAGATAGTCGGGTCTTAATCCACACGAGCACGCGAGAACACCCGAAGCTCTGGTCAACGGATGCAAATCGACACCCCACGGGGAACCACGTTCACTCCGCACAACTGCCAATCTCCAGTTTAGTCGGGCAATACTTCCCCATATCACACCCAACGACTTGGTCACGGCCGTGGAGTTCAAAACTACGACACGGCGTTTTCTCGAGCACGTGGCCTGATATGCTGCACTACGGCCATGGCAAGAGGCATCATCGGGTAGTCCGATACTGGAAAGTAGTGCCAACCACCGGTGCTGTGAGTTACAGATCGGTTATTGAAATAAACCCGTGGAATGAGGCCGAAGGCTGACTACCACAAGCCATTGAGGCTGATCTTACCGTGGGTCGACAGGCTATCTTCCGATAATTCCCGCGGAAACTCTTGGAATGACCTGTATATTCAGTGATGGTGTTGCGTTCCGCCAACCGCCAAGATCGTAGAAGATTGACGGCTCGACTTGGCGGTGCCATGATAGGCCACTTCACCTTCTGGAAGTTCGTGGCGTGCCTGGATCTGTGCTGATCAACAACGGGCTCGAGTGCAGTCTCTCTGCCAATATGCACACCTATGGAGAAAGCCGCCTAGAGATGCACGGGGCAAAAAAGCACAAGCACGCGTTGCGAAGGACGCTTACCATACCCCCACAACATCACACATGACCCCGGACAAGACTTTCTCCCCGCAATCTGTTCAACCCAAGATCTTGGGCCTCGCCTCGGCCTCCTTGGAGAAGGGCCGAACGCAACGTTCACTTAGCTTACATACGTTCAGAACCTTGGATCAGCACTACTCCAGAGTCTTGTGGCTTGCCAATGTCTTCCACATGGCATAGCCCTTGCGAAGTGAGCGCGGAGAGACTCTAGTGCTGTCTTGTCCTTGTCATTAGACTACTCATGAGTGGCTCTGCTGAGCAACGGAATTGTTGACGGCTCATTCATCATGGGTGAGGCTCTTGGTTCATGGCACGCCTCTCTTGAGTGTACTTGGGAGTACATCAAGCGTCAGCTTGGATAAGGGGTGAAAGGCACGGGAGTTCAAGGGAGACCAGTTGCAAAAGACGACATAGAAAAGCTTTATGCGATACGATAAGTTAATGTTTATCTTGTAGCAGCCGCTATTGCTCTACATGAGAGCTGGTACCGGCGGTGTACCGGGGCATATAGCTGAGCATCGGACCCCCGATAGCAAGCTTATCTCGACGCACACCAGAACGAAGACTAGTGCATACGGACAGCCTACTATCAATGCCGAGCTTCTTGTTTGGAGCTTCGTCCGATCTTAGAGGCCAATGTTGCACGTCAAGTTATGGATCAACGATTCATACACCGACGAAGACTGGACAAAGGCACGGTTTTGCCTTCGGAGACCCTGCCATTCCCTACCTAGTGCTTCAAATGCCTCATATCATTCCAAGACGGCCGGGAGAAGCGCATGCAAGTCCCTTGGTACGCATGTATGCGCGGAGCCCTCGATCAGGCCGTCTTTTCTTCGGAGTGCCAATACGTGGGGTCAGAGTAGCGGGACGTGATAGTTCATGGCCTAGCCTGCAGCGTCAGTTATGTTTGTGCGCTTGGTGTATAAGATCGGAGCCACGTCCCCAGATTGTTGTTTCCCCAGATCATCCAGGTTTGTTCTGGAGGTCGACTGAGTCTCTCTCCACTTCTTTACCCCGGATTCTCCAAGATATTGAACCTTAGATCTTTTTTTGTTTTGCTTCGAGTCCACTGGTCAATCAGCCTTTTACAATGCATACCGAGAAGAACGACATCGTCATGCTCGAGCAGCAGCAGACGAGAGATTCGGAGCTAATGAAGCCCATCCCTCGGGTTGACAAGACCGACTATTCAGGTGCTTATGAAAAGACTGACCCGCGAGAGATTGCTTTGGTCAAGAAGCTGGACAGGTGGATCATGCCCATGTTGTGGTCCATGTACTGGCGTAAGTAGACTGTCGAAGCATTGAGTGTAGCTCGAGTCCCTGACCATTGCAGTTAACTATCTCGACCGCAACGCGATTGCACTGGCTCGCCTCGATGACTTAGAAGAGGATCTCAATCTCGACAGCACACAGTATCAGACGTGCGTGTCTATCCTCTTTGTAGGATATTTATTAGGGCAAATCCCTAGCAACATGTTTCTCAATAGAACGAGGCCATCTCGGTACATGGGTATCTGCATGATGCTCTGGGCTGTGGTGTCCGCTCTCACAGCATTATCCAAAGACTTTACCGGTTTGCTGCTCACGCGCTTCTTCCTCGGTGTGACCGAAGCTCCCTACTACCCAGGAGCCGTGTGTAAGTAATCCTTCAAGTTTTATGGGAAACTTTGTCTAATCTGGAGAGCAGATCTTCTCTCCACATTTTATACTCGTAAAGAAGTTGCAACACGCATAGCCATCCTATACACAGGCAACATCCTCGCAACCGCGTTCGCTGGCCTCATC
The DNA here is from genome assembly GCA_027946455.1 of Neocucurbitaria cava. NCBI lineage: Eukaryota > Fungi > Ascomycota > Dothideomycetes > Pleosporales > Cucurbitariaceae > Neocucurbitaria > Neocucurbitaria cava. Next base: position 1,231,596 of record JAPEUY010000010.1, read on the forward strand.
GCAGCAGGCATATTCCACGGCTTAGGCGATGTCGGCGGCATCACCGGCTGGCGCTGGCTCTTCATCCTTCAAGGCGCCGTCACCTTCGTCATCGCCATCGTCGGCTTCTTTTTGCTACCCGACTTCCCTCATAACACCAAGTGGCTTACCGAAGAGGAACGCGCTCTCGCAACTAACCGCATGGCATTGGATACCGTCGGTAACAAGGGCGAGACTTCCGTCTGGGCGGGCTTCAGACAGGCTGCTAAGGACCCCATGGTCTGGATTTTCGCCGCTATGGCGCACATGCATCTTGCCGCAAATGGCTTTAAGAATTTCTTCCCAACGGTGGTCGAGACGCTAGGATTCGGCCAGACTATCACGCTCGTCTTGACGTGCCCACCTTATCTCATCGCCGGCGCAGTCACCATCGCCGTGTCTTGGTCGTCCGGCAAATTCAACGAGCGCACTTGGCACATTACCATTTCCAAGTGCGTAGCTACCTTTGGCTTCGGACTTGCTTGCGCAGAAATCGGTGTGGCTGGCCGCTACGTTGCCATGGTCATCTTCACGATTGGAACGTATGGCGTCAACTCGCTCATTCTCGGTTGGTGCGGATCGACGTGTGGTCAGACGCCGGAGAAGAAGGCCGTCGCTATCGGTATTGTGACTACGATCATGAACGCTTCGTTCATCTGGTAAGTTCACTCAACCAGCTCTTTCTATCATCGGATTCAAGAAGGGTAATTTGCTAATACGTTGAGGTTAGGACACCGTATCTCTGGCCCAAGTCAGATGGCCCGAGATACGTTATCGCGCTGAGCTCTTCAGCCGCGTTCTCCGTCGCTACTTTCTTGCTGGCATGGCTTGCGAAGATTCTGTTCTTGCGCAGGAACAAGCAGCTTCGCGAGGCGGATGACGAGACGCAGACTTTCTACGTATACTAAGCTATGTGGACATTTTGCTGGAATGCCGAGAAGATGGGGGCATACTGTTGATGATGAGAGCGCAATATTTATGGACACGCAACCTGAGGCACACAACTTGAAATGATTGCGGGACATGGTTGTCCACCGCTTTGTTGAACTGGATTGAATATATACATAGAACGTATATGTAAATACGACCTTGAAGTATCTGCCTGAACAACAACATCAACAACTATGAGAATGCGCAACGCCCAAATCTCACAGTATCGTAATGTCGATGCAGACAGGTCTTCAAACCTAACAAACAGCTTTCATGAAGCAGCATTCGCAAGTTTCTTGGATGATCAGACTTAGTACGAGCCTACAGTCACAGTGGCCGTCTGAGTAACGGTCTGATAGACCGTACCGCCACACGAGGTAGCGTCTACATCCACGCCCGCGGTGACGTAGACTGTGGGAGTCACAGTGACGTACACGGGCGCCTGGCACTCTTCTTCATCGTCGCCGGAAGGAGAGCTCGTGGGTGGAGAGCCCGTGTAGTCTGCTGGCTTGGCTGATGATGATGCGGATGCGAGCGATAAGGTGGGGAGGTCGTCGCTGTAAGTGGCGGTTCCCTGCATGGGAGCAGCAGACGAAGTTGGCTTTGTTTCGTCTTTGGGGGTGGCTACGCTCGAGGTGGGCTTGACTTCGTCGTTGCTGGTGGTTGGTGTAGCGCCGTAGTGCTTGTTGGGTAAGCTGAGGCTGAGGCTGAGGCTAATGTCGTCCTTGACGACTGCGCTGGACGCATCGGCCTGGGATGTGACAGCCGGGGATGATGAAGTGCCAACGGGAGTCTGGTTAGCGGACGAAGCAGAAGCAGAAGCAGAAGCAGAAGCAGAAGCAGAAGCAGAAGCAGAAGCAGAAGCAGAAGCAGAAGCAGAAGCAGAAGCAGAAGCAGAAGCAGAAGCAGAAGCAGAAGCAGAAGCAGAAGCAGAAGCAGAAGCAGAAGCAGAAGCAGAAGCAGAAGCAGAAGCAGAAGCAGAAGCAGAAGCAGAAGCAGAATCAGAAGAAGAGCCGTTGTAGCTTCCTGATGAGGTAGGAGCAGCAGCAGCAGTGCAGCTAGGACCACTAACGACAGTAGCATCGGCGGGGCCAGATTGAAGGGGATTGCAACCAGGGAGAGTCTCGAAAAATGTTGATGCGTCGTCGTTGTCGTAGGAGGATGTAGCCGCGCAGGCCTTGAAGTCGGCGTCGCTGTCGTCGTTGACGTTCTCGGCACCGAAGCACGTCTCCATCTCCTTCTGACCGCAGCCACAACCGCAGTTGCAGCCTCCAGTCTCGGCAGTGGCTTGGCCAAGGACACCTTTCTCCCATCCGTTGAGCTGTGGAGGATGTTAGTTAATGACGCTAATTGAGATAGTTGGTGAGTAACATACGAAGTCACCATGGAACCCGTAACCAGTTGGGTCACCATTGGAAAGTGCCCACGGCGTGTCATTGGCGCCATACTTGCCATCGAACGACGAGATATCCCACCAAAACTCAATAAAAATAGTCGGGAAGCGTGCAGCTCTGTGAGTAGTAGGACAGTTCTCGATGCCGACACCACTGACGCCATTTGGGTAGGCCATATGAGCATTGGGATTCTTAGGATCGAGCTTCTCGCCATTCCAGCAGCTAGGGAATGTCACCTCGGAAGCAAAGCCGTAGCTGCAGGAAGTAAAGCCAGTAGGAAAGCCGTTGCTGTAAATATCAGCGCCACCACCGCTAGGTGTGTGGCAGCCCCATCGTACGCCAGCAGGGTTATCGCCATCGGAGCGCTTGAGTGGGTTTCCAGCAATCATGTTGAAGTCCTCTGGAAACTCAGTGACGTTTGCCCAGTTGTCTCCATCGCCGAACTTGTAGTAGATCTTCGTTGCCTTTTCGGGCACGCGGTAGAAGCCAGTGCCGTTGCCGTTCCAGAAAAGTGTCGGACGCCAATACAGACTCTTGTCGGGCTTGATGCGGGCGGTTGTGCAAGTGGACGTCTGTGTCTGCTCGAAGTCGGTGGAAGCAGTTAGTGCATTTCCGCCGTCGAAGGAGTGCAGATGGGAGCTTTGGGTTCCTGGGTTAAGAGCAGGGTCGAGACGCTGATAGCTCAGAGCAGGACCGTCGCGGTTGAAAAAGCTGAAGTAGTTGCCGTGGCAGTCGAAGGCGGAGACCGTAGCAGCCAGACCAGCCGTGAGGGCAGTTATAGTGGATCGCATGGTGACTTCAGACTGGTATCTGGAATGTTCGGTTTGTAGATTTCGGGTGTGAGCGAGTACTGGAATGAGCAGTAGGTAAAAGAAGGGAATCGAGTCTCAGACTCAAGATGCGCGTATAGTTCAAATGAGTGTATGAATGGACAAAAGAATGGAAGGTATCCCCGTACCAAAAGTCAAATCGCGAGTAGAGCAAAGTGAGAAACGTTACCTTGGAGGAGCAGACAGTCAATCATATATGCCGGCAGTGGAATTGCATGCCGCCTCGGACCTGGCGAAGCCGCCTTGGGAAGCCTTGGAGGCGCCACATTGTGAACTAAGATGAGCTGTAGGATTCATGAATTTCCTAGATCTAACTAGTTTGCGTATCTGCTACGTGCGGATCCAAGCCAGAGCAAGGCGCGCAGTCATTAACGGGAGCGTCAGCAGCTTGTCAGGGGTATACCCGTAGTCTCAACTGTGTGAACCGCTGAATCTTTCAAGACAGCATTCGACCAGGAGATTCTTTTGCAGATGGGCTTGCAGGGGCCCATTGTTGTTAGCTAAAACAAAACAAATATGGACCTTACATAGGTACAGCAGAATGATTTCTTTGATCATGGGTGAGTGGTTGATGTTTCGTGAGGGTAGAAACAGCTTTCCATTTAAGGTTCCTGGCGCTGGTTCGGCGCGCTTAGTGGCACGCCCATCGCACGCGAGAAACAAGTGGCTGATCTTCAAACGGCGCTGACTGCCCCTGCTTAAAATTGCTGGCTTAGCATCGGAAGAGGCTCTTTGAGGCCTCGAAATTCCCATTGCAATTTGCGGCTTTCCGCAGTTGAAATGATGTGTTTCCTTATCTGTTCTAGGAGGGTGGAGATGATGACTGCCGCGACGGCACTCGCAACCGAAAGACGGCCTGGCCAATGCGATCGTCAGTAGGAGCCGTCGGTCGTAGTTGGTAGTGTTCGGGGAACAAAATGGTGTTGATGCTAGTTATGGAATGCGTTACCATCAACTTCGTTCCCGACTGACGGGAACACGTGACGGCTCGCTCCACCGCGTAGACCCGTTGTCTCCTCCCTGTAATCTGGTTAAGGTTCCCGTTTCGACAGAGTTCCTCAGTGGTAGCGAATAGTGGCTTCGCAGTGACGAACCGCAAATCGTACTGCTTTTGGTGCCAAGTCCTTTGGTCAACGCCCGGGTCTACAAATCTGAGCGCAATCCTACATGCTGGAGGCTTTTTTCCTAGTCTCATATGGCCTTGTTTTTGAGAATAATGTAGTCGTGACGCAGCGTATCCTTCGCAATGTAAAGTAGCGCTCGGAAATTCAGGTCTCCATAACCTTTGACAGAAACCCGTTATCAATAAGAGAGTTGGTGTGCCTGCTGTCCATATCAAACTCGCTGGATATTCAGAAAGTGAATTATGGTCTGGAATGAAGTTTTGACATACGACATATAGTTGTGAAGATGCGCTAAGGTGGAAGTGCTTCCACGTCATGGCTTGCTCTATATTTCGTTCTTGAAAAGTATTGCTCGACTTGGAACCACAAAGGGGTAGCGCTATGCGATCACTGAGAGAGTAAAACCCCCCAAGAATATGAGTTAAACGGTGGGATGTGGCGATTTAGGCGGGAAGGATAGAGGAAGGAAGGTCGACACAACGACTATTTACTAGACTTCCTCATCTCCTGATGATGAGTCAGCCGTTGGCATGATGAAGACTCGATGAGATACTGTTGGAGCGGCTTTCAACTGCAGTCGAGCGGCTGTTCCATTCGTCTTGAGAAGCAATGGTAAGTGATGATGCAAAAAGAAGACGAAAAAAGGTTTAGGACCAAGCTGGTTCCCGAAACCGCGGCAAAAAAAGTGAGGGTATTTGGGAGTTGTCCTCTCAAAGGTCGGAAGGAGAATGGCATCCCACTGAACACTTCCGGTGGCCTGTCATTAGACGCCTGCCCAATACCCTATGGAATACTCATGAATCTTTGAATATATGTACTTCATATTTTTAGTAAGTGAGAGGTAATTTTGTAAGAGCTGTGGGGGTTGACTTCACTTCGACACGTCATCTTCACTCGCCCGCATTAACTATGTGATCCGCTATTTATTCATTGTAGCTAACTGCACCATCTGTTTGCTAACAGTTGCTGTCACAGCGTTTGGCTGTCAATAAGCACGTGCGTCGTACCTTCCCAGTCGTTGACTGGCACCTGCTTCTTCACACCTTCTGGAACCTGCGAGCTGTTAGCCGAGGACCCCGATACTATGCCATGCTAATAGCCTCCACTCTTTCACTTACGTGCGCGCTGCTCCCCGCGATCGTCGTCTCCCATAACCCCACGTCTACTGTGCCATACTGCAATCATTCGTTATCCTACCACCCCCGATCCTCAACTTCACCTGGATATCCGCTACTCCACTGCGCCAACAACAAGAAGTTGTGAGCCGCGCTGGTACGACAGAAGTACATCGACCGTGCCCGCGCTCCTTCCAAGATGCTCCCCCGAATGCCATTCAAGCTCCTGCTCGCGCTTTGGCTCATTGCCTTGTCCTTGGCCGGCTTTGCGCTCGCAGACGACCCCGAGTATGTGGTAGCGATCATCGATGGGCAGAAGATGCGCGTTCGAGACGACAGGCAGCCAGCGCTGTTCACTGCCGATTATGGAGACTGCTTGGGTGATAGCGCCATCAATGTCACCCGCTTCGACGCAGCATACTACAAAGACAACATGACCATCATCTTCCACTTGGCTGGAGAGACAGCTCTCGCCAACGACGCTATCATGATGTACATTGGGGTATACGCCTATGGAGAAACCCGGTTCGAGCTGACCTTCAACCCGTGCAACGCCAACATTGACAGGTACGTGCCTGATGGCACTCCGAAATGAAATGCTAACCAGTCAGCGCTTGCCCTGTCAGAGCTGGCACTCCAATAGAGGCAGCAGGGATCATACCTATCAACCAGAACGACGTCGCCGGAATTCCTGAAATCGCTCTAAGCATTCCCGATTTCGAGGGCCAAGCCATCTTGAGACTTTTTTCGAACTCCACCCAAAACGAGATAGGCTGTTTCGCGGCGCAGATCACGAATGGCAATACGTTCCAGCAGAAAGTCGCTGTAAGCTCTGTCTTGGGCATATTCACTTCGGTTGCTGTCCTCTCGTCCTTTGCGACTGCTGTCTATGGAGATGAGATCACCGTCATACGCAAGCACTACGCACATTCGCTTTCAGTCCAGGTCGTCTTCGCTGTATGGCACCACATATACTACAGTGGAGCCCTCTCTATGAACTGGCCCAGTGTCCTTGTCGCATTCTGGAGCAACTTCGCCTGGGCTGGTGGTATAATATACTCGGAGAACATGCAGAACACCATCAACGAATTTATCGGGGCAAATAAAGGTAACACATCTCACGTTGGCGCTGCAGGGGCCGGTGTTCAGAACCCAACGCTTGGTGGTGGATACGACATTCATCAGATTTACAAAAGAGGCGCTCTTCCGGTGGCCTTGGCAGTGCAAGAGACGGTAGCAAAACGGCATCTCATCAACGCCACCAGCGGTTTCCGATATTACGGACAACCCGTCAAGCCAGGCCTTCCTCTACCAGGCAACTATTCCGGATTTTCAGGGACACTTGCTCAGGACCGCATCCCTGCAAGCAATGCGTTCATGACAGGTCTGCTTGGGCTCCTTATCTTGCTCTCTGGCGTAGCCGTCGCCATCACCGTTCTCAAGGTTACAATGGAAGGTCTGAGTATGACACGACTCGTCAATAATGATCGCCTCGCTTTTTTCAGGGCCCATTATCTGGGGTACGTGGCGGTCGCTCTTCTCCGGACGCTCTTCATCGGCTTTTTCATGATGGCATTCCTCACCATGTTTCAATTCTCATACCTTGACTCCTCAGGACCTGTGGCGGTTGCATGTGTGGTGTTCATTGGTATGGTTCTCGGTCTAGGGGTTCTTGGCGGTGTAGCCTGCTACTACAGGGTCACTTTCGGGGAATACGTATCTGAGCCGGACCGCCTGAACATGGAGAAGAAGAAAGTGCTGCATTTTCTCCCATGGTTTTCAGTCTCTCGGGAAAGCCAGGAACCGCGCTCCGAGGACAAAGTCTACGTAACGTCCCTGCCATGGTGGACAGTCCGGTCACGTATCGGAGGAAAATCTACTCATACTGACGAGAGGGATATCAAATACTTCGGATGGCTTGTCTCACGATACCGGAGGACCCGATGGTGGTTCTTCATCGTCTGGATCATTTACGATTTCACCAGAGCTTGCTTCCTGGCGGGCGCTTCTGATCGGCCAACGATTCAGGTCTTCGGTCTTCTTGGAGTGGAGGTTGCAGCATTCATCGGAATGATATGCCTGCGCCCCTTCGAAGGCCAGCGGCTGAATATCGTTGTCGTGTACCTCCTTGGTTTTAGCAAAGTTTCGACTGTGGCGCTGTCCGCGACCCTCGATACGCGTTTCAATCTTCCTCGAATCCCCGCTACTGCGATTGGAATCATCATAATTGTCATTCAAGGTCTTTTGACTATCGCAGTGATGATAGCCATCGTGGCGGGTGCTATTACAACCTACATCTCTGTCATGCGGAATAGGCAAGAGATCAGACCCAAAAAATGGAACCTACTTCGCGATAAGTACTTTCAGAGCATGGACTTGAGGGCGCAAGACATCCCACGACCACGAGCATCACCATCTCCGGTAGAATCCATGCCCGATGTGCCTATCGGTTCGTACTTCAACGTCAAGCAGGTGAAGCGGATGGCCAAAGTTGAGGACGAGGATATCGAGTTTATGATGGAGGTACACAATGATGCTTCAGTATCCCAGCGCTCTTTGGTCGGTCGAGAGCGTCCTGGACTTGTCGGATTACAGCGCGACACAGAGGCGAGCATTCGATCCCAGACGTCGCTTTCAAGTCTACCAAAGCGTGCTCGTCTCCATCGTGCAAACTGGAGCTTGCAAAGTTATGGCAGGTTCCAGGGTCCAGGGCGGCTCGGAGCCATCGACAACACGATGATCATACCGGCACGGTCAAGTTCCCTCTCTAGTCAAAGTTATCCCCGTCTCAACGAGCAACTTGGGAGTTTCGGCAGTCTTGATAGGCATCCAAGCTCACTCAACGCCAGGGCGTGTCGATCTGAGGATTCTGCGATTCCTCTCATCTCACATTCTTCCAGCGTAGGTGATATGAGATGCACAGGGAAACCAGCCGTGAGTAGGTTGATGTCGCGGTCGCAATCGAGCTTCAAGTCCACACTCGATTCGAGGATTAGCGAAGAAATACCCGTATTGCCAGAGCAGAGTGGCGCGAAGAGAGACGCAGTCGAAGAAGCGACATGATCTTATGTGAAGACTATACGCTAGGAATACAGCCTGTCACACGAGAACATCCTCACCTAATAGCTTTCGATCAGCTTAACAAAGTAACGAATACGACATCGCATCATTCGTCACGGCAGACCTCTCTTCCACCGCACATCCATAGCATGCGCATTGGCGTTAGCTGCATCTCTTTGATAGGGTCGATGATCAGCAGTTCCAGGAGGATGACTTCTAAACATCTTCTCATCGCAATAACTACCACAGCAACAGCAGAGCGACATGTCTTTCCATCTCTTTTCCGTGGCATTGCAGCAGGAGGATTGTAGTCCATTTTGCGACGGATTCATTTCGGCCTTTGATTTGAAGATTACATGCAATATAATTATGGCTGCGCATGGACGGGTAGGGCATAGCCCCGTTGGTGCAAAATGAGGCAATTAACGGCATGTAAATGACACTAAATGGTAAACATTGAATTTCGATTGTGCTGCCATGGTTGAGATCTTGGTGGCTGGTGGTTGAAACAAGGCCAATTGCGCTAAATGCACGCTTACTACAAAAGACCGTTGAAGGAAAGCGGTGGACTCGCTGGCCCAAGACGGGCCGTTTTGACAGGTCATTAGCCTTTGCACCAGCCAGCCGCATGCATCTTCGAGCCAAATCAGGCCGCCGGCTCTCCACTCGACCAGGCGCAGAAAGCTGGACGTGAAGTTTTCCAATAACTTACCCCGAGGCTATCCGAGGTTTGTTGCCAGAAGGTCCGAGAATATTCATCATGACAACATGTGATATGCATCAGCAAAAGTAGTGAGACATTGGACGAAAAGTGCCTGCCCTGTTTTTCTCCAATTTCCCGTTTCGGTATCCCTGTGCATCTGTGGCGTCACCTCATCAACGAACCGGGAGGCTGGATCGCAGGAATATCTGGTGAAGCCACAGCTACGTCACAGAGGTAAGCCCGTTTCAGGAAATGTGCGATGTCGGTTGGGATAGGCGCTGCGGGCTATGGCAGACATGCGGAGACATGATGGTTAGAAGGAGGAGAAGGAGGGGCGCAGTGAGAGGTGGTTGGCACGATAGCGCTGGAGATTGGCGGAAAACTCGTCAAATTCCAAGTAGCTTGCCGCATGGGAATCATGGCTAATATGGCTTATCAATTGGGGAAGTGCACCATCGTGTCGATATCACGATCGTGAAAGGTCCAAAAGGCGTTCCAGCCACATCAGATGTCCATCGCTGCTGCATTAAGCGTCAACAATGACGTCGCTCACGTAATTAGCTGCCGGTAGCTGTGGCGCATGACCCACAATGCCAACGCTCCCAAGGATGTGCCCTGCGCTGCTTCACCTCTTTGGGCGATGCCGCGCCGATCGCTACCGCATCAGGGCACCCTGCAACGTCAGAGAAAAAGGTGCAGGTTTTGTTTGCGGTCATGAGGGAAGACTAGGTTTCGTGGGAAATTTTGCAGGCAGGGCGCGTGCTTGCCCGCGAGATGAGTTGAGGTGAGGGACGAAGGCACGGGCCTGACGTCATGTGTAATATCAAAGCAAGGACGCTGGCTGGCTTATAAGGTGAAGCGCCAGCGCCTCTCGACTCTTCTTGTGGTACATTCCTCAACACAACAAACCCATCAACCCTTCAATAACAACAACGAGTCCGCTGCTCTCTCTCCTCAACCCCTCAACTCAAGCTTCTGTCGAGCGCTATCAACACTCAAAACACCTTCACCAAAACCTACTACTCCAAAACACCGCAAACATGGGTGCCGTAGTATCATGCATTCAGTCCATCGTAGGTCACTTCCTCTCACTGTCGCAAGGTCCAACCTCTTACTAACTGTCATGATAGTTCAGGACGATCGGCAACTGCATCATGGCCATTGTCAACGCCATCGCCGCCGGTCTCAAGGCCATTATTAATGCCATCGTTTCCCTCTTCGGCATCATCATCAGCTGCCTGACCTGCGGACGTGGTGGCGGCGGCCGTCGGCACACGAGAACCACACATACTAGTAGAGTCTAGTTGTGCTCCCGTTTCTAAAGAGCATCCGTGCTGACGCAAGGACTCTTGTGTCGTTGCAGGCCGGAAATTGAGACGGGGGCTCGGTGTCTGAATTCCTTCAAGCGATTGCGATTTTCGACTGAGGAAGATAGATAGCGAATGGACGACGACGCGGAGATGTGATACCCAGAAGTGGAATGGAAGCGGACGGGGACGTTAATGAGCATGATGGATATTTAGAGTTTGTGACTTTTTCCTTTCTGTACGATACGAGGATGGTATGGGTGCGTACCGGAGTGTTCACGACTGCGATTGCGCGAGACGACGGGATTACCTGAGGGATAGTGAAGCGCGATGGTGGAGGATGCATTCTTGATCACGACCCGCGCATAGATACCCCAACTTTCAAATGGATCAACCTTAATTCAAAACCACTGCTTTGCCATTGTGAGTTACAGACTACACTTGACTCTGCACTGTACAAAAATAGTTCTTACGGAATCTTACATGTGAACAATGTACATTCCTGGGTATCTCAAAATATTTGTACAAACACGTTCCTAGCACGTTTCTTACTTCTCTGGCATCTTACTATAACCCGCAACGCAACTAGGTATTGCTATATCAACGGGGCCCCACGTGTACCAAACGTTCCCTTGGCCTTGACACACAAATCTCCCTTGACGCTTTCCAGCGTACCTACAATCTCGCTAACCTTGTTCTTCTGCCCTGTTTCCTCCCTCTTCGTCATGTCCTTCTTCGGCGACAGCCAGCTCAACCAACTCTTCGTCGGCTCTGCTTCGGGTTCCGGTGGAGGCTCCGTCTGCGGCAAGTCTGGCTGCGAGAAGGATGCGCGGAGAATGTAGAAGTCGAGGCTGTACGTTGGCTTTGCGTAGGTTAGGCTGAGGGAGGTGGGGCGGTGGATAGCTTCTGTGGTGTTCGTGTTAGCCAAAGCTTCAATGGTTGTCGTATCGTCTCAGCATGGCCAGACTTTGAAGGTTTGTTTGAATTGAGGGTAAACGTGGTGGATTGAAGTGGAGAGGGTATTTATATAACATACCGACAGCGCCCTCTGGCCCCCTCACCATCCTCGCCATCACCTCCTCGAAAACCGTAGCTATCGCCCCTCCATGCGCAACACCAGGCCACCCACTTAAGCCCCCGCCCATCCACACCACAGCAACCATTTCCCTCGTCTCAGCATTCCAAAATGCTCTTTGCACGCCCAGACCCCTCGTGCCGCTCATAGCCCCCAGAATCCCATCTTTACTATCCTCGTCCTTGCCGAAATCGATATCGAGTTCAAGCCAGCCTTTGTACGCGGATATTTTTCTCCCGCCACCTCCTCCACTTCCCCCTGCTCTTAACCCGGGCCCCGATTTGAGCGAAATATCAGAGTGGAGGTTGTACGATTGTTTTCGAAGCGACCGTACGACTTCAAGAGCGTCGATGTCTCTGCTCAGCGACTCGAGGATCAAGTCGTCTTCGCGGGTGCCGGGGTTGGGCAGACCGAGTGGTGCGGCGAAGTGGCGGGCGCCGAGGCCCGTGGTTATGCCTAGGGCGAGGATGCTGGCATACCAGAGGTAGGACCATCGGATGCGGGACTGGAGAATGGGGTTTTGTAGTGTGGAGGGAGGGGCGTGGTATGGGCGGGTGGTGGTGAGGTGGGAGGGTATTTTGAAAAGGTTGTGGCGACGGAGGAGCAGACGTGCTCGGGACATGGTGGTGGGCGATTGACTCGCGCAGAGGAGTGGGTTTGCGATTGTATTTGGAGATGTTGAGTTTGTGAAGCTTGGAGCTGTTCACCGAGGCACGTCATTAGTGGCTTGGCATCCTGTGTGTACCTCGATGTCCAGATCCCCTCGCTACTGATACTACTAGTACAAAGTCCTGATACATAATCTGCCATTCCGTCAAAGACCCTTCGACTACTTCTCGACTTCTCGGGATTGCTCCCTGTCCTCTGATTTGCCAGGGCTCGGGTCCTCAATATGCATAATGTTCAACTCCTTGAGGTTGACACCATGAAACATTCGAATCTATCCAAACAGTATTAATAGCTTGACTCTCTCTCCAAATAATAAAAATGGTCCATAACTTACATTCACACCTAACAGATCCGGTGCCGGCGGCGAATCTCCATACTCCTTCATCCTAGGGTCAAAGAACACACTACTTCCACACCGTCCACAAAACTTGTGCAAATTCCTCTTCTTGCCAAAAGTGTAGTTCTTCAACTGATCCTCACCGCTTGTCATGTGTAGCTGTGACCTCTCGGGGTAGACAAGCAGGTATCCATTGCGACTGCAGATACTGCAATTGCAGGACACGACTTTCCATTCTGGTAGGGGCGGAGAGAGCAGCACGGAGTACTGGATGGTACCACAGTGGCAGCTTGCAGGGTAGGTTTGACAGTTGTTTGGGTCAAAGGTCGGGAGAGAGGGCTGTGGTTGCTCTGATGCGTCGCTCATGTTAGAGGATGAGGGGTTGGAAGTAGTGCAAGAGGCGGGGTATTGAGGTTGGTGATGATAGTAGGTGTGGTAAGTGTTACTTGAGGAAGTTCACTTGCTACGTATATTGGCTCTGTTATAACTCTATCTCATTGCTAACACGATAATATCACGGGCTCTGCAATGATGCACAATCCGCGATTGACGGTTAAAAAATGGAAGCCTTGTCGGAGACATTTACAGAAGTCTCCGTTTAACAATCCGACGAGTACTATCATAGTCTCCGCTACTCCACGCAAGATTTGACGAAACAAATCGTATTCGCATTCGACGGCCTCGACCGTACTTCATGTTACCGACTCGCCGTTGTCACGAGTAGTAGTACTAAAACGTCTCACATGCAACTACCAAAAATAGCCCTTCCTTAACGCACTGCACCACCTCTCACAAATCCTCTCCTCTTTGCCAACAAATCCTCGTGTTCTCATCAACACCACGATCTTCAGTCCCGCCCAAGAACAGTAACCTCGGCATAAACACCGGAAATCTTGTTTCACATAGCACTATATCTCGTGCTCTTCAGACCCTCACCCTGCACGACGCACCCTCCTTCCCCTTCAGCACACACATACACACCCGCAGCACACAAACACCAATATGCGCATGTTCCACCACTTTGAGCCAACGCCAGCTTTGTCAACGCCCGCGGCTCACCAACAGGACCTCTAAAGCCACTGTTGCCCCCCGTCCCAGCGATCCTGAGCCCTAGCTACACAAGCGATCTCGTGCTACTTTGCCCATTACGCGTTAGACTCAGTATGTAAGTTACCAGACTCTGGGATCAAGTGACACCAGACACCATAACGAAAGTGCGTTTCACAAATGGTGAACGGGCTTGTGGTAGCACGAGTGGACCGCGTCCTCCGATTGGTGTCTCAGTTCGGAGACGCTAGGTTGGGAACGGCGCTTGGGGATGGCGTTAGCGGCGGTGGTGGTGGTGTTGTGTGTCTGATCCGGGAACCTGGGTAGTTATGGTGGTACTGACGTTGATGCTGGCGCGTCGGCCGCGATGAGGTTTTAGATGGAAGTGGTGTGTTTGTTTGGGTAAGTGATTATAGTGTCGAGGGGCTCGTGCGAATGGTTGTATCTGGATACTTCGGCAGTAAGGGCAGTACAACTTCTGACGATGTTGTTTGTCATCGGCTCGTTCCAGGTTCAGCACTGCACTCCGGATGAAGAGTGATGTACAGAGTACAGTGAAAGCTTAGTAATACCCCTTTCTCCATGCTTGAAAATCTGCCATTGATATGAGATGGTGAAGAACCAGCCGCTCAATGAAGCAGTGAAATTTCGTATACCTAATTGATCGATCGACAAATGATCCGTCTTGTTGAAGGGCATGTTGATTATACGTCACGATTAGTAAGGCCAATCTTTGAGCAAATGGTTCAATATCAATGGGAATCAGTTGCTGATCTCTGTTTGTAAGTCGGACACAATTTATCTAACACGCGCCAACTCTATCAGATTGCCACTGGTATATGGAGTAAAACTTCGGGGCTGATGCGGACTGTCTTTTTAACAGGATAGGAAACTTGGGGTCATAGGCATGAAGCTGATTAGATGACCCATGGAGATAATCGTGTGCGTATAGGGGCAAATAGCATATTACTCAGCAGAAGGTGTGTTAGTATATTTATTTAGACAAACTCTCTGTCACCTATATCATAACAACAAGTAATAAACCTAAATGCTCAATTACTGTCTTAAGATGGGTAAACTTCAAGACTGAGCATGAAATATTGTGACTGTCGAAAATGTCGGACCTGGACAATTTAACTCTAGGACGGCAAATGTAGACCTTCGCATAGCAGCCCCCCTTGCCACTTGAATACGATGGTGTTTTTTTTCGTAAAGGGAAAAGTACTTTTGACCAAATTATTTTACGTACACTCCAAAATTCTTACAATAAATAATAAACTAAGGAAGACAAAGCAAGCGATCGGCATCAATTCTCTCATCCACAAAGCCCCAGGTGTCTAATATTCCGCACGAAGCCTCGCTAGCTCTTCGGGTCAAGAAGAATATACCCCTGGCAAGACCATCAGGAATCAACAGAATGAGCCGCAGCTTTCGTGCCCGTATCTTCCAACATCCGAACCAAGCAAGCTCTTAAGAGTATCAGCCAGGAAGAAACTTGTTAGTAAATTCTACTGACAATTTCATCATACGCACTATACACAAACTTAGCGATCAATATCCTCGTCCTTGACTTCTTGAATCTTAGAACAAATGCAGACTCATGGAATTTACACCCATATTTGCTCAAGATAAAGCTGTCTACATGCAAAAACATAACAACAACAGTACACGGAAGCCCTCTACAGTCCTCTATAATACTCGCAACGCACGAACACAGAAATCCAACTCCTAACTCATTCGTAAGAGAGTGGAAGCGTAGTAAGGCACCAGCAATAATAGCGATATCTACAATACAAGTAACAACGTATATCAAGAAATCGAAGCCATGTGGTACAGTCAGTTGCGTCTTTGCGTCCAGGAGACGAATTGGACATCATCAACGTAATCAACCTCTGAGGGACACAGACACACACAGGAGAGGAAACTTTTGAAAAAAAAGCTTTGTTCGGCAGCAGCAGCGGGGCACGTCAGATTTCCTTGAACGGAACGGAACGCAGCACGCACGCAAACGTTAGGGAAAGTAGTAATCGTAACGTACGATGAGAGGGAATCATTGCAAGAGGAGAAAGAAGAAGAGGAAGAAGAAGAGGAAGAAGAAGAGGAAGAAGAAGAGGAAGAAGAAGCACGTAGATAGAGCTCAGCTCGTCTTCACATGGAGACTTTCAATAGGTTGTAGGAACCGTATAATAGTATTACAAAAGTACTAAATTGTATTCATCGATGATTGTATGCATGCGCGAGACGCTTTCTACGTCTCTCGCAGCGTCTGTAGCAGCTACGGTAGTTGACTCAACGCCTAGTCTATACGTCGCCCACTGTGCAAGGTATCGGACGGCATGTAATCGGTGCTCGTGAACGGGGAGCAGTTCTAGGAGCCGTTGCACGTTTCGAGCACACATGAGCGATTCGGCCTTTGAAGTGATCATGAAGATCGCTCGAGAAGGCTCTAGTGGTGTACTGAGCTCGCGCACATGTGTAATGCTTCATGACAAGCAGTCTGGGAGTTGGGTGGCGGTCGCACCCATTCATCACTTGCGTATACCCTGAGTAAGAGACGCGGTGAACGGGGCGAGCGCTTCGGGACCAGTGTGCGCTTTGACTTCGAGTCATGTCATGGTACCGAACGGGTGAGGCTTTGGTGATCCTCACGTAACCTCAGATTATTTCCCTATTCTATCAGCGGCAAACCCTTTCCAACGACTCGCAATGTACCATGCTGCGAAAATGTCTCGCGCTGGTGCAACCGTCGCATAGCGCCAGCCGGTACAGGAAGCTCACTCGGTTCCCCAGAGCCTTACCTATGGAGCAAGTGCAGGGCCGAGCCCTGCTGGTCCTCTGTAAGACAGTCAGGAGCTCTCAGAAGTGGACATGTTGGTCAGGATTGTCTTGGTCAACACTTCTGCCGCGTAAGGAAAGAAGAAAGGACGGTGCTTTCTCGTATCCGGGCCCCATACGTAAGCTGAGTACACACCGGTTGAGGTCAGGCGCCAAAAGTGAAGAAGGGCAAATGTTGGTATAACGCGTAGGGTTATCAGAATGAATCAGACGCGAAAGGTGCTCAGAACCTGGGGCATATTGGACGACCAGATCTGGTTGTGACCTGGACAGGAGTGAAAATGAGCCGTATGGTTACGCCTGTAAACCTGAGCGACTCGTCAGCAAACCAGAGGCCGACTCACCCACACCAAACCAGTTGCCTCCTGAGCTTCTGTCTCCTACGTGCGGCACAGTCGATCTAAGCTTCTCCTGAGCTAAAGCTTGGTCGAGATAGTGATGGCTCAAGGGGACGGCCTCAACAATGATGTTTAGATTCCAAAAATGGCATATTTCAACGACGAGATCATGCCATGGAGCCATGGACAAGCGAAGACCGGATATTGAAATCTTATCCAAAGCGCGCTTCACAACGCCTTGCAGCCCTCCACAAATCTGTGCCGTCCTTGGCAACCACTAGAGATGCCCGGCGATGGAGGAGTGGTCCTCATCCGACAGCCACTCTCACAACAGCACACAAGCTAAACAGGGCAAGGGGGACCTGCTCCACTGTCATCCGCGCTAACAGTCCAGATCAAGGATTATGTCAGACGGCTATGCTGGTGATAGCGAAGGTGCTGACAGTGTGAACTGATGCACGTGGAAAATAAGCTGCAGTAAGCAGCAAGCTGCCGCCTGGAAACCGGTAATCGGTACTTATCGATCACAGTAGAATACATGTATGTTGCTCTCGTGGATGGTGGGAAGAATGACCCCGTAAGACACGCTTCAAATAGGAAATGGACGGGTATTTACGTCTTAACTGGTTCACCTCTGAGGCGTAGTGCATTGGCTCTGCAGGCTGATGCGTAGTCGCATACGCGAGCTGAATGCGCTTCACGGGATGCTTCGAACTCCGAATATTACCGTTGAGGGATCCAGAAGATTGCAGGAGGGAGCAAAATTAGAGAACAAGTAAACATGCCTGATTAGATTACATATGTCGATTTCTGCACGAGGATAGCGTGTGCTGTCGTACAAGGCCCCCATGGCCTGATAGTTTTCGTAATGCAGGACTTGGTAAGCGACAGCGGCTTCGATGGGGATGGGAAGCATCAGTGATAGTAAGATTAGTGCGTTGGAAGCAAGCATCCTCAAGCCCGAGATCCGAAATCACCCCTGCGATAGCAAATGACTTCGAACAACGAGAAGTTGGAGCCCGGTTGGAGCCCGGTTAGAGCGAGTTCCAATACGCGCGTGAGTGGAGGGAACCATTGGTGCGTCAGGAGGACTTTCTGGTATCATTCCTACCCCATTGGCGGAGTTTTGCATGATGAGAGCACATGCACTACGTATACGATCGACACAGTCGCGAAGGATCGAGTAGTGCTCCCCTCAGCGAGAGATAGAGGAGCGAATGCCACATCTTAAGGGCCAATGGCCCAATAGTGGTTGACACCCGTTTTACATCTACCATCCACAGAAAACGGTTCGGGCGCCTGCGCATCCAAAGCCGTTCCAAGTGGAGCTTATCTTGTGGATCGGAAAATCGAAGATGAAGCGCGCGCACAGTGAAGAGTCATGAATGGATGCTGGACGATTGTGCTCTCGCGAATCCTCATTTGCCAGGGACTGCCTTACCAGTGCAGGAGCTGAGGACGAAAGCGGTGCATTCGAAAACTGCTTACAACGGGCTTCCCTGCGTACATCTTCGATCCATGGCGCGCGCGATCCAGGCGGGATGGCTTTTGTTGGCGTCTAGCATGGGGCACGATAACTGGCGTACCCTCGTCCAGGCAATCAACGCCACACCTGGAGAAGATCATCGAAGTGGAGTTCAGATGATGGCGTCCGCCCCGGGGACTTGTGTTCGACCGTCACCTCTGACGCAGGTACAGCTGTTGCAGGTTGAACACAATTTCCGTTGACGCACTTGGGCACAGTTCAGCGACGTGGCTCCCCACTTTTAGCAATATTGACTTCCTGCGGCACTTTTCCTCGGACAGACAGTCGGAGAAAGCTAACAGAAGTAGGTATCAACTGACGGAGAAGTGAAAAGGCAGCATGTTCGAGGCGCTCTGCGCGGCTAGGAAGGAGGGTGCTGCGGCTTCTGGCCCCTTCGATGAAGAAATGGAGACGGACTTCAATCAGCATCTCGGGGAGATATTGTGGACAAATCATGTTTTGGCCGAAGCAAACTTAAGAGCGGTTAGAGGCGACAAGAAACGAGCCGAAAGATACATCCCAAACGTGCTTTGACGCAAGTCGCGTCCAGGAGCGCGCAGCTGGAACAGGGTTTGGCGAGACAGAAGGCCGGTCACACTAGGATTAGACGGGCTATCTTTTTGATAGGCTGCATCACGCAGGAGAAGGAGCTGCCAAGAGCGATGTTGTAAACCTAGTACCGTGGGGTGCTTTAGAATGTCATTTCACTTACAGCGACTTACTCGCACTGCAGACGGAGCGTGTTTCCATCCTAGGTAGCAGAACAGTCGCATGATGGCTCCCTAGTTCCCAGCTGTGCCTGTGACCCATGACCAAGCTCAAAGCACGAGCAGTGGTCCTGGAGTCGTTCGGCTTGAGATTGTGGAGTGGTTAGTGCGGGACTCTGCAGTGCAGGCAGGATCGACGTTGGCAGAGTCGTGCATCGCAGACGACCCAGCAAAGGAGTGGTGAGGCTCAAATCGTGGCCGCCGCGAGGCCGCGAGGCGCCGATGACGGTAAGACGACTGGAACGCGAGAGCGAGCTGCTTGCTTCTTTCTGTGATGGTGCACAACCAAATCCCAACAGCGCGGTCGGGCGTCGTCGGCGTCGTCGGTTAGAGCAACAAGACTTCCGACCCAGGGTTTGTGGGCTGGGCCGTGACGGGGAAGGGCTTGATGGCTTCCCAAACGCTAAAGATGCGTCCGTGTCAAAATTAAGTTGTGCAGCCCGCGTGTCACAGGGCCGAGGGTGTGGGTACACGGCCACCCCGAAACGCTTGGGACGCTTGTGCAAAAGATCTGGCAGAAGGTTTAACGGGTGAGATGCTAGCGCAGCCTAGGCGGAGGAGGCCGTAGCGTGCCTGAGACGACGACAGCGGGCGGGCAGGCGAGTGAGGAGTACTGTGGTAGGTATAGGTATCACGAGCAGGGCGGCATGGAGCGTGGGGAGGTAAACAGAGAGGGTTCCATATGGCTGAATACCGAACACGACGATTACGGACGGGCAAGGCTGTCCTGTCCGGCATGGACCCAGTCGCAATGACGGAATCATGGCGGGGTGCAGTGAGCCCGTACGGATAAGGCGACTGGCACAGGGATGGCGAGCGAGGCTAGGGTTCGTTAATCAAACAGGCGTGCCAGAACCGGCAGACAGGATAAATCCAAGAGGAGGCACCGGGATGGGTATGCAGCCGGCGTCCCAGGCCATGCGTGTCTGCTGCACGTATCGCGCGTCGCCAAAGATAGCGACGAGGGGGTGAGTCGCGGACTCGCGGAGTCGTGAGGCCTCGAGCAGTCGCGCAGTTGGGGAGAGTGAAAGGACCGGTCAACTATCGATCGCGACTGCCCTTAGCGGACAGCGAGTGGGTGACTTCGCCTAAGGCCGCGGCTTATTGGGCAGGCGCGCCCAGGATTACACGAAGGCTCGCATTGGCCTGCTGGGCCTGCTGGGCCTGCGACGTGACAAAACACGCTGAGATGAAAGGGAGCGTGCCGTCGATAGTCCTGCTGCTCCGCGCAGCATTCGCGCAGCGCTGGGTTGCCCAACAGAGAGCCAGCCAGGACAGAGCAGCGAGATGATACATGTACTGTCGTGCCAGGCCCGCCGGATGCGTCGCCAGGGCTGCCCACGTTGCCAGACGCCTGCCGCGACCCGCCGCGGGCAGAGCAGCAAGCCAAAAGCCTCGTAGAGGGCGCAGAGAGCGCACAGAGGGCCCAGCGTCGGCTGCGGCTACAGAGGCCGCACCCCAGCCGGCTCTGGCGCCGCGAGGGCTGCCCCAAATCTGCGGTCAGTGGCAGCCAGCCTCTCCAGCGCGGCCTGGGCTGCTCGCGAATTGGGTCGTCGATCGACAGCGAGTACTGCCCAGGTCCATGTCGCTTTCGCTTTGCGCTTTCCGCTCGCTCGCCAAACCAGGCCCCCGGGAAGCTCGCGACGACACAGCGTCCACGACCCGCTCGCCAGTCGCTGCAGCAGATGCGCCCGCCGTCCTTCTCGAGGCCTTCGACTGTACAGCAGCTGTCAGGCGAAGCCAGCAGGCGCCTTGTGTTCCTGTCATGTGTCATGGGCGACGCTCGTTGGCTGCGGCGCCCTCTGCAGCAGTGTGAATACCAAGACCCAACCCAGCCGGCGGCAGCAGACGCGCGCAAGGTAGCCAGGCATAGGGAGGCAGCAGGCGTCCAGTGCGCTTCCACGTGGAGATCCACCCATCTAGGAAATCTGTACGACGGCGATGCGCCGGGACGGGCTTCAGAGAAATGAGCATGCGCAGGGAATCAGTGCGCTGCTTATTGCACCAGGCCGCTTCGGACGCACACGTGCCGCAAGCAATATAGCAGAACACCTAATTATAGCCGTCACAAAGCACCTCGCGAAGGCCAATGAGTACACATAGGCATCGGGGCCAAAAGCACTCTCCCGTGGGAGCATCAGGTAGCTAGATTGATATTGCTGCTCCAAGCGAGCTTTCAGAGCAATCTACAGGGAACGGGTACTATGTCGATCAGCAACTTGGCACCCCAAGTAGCACCTCGTCTACGGTACGCTCTTTGTTTCCACCATCGACTGTCGAACCACGCCTGCTCAAGCGAGCCATCGTCCAGCACTTAATCATGTGCGGGCTCGCAGTCATGCTCCGTCTCGGCTAGCGTCAGCTCGTCGACCGTCGTCCTCAGCGCCATGTCGTCAGCTAGCCTGCGAAGCGAAGCGGTAGAGCACGGTCGCAGCAGTATTGGTCGCCGAACACCCCATCGCGGCAGGGATGGCCACTCTCCAGCTGCCCTCTGTTTCTCGCGAGAACTGGGCATGCTGGATTGACGCTGAGGTTCGCGACGCTGCAGCGTGACGACGTCCTCAGAAGCGCTCATGTCCTACCTCATAGCGCTTGACTGCGCCGCCAGCAGAATCACAGCGATCAGCGCTGCTAGTAACGGGGATTGGCCTCTTGGAAACGGCGAGCTTGAGCGAAGGGGGAAAGCGTGTCTTTGAACTCTGGCTTTGTCTCTGCGAAGGCGACTCTTTGTGGGCCAGACCGCGTCCGTGCATGTACTGGCATCCCAGGTCCTCGTTGGCGCCGGGCCCGACGCACCCTAGAGTGCCTCTGGGCTCCTCACCCTTGGTACTTGGGAAAACAAAAGCACTTCCTCCTGTCTGTCTCTTGTCGTGCCGCGAGCCTGGGTCAGGAGCCGCATTGCCACGCAGCTCTTCACGCGTGCCCTTTGTTCACGTCATCCTCAAGGGCATCAAAGGCATAACGGCGAGGTCAGCACCTTGTCTGTCGTATCAATGAGAAGCACAACAACGGAAGGTCCTTTCACTCCTCGGGCCGGCGCAAGCGACAGTTCCTCCACGCTGCTGGTCCAAGCCGTCCCGCAACGCCAACAGACTCCGATGGCCAGACGACAGGGTCTGGCTGCGGTAGGTGCTTTCACCCCCCGGTAATGCATTGTTGTCTGCGGCCCCATGCTTCCTGGGCTGCGTCTCTAAACCGAACCTGAACGGTAGGGTTATTATTCATTCGTCGGGTTGCTTCAGCCGTGCCTCGTTTGAATTGCCTTATTGTGACAAAGTGCGTCTGTGAATAGCGCTCCCGCCCGCTCACCTGAGGCTTGCTCTCGTGCCATCCTCATCTCCCATCCCGATCCAGATCCCCAAAAGCTCGGACGAACCCTATCGCCTGGTTGAGCCCTGGAGTTTCCTGAAGCCCCAGCGCGCCAGTCAGCCACGCGAATCCCCCAACCCTGACACTCTTAGCCCGCCATACATATACGTGAGGGCCACCGCACTCCACTCGCTCGCGGTAGCAAAAGCCTTGAGCCAGGTTCCAGCCTTCTCCGCCTTCGCTCCTTTAGGGCGCCCAGGTACTGAGCTTAACAAGGAGTGATCGCCGCTCCGCACGCCTCCAAACTCCACCACCATCACTTACCTCGCCAGGCTCACCTCCACCCCCGCCACAGGATCAGTGAATCGTATCGCCAACGTGCAACACCAGATCTTGCATCGCCGCTGTAGTAGACCGTTTGTAACAGCGACTTCATCTGTCCCTGTTCTGAATCTGGAAGTCGACGCCGCTCCCAGCGCCTTGGTCAGAACACCAGCCATCTGAGAACCAGCCAATACGCCGCCTCTCTGTGATCGCCGGGACGACATCACCAGCACGGTCATAGCAGAGCGACTATCGTCTTGACCGAAAACCAACAATCCTACAGCCTGTGTTACCGCCCCAGTAGCACTACGTTTGCGCAACCAGGAAACCGGGCCCTACCGAACGCTCTGTGTTGGAGGTCACCACAGTGCCACTAGTATCTGCTTTTGCTCTCTTGTACGCCCTTCTCCCTCAACCTGCGACGACGAGCACCACTGATTATGCGCAGTGACTGAGACTTGCCAGAAATCTTACGTCCAGGCGTGCGTCTGTCGGTATCACTGCCCGCCTGAATCAGCGCAGGTACCATTTGCAGGGCCGTTCGTCCATTGCAGCATCTTCAGGACTCGGACTAGCTATTTGCCGTCTCGAGCGACTAGAGACTAGATCGGGAGCACCATCGTCAAGCCTCTAGGCCGAGCGGGTATCTGTGTTCGGAGGATCTTTTACAAGATCCCTTCACCTCCACTGCCTGTATAATCAGCAGTACTTTGTCCCTCTCGACTAGAGCCCCTACCTTTCACATTACGCCTTTGAGCTACGAGCCGCCCGTTGCCCTTCGTGGATCCTTCTCAGCCTACACGTGGGTTGTATTGGTCCGGTGGTCAGTTTACGACTCCGCCCTTTACAGCGTCACAGCTCCATTCACTTCCAACTCCTCCTTCATCCGAAGCAGGTAGGTCATCAGGACCTACCCGGGACACAACCGCCAACGTGGCTGCTGCAGTGGCCCCTCTGGCTTCCATGCATCCTGGGTCTGACCCGATGGGTGCACCTCCCAGCTTTGCAGCGCGGAGGCCTCACGCGCAACAACTGGGTAACTTTGAGCTTCCTCCACCACCGATGCACAAATACCCCTTCACCAATACTGTTACCGCATCACAATCGACACAAGCGCCAACAACCATTGCCAGCGTGGGCAACTTGCTTACTCCACCGAACACCAATCACAGTGATGTGATCAGCTCATCTGGAGTTTCGACAAGCAACGCGCAGTATCCGACTACAATGGCCTCCTACTCGAATGGACAATACATCTACTCGCCGCCTACACAGGCATCGGCGGGACACTATGGCTATCCACCTGCACAGCATCAGCAAAATCAATATGGTCAAGGCAGAGTAGGTATGTTTGCCGCTCCTCCACTCCGGAATGATCGTCAGCTCGGACACCAAGACTCACTCGGCAAAGGGCTCAATCCGCCACCATATGAGATCAACCAACAATTGCCACCTTTTACGCCATCCTCGAACGGATCGACCATGCCTTCGATATCTACCCAGCAGCAGCAACAACAACAGCACCACCACCAGCAACATCACCACCATCAGCAAATGATGGGCCAACAAACACCAGTGTCGTCTTCTGCGCCCCAACAATCACCTGCTCTGGCTCAGGAAGGCTTCAGGCCACCTCAGCCACCAACACCAACCTACAACTACCATTCACAAGGAACTCCACAGCACTCAAACTTCCCCTACTCGACGGGTCCGTCGCCGACGTTAAGCCAGCAGCAAAGTCCGATCAGCGCTGGTGGCTCGATACCGAGAATGTCGCCAGCCGTATCGCAGGGCCCGCTCCCATCGAACAACCCAGCTCAATCGCCATACCCTTATGGACGACCACCTGCGCAGTACACACCAGGCCCTGCACCGGTCTTCTCGAACGTCCAGAATCCAAATGGTCAACTCGCACTTGTAGGAGTGCACCCAGGAATGATGCCCGGGTTCAACAGCGGACATGCAGCACAGATTCCTCACTTCTTGGGACACCCTCAACATCAGCAGCAGACTGCGAACGATCGACCATTCAAATGCGATCAATGCCCACAGAGTTTCAACAGGAATCATGACTTGAAGCGCCATAAGCGGATCCATTTGGCAGTCAAGCCTTTCCCTTGCAACCACTGCGACAAGAGTTTCTCGCGGAAGGATGCGCTCAAGGTACGTTGATCGACTTATACATATATCAACTTGCAACATGCTAATATCTCCTCCAGCGGCACATACTCGTCAAAGGCTGTGGCAAAGCAGTCGCTTCCAACGACGACCCGAAACGCGAGAGCAACTCTCCAAAATCGGAGGCGGTCGATTCGAAGCCTGTCATCGCGGGTCACGCATAATTACGCTTTATTAACGAGTCTTCAACCTTTTACTTCACTTCTCTTCTCTTGTATTATCTACGCTTTTTTTTTTATGCTCGGTTTCGGCGTACATACTTACGGGACCAACCACCTTCGCTGTGCAATTTTCGGCTACGATCTTCATGTTTTGATATTTATTGGATTACCCCTTGGGACGCTGGATATATCCTAGTTGGTGTTTCGGGCGCTCTTCGTATGTGTGTTTACTTTTTCTCTATTCCTTATGCAGCGAAATACCTCCTTAGTCGGGCATTTGATCAGGGTTGTATCGGGTATATGTGCCGGAGGAGTTTGTTGTTCTACGGAATTGGCTTTGCGCGTCGGCAAGCTGGCTGTATAGGCATGGATCCGGATTGGGATCTCGGGACTTTAAGGATAGGCTGGTTTTGAAGCTTGCCTCGGGTGTAATGCTTGGATGGCGGCAGGCGTAAACGCTTGAACTTCTATACAGTGCATCAGTGTGGATAAGGTTACAACGGGACAAAAGGTGCTACGATGTGGAGAATACCAAGACGCGATTATTGACTTCAAACTACCTGACTCGCTCACCATCGTTTTACGTACATCTGACCATGTCGAAGTGATAACTATATGCAGGTGTGATGGCGATATACATGCAGTGTGTTCCTGAAGGAGTGGAGGCTGCGCTAAGGTTGTTGTGCTCGGACGGCTTCGTGCAGTTGGTGTCGTCTCGGCGAACCCATGTACCTGGGTACGGTCCGGCATATTCCGTCATGATCGCGCCGCGATCGATCGACGCCCTTGGACTTCAAACTTCACCTCTTCACTCTCTGCTTGCATACCATCATGCTCTAGACGATAATGCATCTGCAACAGCCACCAAATACATTCAAATGCTTCCAAAATAGTAAGTGGTGACTCGCAAACATCCTTTGGGCGTATCAGCTCGATGTTTGTCTCCGACTTTGGTCTGTTGATTCTCCCTGCGTGCCCGCGTTTCCTGTCATTTCGCTATGCCATTGGCATCCGAGGTCAGACACTCGTCAGTCTCTTCCTGTGAACACTTCAGTTGTCGAGAAGCAGTGCTGGGCACGCGGTACAGTTGCAGCTCACGCGGCGTCTCCTTAACACATGTAGAGACACAGGACAGGCGGTTGTCTTCTAGAATCTCAGTAGCATCGCAAAGGTAAGGAAGCAGCGTTTCCATTCTTTTCTTTCTACATTGTCGCTGCGTCTGCATTTCAAAGGTTCTTGGGGCAACCCATTCCTGTCATCCTGCTTTGGATGACAGTCAACACAAGTCTCTCTCCCACGCGTCTTGGCACATTCCACAATTACTGAGCCTCCTAACTTCTCCTTTGCATCCAAGTATGGATAACGGTCGCGCCTCCTTGCTCACGAGGTCTGTTCTTGCGTTTGGTGGTGTTGAGAACGCTCCTGCCGCGTCAGCGTTTGCATCTTGCATCCCATCGCGCGCTTTCCAGCAACCTCCCGTCCGTGCTCAATTCCTCCTCCCTCAGCATCGCTATCCACGACGACGACACTGCATAGCCTGGCCATTGTATGCATCCAACACTTGTTAGCTTTTTGGAACGCGAGCACATTCAATTGCACCTGCACGGCTCGCCGCCCCTCCTTTACCGGCGCCGCACGCAATTCACGGGCCGCGCCATTGCGGGCTCTCTGTGCCAACAGCAGATAAACAACAACAACACGGCGGCCCAGTCATGACACTCGCCTGAAACACCACTACAGCGGACACGACTACCACGGCACGACTACCCACCTCTTGGTGCTCGAGCACCTGGTGCATAACTTACCTGTACATTTTGGCCCTTTAAGCACTTAATCTAATATCTGCACCAGTCGAGGGACCTAGCCCTTGATCACTGCACGCACTCACCCACACACCATGGACTCCAGCTACCATGGCCGTCCACCAACCCGTCGACGCGCCCTCGGGGATGCCTCCAATCGCACTAACGAGAACAATAACACTCAGCAACGGGCAGAAAAGTACGACAGTGATTATGTCCCATCCTCTTCGCCCGCGCAGCTGCCGCACAACGAGTCGATAGTCCCCAATGGCTCCCTTGCGGTCCGACACGAGCAGTCGTCCCCCGAAAACAAACGTCTCTCTGCCGTCCTTGCCCACGAAGCTCGCCCACACAACCCCAACCGCGACTCGCAGATCTCAAATGCGAGCACCAATGCATCAAATACCACCCGCCGCCGCAAGACACACATCGGCCCGTGGCAGCTCGGCAGGACCATCGGCCGCGGTGGCTGCTCCCGTGTACGACTGGTCAGGCATAGTGGAACGGGACAGTATGGCGCTGCAAAGATCATCTCGAAGGCTACGGCCGAAAAGGTGCGCGCTCTGAGCCTAGCGAACCTCATCCAGAGCGCCGAACAGGACCCGACCTTGTATCCTGACGGCAAGGTCATTCCATTTGGCCTGGAGCGTGAGATCTGCATTATGAAACTGTTGGATCATCCGAACATAGTTCGCCTGTATGATATTTGGGAGAACCATAACGAACTGTAAGTTGCTTCGTGCTCTTGATCCATAACTTATCTTCTGACTGACACGGTGCTGCAGCTACCTCATCATGGAGTTTGTCGAGGGCGGCGAGCTGTTCAGCTACATTCACGAGCAGGGTGGTCTGATCGAAATTCACACCGTACATATATTCCGGCAAATCATTGCAGCCCTGATTTACTGCCACCGCATAAATATCCATCACCGCGACCTTAAGCCCGAGAATATCCTGCTGGATCGGGACACTATGACCGTCAAGCTGGTCGACTTTGGCATGGCTGCTTTACAACCGACTGGCAAGAAGCTCACTACACCCTGCGGTAGCCCTCACTATGCGGCACCCGAAGTCATAAGGACTGTTTCTTATGATGGCGCAAAGGCCGATGTTTGGAGCTGTGGGGTCATTCTCTATGTTTTGCTTACAGGAACACCACCCTTCAACTATTCTGGCGAGGACCGACACCTTAAAAACTTGTTCCAAGATATCGCAGCAGCCAAGTATGTTATGCCGGACGGCCTTTCCAGAGAAGCACAAGACCTTATCAGGCGCATTCTAGTAGCAGACCCCAAACGCCGGATTGGTCTGGACGAGATCTGGAATCATCCATTCTTGCGCAAATATAACCACGAGTTGAATTTCGTGGGTGAGTTTGCCAGCCAGGATCATTGGACTGGACCACTCCCAGCGATCGCAGAGTGGACGACACTGGAGCGAACAACAATCGACCGGGAGATCCTGCGGTACCTGCGCACACTGTGGCATAGTGAGAAGGAGGAAGTGCTCATCCAGCGCCTCATGAGTTCAGAGTAAGTGACATTCTACTCGTACCTGCCAAGCAAACCTACTAATGATTATACCAGAGCAAATCAAGAGAAGTACTTCTATTCGGCTCTACGAAAGTATCACACCGATCAGCTGGAAAACTATCAACCTAGTGCTCATCATCCTGTGGCACACTCCAAGAGCGATCACCATCATAATACGCGCCATTCTCCCAATCCCCAGGATCTTGAGAAGCTACCATCAAAGAAGCACAAGCGCACGCAGTCGGGATACTCAATTCTCAATAACGAGCATCTGTATTCAAAACATAGCTTCTATGAGTCGCCAGAATCTGAAGCCAGCTACGACCCATTCCGAGCTTCGAGACAGCCTATCATTCCTAAGCAAGATGTCGTCCACCAAAATGTCACTGTTCACCGTGGCCATGGTAGCCCTAGCCGTAGACCTCGACCAGCTACATCCATGGGACATCGAACAGGAAGCTCACTACGTGTCCAAGCTTTGCGGAAGTCTCAGCGCAGTTCTGCCATATCGCGTGGCTCCTCAAATCGAAGCACTCCGTCTAACCGCTCCGCCTCTGTCAGACGACGGTCCATGTCGCGCTCATCTCTCGCGAGCTCGCATTGGCCGAGTAGTCCCCCGGTCATTGCTCGTTCCGGCGGTATAGGACGTCGAGGTGTGAGCTTCTCACACCTGCGCGATCGCCGGTCATCAGTAGCTACGGCTAGTACCTTTGAGAACGATGCTAGGGCCTACGCTGAGTATACGTCTCCTCATCGGCCTCACACTTCCATCGGATCGTATGGCTCGTCTCTTCGGTCAGGCCCAGCTCAACCGTCTCCTGCTTTCAACCCCAAGTCTCGGACTACTACATGGGCAGAGGCACCCCGTCTGAGAGTTCGAAAGCCAGAGAGCCCAACCAAGTACATTCAAGGGGAGGCTAGAAAGGTCAGCATGGAGCTCGGCAAAGTCATGGAAGAAGCGTTCAACCGCTCTTCAATCGGCTCCAGCATTCGAACTGCGGCCACAGGTATCGAGGGCGGCCGGGATATTTCGCAATATGATACCCCTCCAACTTCATTCTCGAACAGGGACTCAGGAGGCAGTACTTTGGCTACTCCGAGTAAGAAGCTGCTAGGTCAACGATCGCTTCCCCCAATTCCGTCCGAGACTCCGAACACGTTCTTGCAGCGCAAGTTAGCAGAAACTCGAGCGGAGATTGCTCGTCGGCTCGATGAGGATGGCAATAATACTGAACAGTTCAATGAAGTTCTTGAACACCTCGACCGTCTCATGTTACCCGGTGCCCCGGGCAAGCGTACAGTCTCTGCTCCTGCCAAGTCACCAGAGCATTCTGCGCCACTTCATGTGATCCCGGAGGAGGCAAAGGATGATGGAGATGGGTTTGACGCCTATAAGCCCCATTATCGTGCTGTCACTGATCCCGTCAGGCCACAAGGTCACCGTGCAGTGACCGAGCAGCAGACTATTCGCCTTGTGAACGAGTCTCCTACACGAGTTGCTCCTCTCAATATCCGCAAACGAAGCGGTGCAAGCACAATATCGAAGCCTGCGAAAGACGTCTCTTCTGTGCCTTGGCCTGGTCCTAATTCGATCTCTACGGTTCGCCCATTCGAGGACGTTCAGAATGACCTGCTTGCTGCACGCACGAATGATCCTGCTCCTGTATTGGAGAAGCAGAATGCCGTTATCAAGAAGAAGAAGTCCTTGTGGTTCCGTCGCACGACCGAAGAGAAAGACCATGAGCAGGAGAAGCACGAGAACCAGGTTAAGAAGAAGCAGTCGACTGGGCTTCTTCAGATCCCAGAGGCGTGGCAAGGACTGGACGACCGCATCAAGGCCGATGCGCCGCTTGTTGCTAACGCCAGTGCCGACAACAATAAGCACACGCAGAAGCATTCGGAGGGCAGCAGCGGAAGCGAGTTTCCCATGCGCAATAGTATCCCAGCCACTGCTAAGAGCGATGGCGCATCACGGAAGGGTTTCCTTGGTCTGTTTGGCAAGAAGGCTAAGGAAGATAAGGGCAAGAAACCTATGGAATTGGGTGGTAAGCATATTATGTTTCCCAGACACATTTACACCGATACTAACATGGCAACAGCAGTCAACTTCAGCTCCTCGTCCATTCTCTCCGCTTTCGATCTTGAATCTGAGAACGGCACCAACGACAATGCAAACCGCGCTGCTCCGCCCGAGATGCAGATGAACTGGCTTAGTCGCTTCCTGCACATCAAGCCTGCAAGCCAGATTCTTTGCTTCCACATTGGCCGTGGCAAGGTCCGCCAGGATCTCGTTCGTCTGTTGCGGGATTGGCAGCGCTTTGGCGTCCGCGATGTCTCGCTCGACCGCGAGACGAATGTCATCAATGCACGCGTTGATAAGAATAACCGTACGTATAATTCCTCTATTTCTTCTCGATTTATTTTCAGCAAATGGTTACTGCAAGACTGGCGTTTTCAAGTCGAGGTGCTGGATGCAGAGAGTGGTGTGCGATGTAAATCTGCTTTGCCCCCATTCCTCCTTTCTGCAGCTTTTCAGAATCATATGCTGACAATAATGATACAATAGACCTCAAGATCAAGCCAGTCTCCTTCGTCATCGAACTCTTCGTTGTGCTCGAGCACGGTCGACGCGCCAGCCTCTGCCTGGCTCGCTTCACGCAGACGCGTGGTGCGGCTTCGAGCTTCCGCAAAGTCGTCGATATCGTCGAAGATGTCTGCCGCGCGAGGAGTATGTTAGTAGAGGACGAGGACAAGAAGGCGGCGATGATGGAGGTCTTGGACTAGGATGCCTTGATTAAGAGGAGGGATATAGGGGAACGTGGTTGTATGCATATTGGGCGGCATGGTATTAGCCTATGATTCATGGCCCCCGGTCCCCCAGGAATAACTTCGAGATGGATAATCTGGATACACTCACACGTTTTGAATATCCAAGGAAGAAAGAAGACTGTTGGCGAACTTGGACACGATACCCCCCAAAGCAACCCGTTACCTACGACATCTTCGCGCCCCCGGTATCAGCATCGACCGCCAACCACCCCTTTCCCCCAGTAGTATTCGACAACTTGAGTCTTGTTTCATATCCCCCTTCCACCCCCCGAGTTCCGAAAAAGCATCTTGTTTGATTCCCGAGGCTAGCCTGCGCGAAAGTAATTCACTAATACTGTCTTTGCTACATTTGCGTCATTTTCAGACGGCGTTTTTGTCTTTTTCACTGAAGCATTAGCATTGGGTGGGTTTGGGTCGGTATCTGCTTTGCTCTGCTCTGCTCTGCTCTGCGATGGAGTTGAGTTGACTCGAGTTGACTTGTGTCTAGCGGGTGTTCCTGTCTCCTGTCTCTCCTGTCAATTTTGTGAGCATGCATGTGCATGTCGCCTCCTAGATGGTGGTCTTTGACTTTGGCTTCGTCCAATAATATCGCGTAGTGCAGCTGGAGTAGGAGTATAATCATAATGATGGGAGATTTGCATTGTTCATTGTTCATTGAAAGTACCTTTTCCTGCCCCTTTTGTGCCTTTGTCTTTGTGCAAGTGTCGTCGTTAGGAGTACGAATTGCAAGTGCTGCTGTCATTATCGTGTAACGGGCTGGAGACTAATCAAGAGCAATCACGTCGCTCACCTACATTTACCTATGGGGTCTTAAGAAGTGATCTTGTGCTCGCTATTGATCTGGATCTGGCACGAGGGACATCCCTATAGGTTAGTCGAACGGTCCCTGAGGTGAAGGCTTGTGAATAGCTCAATTGTGGTCACGGTCTGGGTAGTGTGTGTAGTCTGTGATGAGGCATTCTGGCGTACTATAATGTTGTCCTACCCGTTGACATTCTCGGAGGTCAGCATGGCTCTGACGCTGTATGCATTACTGGAATTCCGCATAGCGTAGAGCATCATTCTATGAGCACACACAATCCATAACGTGAGAGCTCATTACATTCGTGAGGACATGGTATTGCATTTGCCCTATGGCGCCAGACCCTAAGCTCGAAAGGATCAGGCACACCGGTCCAGAAAGATGTTAAGCCATCATCCCATTCATTCCATTTTTCCCGCAATTATCGGGGAAACCAGTCATAGTAAAGGAACACCGTGTCACCCCGAAAAGCCGACCATGCAAACCACCTCCCTTCCTTCGCTTAACGACGACCCGACGCCTGCACCTTCGGTGCCGCACCCTTGGAGCCCTGCTTGCTCTGGATCTTCTGGGCCTGGCCGCGTGCGGCGCTGGAGGCGCTCTTTGCCTTCTCGGCCTTCTTCTTGGACTCGGCGGCGGCCTTAGCCTCCTTGCCCTCCTTGATGGCGGCGCTGCGGGCGGCGGCGCGGGTCTCGGGGCGCTGAGCGCGGCGCTCCTTGATTACGTCGAGAGAGGCACCGACGATGGCACGCTGGTGCTTGACTGTGCGGCGGGTTCGCTTCTTGGCAACTTCCTGTTGGAGTGACGGTGGTTAGCGACAGTTTCAGGATATGTGCAGCCGAAGGGAAGAGTGGAGATGAGAGCGAGAGAGCGAGCAGCGGTGGTGCTCAGCGCGCCTATTCCATCCGTATGCCATCTCGCAGTGCGAACTGATGTCATAATCGCTGCTCTCCCAGACTCGCCCATCTCTCAAAACAATTGGCATGTGCAATGCGGCGACTAACCTCAGAGATACCCTTCTTGTGCATCCTTCGGAAAAGGACCGTCCAGGAGATCTTGCGAGGGTTCTTGCGCTGGAGGAAAAGCGACTCGGTCTTGCCATTTTGGAAGCGGAAGATCTTGCTGTCACCACGGATGTAGAGCTTGCCCTGCAGAGTCCATTAGCAATGTTCCTCCGACTGCACCAGTCCATCGTTCCCCCGAGTCTGTCTCGTCGTGGCGTGCAATGGCATCTTGTCGACAGCTGGTGGGGGACGCTGTGTGGCCGGGGGACGGCGGAACGCACCTTGCCCGGGTAGATCTTCTGGCCGCTGAAGGTATCGTCGTAGGTACGCATGTTGACGGTGTTGGCGCAATACCTGTGTTGTTAGTCGTGGGGTTCGTAGAGCTGGTCAGAAAGTGCAAAATGACCCGTGGGCTACCTCGCTTACGCATTGGGGGCACCCCTGCCTAGCGCGGCCCGCCCTCTACCCAGAACGTCGTGCGGTGACGCATAACACCAAGCCGACTGCAACTGCACTTCGTAACGACAACCCCGAAACGAACACGTCGAGACGACCCGGGGATGCATTTCTCATCTCGTCCAGCACAACCCTATTTGAATCAATAGCATTTTAACCGATGTTACCATCTGCCGTTTGTTCTTTCAAATGACAATTGCGTCGCACCAACGCAATCCTTGACCTTCGCCTTCAACCCCTCTCTTGATTCAACGTCAATGCAACGCAGCGGCATCAAACACGCAAGATCAACTACCCAAGCACATGAGTGCGCTCTGTCAATATCTTGCAAAAATTGTCCCCATACGTGAGGCGACAAATATGCCAAGATAACAGGTATCGGGACTTGTTGCGAAAGATGTTCGAGTACCACATAAGTAGTGCGTCGCAAAGTCAATAGAGTAAGCTATAGCTACCACATGAACGCTTCGTAGTCTCCGTTCTTGACCGGTCTTGTGTTTCTTTGTCCCTGCAGGTGTAACATCGAATCATCGGCTATACGCCTCTCGTAGGCGAGCTTGTTCTGCCGCCGAGTTTTAGTGGCTGCCTTGGCTAAATGTATCAGCATGTTC
This sequence comes from Neocucurbitaria cava, assembly GCA_027946455.1. Taxonomy (NCBI): domain Eukaryota; kingdom Fungi; phylum Ascomycota; class Dothideomycetes; order Pleosporales; family Cucurbitariaceae; genus Neocucurbitaria; species Neocucurbitaria cava. The sequence continues at coordinate 1,265,678 of JAPEUY010000010.1, forward strand.
CGCGCTTCTGGGTCAAGATATTTTGCGTTGAGGTACGATGAAAAAGTCTGGACGAGGAAGGTCTTAGGCATAACTGCTCCAGGATATGATATTCTGCAACCACGTTGGGCTAGACTTGCCTCTACAAACATACACCCTGACGTCATTTCTACACAACACCAAGTCTCGTTACGGGGTTTGGTGAACCTAGAGTCACAATCCTCACAATCACGATCACTCAAGACAACCATGAACGAAATGTCACGTACTGAAGTAAGAACCCATGAGACGCGCGCCTTGTTCACGACTAACACTATTATGCAGCAACAAAATCACAAAATCAAAGAGGTCATGATAAACTCGCAAGACCCAGGAGCAACAATCGACCAGCTCGCGCGAATACGTGGATGGTTTCGCCCAGAAGATGACAGTACCTTCTACCCTATCATTCAAGATTACGTGAACGAGCGAATCGACCTTGCGGAAGCGTCTTCGAAACTCTTCGCCCCCATCGACGAGAAGATATCAAACCAGAGACTGGACGATGTAAACTTCCTGGACCTTTGGTACAGCATCATACATTCGGCAAAACGCATCTCGTACCTGAAGTTGGAGATGCACGACAGAGTTGCCGATCTCGTGACCGCATTCGAGGACCACAACATAGTCGGCAACGAGAAGTACAACTACCTGTACAAGTCCTTGACCGACTTCCCCATGGCATGCCAGGAATCATATAACGATGCTCCAGCAGCATATCACGGTTTCGTCAAAATCGAAGTCGATGCCTGGACAAACGCAAACCTCTTCTTCGCCCGCCTCACGCACAAGTGTCTCGGAGACCATTCCTACTTCGCGATCTATGCCATGCGACAAGCGCTCGAAACACCTCATGAGAACGATGAAGAGGGCACAATAGCACAGAAGTACGACGCATACGTCCCAGCTGCCGTCGCATGGATCTTTGGCTTTGGAAGTGACCTGTTTCACAAGGAGGAGGACCTAACACCGACGGACCCGAGATTTGGCAATCCCGGACGGGGTGGAAAGCTTTGGAAGGGAAAGGCCGAGTTTAGTCCGGCAAGGTGGGTATTTTGGCAGGACAGGTTAGCAGAGGTGGGCAACATGGACGATGTCAAGGAAGAAACGAGGAATATTGCAAGAGATGCCGTGGAGCACATGGAGCGGGCGCAGACATTTGAACGAGTATAGTTGACTTCCTCGGTGATTCACAATTTGCCAGAACACCGCAAACAATCGTATGCTGACGGTTTTTAGATGATTCCCCAAGATACAAACGAACCGAGAACATGATCTTATCAGTTCTTCGCACGGGACTACCTATATGATACCGGCGCCTTGAATATGGACATATCGTTATATGGTCCATTGATCTGTACATACATACAGCTCCTACTAGTAACTAGTAACTATTACAACCACCGCACCTTTTTTTCATCTCCCTCTTCGACAGCGCTCTCATACTCGCCCCCAACCCCTCCACCCCGCCGTCGCAACCATCACATCCTGCTCCACAGTCCCACCACTAACCCCCACCCCGCCAATCAACCTCCCATCCACATACACCGGCACCCCGCCTCCAAAAACAACCAACCCCCCATTCGTCTCCTCAATCCCATACAGCGCACCCCCGGGCTGACTACTTGCATACAGCGCCGCGGAAGTCAAACCATTGAACAAGACGGCTGTGCGCGCTTTCTTGGTGGATATGTCGATGGAGCCCGGGTATGCGTTGTCCATGCGTAAGAAGGCGACGAGGAGGCCTGAGGGGTCGACTACGGCGATGTTCTGGGGGACGTTGAGCGCTGTGGCGTTTGCGATTGCGGCGTGTATGATTGTTTGGGCTTGGGTGGAGGAGATGGTGAAGCGTTGGGAGGGGGTGCTGCCGATGCTGTTTGTGGTGTTTGTTTGGGCGAGGGCACAAGCAGGGAGGAGGAGGGTGAGGAGGGGATGGAAGGTTTTCATGTTGATATAATGGAGGTTGGATGTGGTATACCCTAGTCTTTCTGTCTGCACTTATGGGGAGAGAGAGATCAACTGGTTCATGACGACTACAGGTTAGGTTGCGAGCAAGTTTTTATACGCAGTCGGTATGTACGCGTAAGTAGGCTACATGTAACACTCGATCTAGCCCATCTACAAAGGCATTAGTCTTCCAACTTCTTACTCATATTCCATGATCTAGGTGTACCGGACAACAGGACTATCACGCAGTACCGTAGCGTGCGGGGCAACGCTAGGAAGAGGCTCCGCATGGGCGGCCCGTGGGTCGAACTTCCTGAAAGCCTCGTGTGGCTGCCACCTTTGGCAGTCGTCGGAGCAGCCCCCGTTCGATGCAGGTCGTTCTATTGTGTGGTACATCTTCGGATATGTACCTACATGGGTGTCGCGGAGTGATCTCGCCTAAGGCGGATGACATACCTTTATGCACCAGCGGTGAGGGTTGTGTACACGGGACATGTACTGCGAGTTATGAATGTATGCTAATGCTGCTAACTATTGAGGCAGATGTCGTTGCCTCACCGTCTGATCAATTGTACGACTGAGCATTTTTAAGATAGATTTTGATTCACTTCTACACCACACCCCATTCCACACACCTACAACTTGGCACCCTGCTCCCTCTTCGCCAGCACCCTAAGATCCTTCCTCAAAATCTTCCCACTGGGGGACTTAGGAATCGCGTCCAAAAACACCACACCACCACGCAACTGCTTATGGTTCGCAACATTCTTCTTCACATACTCAATAATCTGCTGAGCGCTCATCTTGTTCTTATCAGCAACAACATACGCACGCGGCACTTCATTCGTCCCGTTGTCTGCATCCACGCCGATGACGGCTGCGTCAAGAATATCGTCATGGTTCAGCAGCAACGCCTCCAGCTCTGCAGGCGCAACTTGCAGCCCTTTATACTTGATCAACTCCTTCTTGCGGTCTACAATGTAGAATAGTCCGTTTCGGAACTCGGCGATATCGCCTGTGTGGAACCAGTCTCCTGTAAAACTCTCCTTGTTCGCTGCTTCGTTTTGGTAGTAGCCTTTGCACACCACGGGCCCTTTTACGAGTACCTCACCGGGTTTGCCAATCTCGACGTCCTTGCCGTCGTCGTCAATGAGACGAGCGAGCATGTTGGGTATGAGCGGGGAGACGGAGCCGGTGTCGTCTTTCATGTCTCTGGGCATCACTGTCGCACTCCCGGTGGTCTCACTTAATCCCCAAGTTTGACTGATAAAACAGTCGGGCCCGCCTAGCTTCTGGCTCGCAGCATGCTGCAAGTCCTTTCCTAGGGGTGCGGCCCCAGAAATGGCCACTTCAAGTGTCTTGAACTGATCAGTCACGTTAGGAGACTTTGCGATGAGGAGGTAGATTGGTGGTACGGTGAAGAAGTACGTGATTTTGTACTTTGCGTTGTACTCGAGGAATCCGGGGAAGTCGAAGCGTGGCATCCAGTGTACAGATCCGCCCATGTAGAATGGGTTGATAAGGTAGCCTTGGATGCCTGCGATATGAGCGGTAGGGAGGTGAGCGAGAGTGCGATATTCGAAGGTTGGGCGGGATGAGGTGATCCATGCTTTGAACATGTCGCAGGGTATGACTGCTTCCGCCACCAGGTTCCGATGGGAGAGTTTGACGCCTGGCACGTTCTGTCAGCACTATGAGCACGTATGGAAATTACGAAACTTACCCTTAGGCAGACCCGTCGTCCCCGAGCTGTAGATTAGAATCACCAGGCTATTTTCCAACTCATATGGGTCCGTGATCTTTTGCCATGGCAGTTTATTGCTTTCATCGATCAAGTTTTGACCGAGTTGGCCATTCTCCTGAATAGCCTTCAATGACCACTCCCTGCCCTCACTCATAAGCAGTACTCTGCCGCCACCATTCGGTCCCCATCCTGCCTCTTCAGCCGCTTTGACAGCAGCTGCTTTTGTTCCTTCAACAGTAACTAGAAGTTTTGATTGGGCACTCTGAATTTGCTTGCTAAGCTCACTGGCCGTGCTTGCCGCAGATGCGGCAGAGAAGACACCACCGGCGCCGATAATGCCATAGGATAGGACTGGGAGCAGATAGTGGCCGGTTGAGATGACGGAACAGATGTCTTTTCCTGCTCCTTGAACACCAATTCCGAAATGCTTGCGGAGAGCTGCTGATGTTGCTTGCGTGAGGTCGCGTGTCCGAGATGTGGTTAAGGCAAGGCTGGGATCAGCTGCCGAAATGTGTAAGAGCGTGTCTGGCTTCGCTGAACTATGTTTCGTGTCTGTTCGCGCAGTTAGCTTCATGTATCCTACGCAAACAGATCACAACTTCACGTGACAGCATAAGGACAGTCGCATAGAGGTGACAAGAGACACTTACCAAACAGGAGGGTCAAAAGGTCAACATCCGGTACAGGGTACGTCTTCGCAGCACGATAAATGATGCCGTTAGGGGTCTTTTCGGCGATTGTAGTCATCTTAGCTTTTCAATATCGTACAACAAACGCGACGCTGCAAGTATCATAGCACGAAACCACGGAAGGAAACGAGCAACGATGAACGACGAATGGAGGGAAACTGTACAAGCTCTGGTATATTATCGATTTGCTATGGCAGAATCTATAGACGAAAGCTGAAGCTCACGCCGCGGTACATCCCCTCCCGCCATCTCAAGGTTCCTCGGCTTACATGATCCAGCCCAGTAACAAGGTCGACGACACTCTTCGGTGGCTTTCGGTAACTTCTGGCGGTCAGTGCTGGCGAGTAAGCGGGGTAAAGTTGGGGAAGCAACAAAAGTGCAGCTTGCATCACGCCAAGTTGGAGCCTACCATGAAAGTGGAAGTCTGTGTCAACGCAAATGCCCAAAGAAAGGACACTTTGTCCAGGCACAATATCTGCTGGCCTTTGCAACCACGGCTGACAATCAGCTCCTGTGATGGACACTGGCGTAGTTCATTGCACACAATGGATGATTTCTCAAGCATGGCGCTTGCGCTTTCTGCTCGGCTCATCGTCCTCACCGTCCTCATCATTTATACCTTCTCCGTCTTCTTCAGCTCCTTCTTCGTCCTCACCTGCATTGATCGCGTTCTCGCCAATGACCTTCTTAGATTTAGTGCGCTTCTTCTTCTTCTTCTTCTTCTGGTGTTTCCTCTTGGCTTTTGGCTCCTTTGGCTCCTTTGGCTCTTCGAGTACCTCGTCCTCATCCTCATCATCTTTATCTTCATCGTTTTCTTCTTTCTCTTCTTCTTTGTCCTCACCTGGATCAGTCGCGTTCTCGCCAATGACCTTCTTCGCGTGCTTCTTCTTCTTCTTCTTGTGTTTCCTTTTGGCTTTTGGCTCCTCTGGGTCCTCTAGGTACTCGATATAGAGTAACTCTGTTTTCCTCGGCCATGCAACTGGACGAGCAATCCTTGGCATCCTGCCATAGTCAATCCATTCCTTCTGCATGCCTCTGGGAGCCGTGTTCTTTGCGAGCATGGCGAGGTATTCGGCGGTGCGTTTTGTATGCTCAACTTTTGTCATGATCTTCCAGTTCTCTGGCTTTTCAGCTGCTCTCCATTTCGTCCAGGTGCCCTCGTGCATGACACTTCCACTGAGAACAACGAATGCGCAACTATTCCCTGGAAAGTAGCGGCACGATTAGTACTGTCTTGATTCGGGTGGACACAAACACTAAGAGCTGGGATGTAGCGGCCCAGACATCTTGTTAAATCTTCAGGACACCATCGAGTAGCTGCCTAGACATCTTCAGGACATCTTCAAGACATCCTTAGATGACCTGTAAGGCACCTTTGAAATAGAGCGTGTAGCGCAATCAAAGGGTGGTTACTTACTATTCGCATGTTAGCAAAACAGTTGAATAGTATGCGTAGAATAACTTTCGTACCAAAGCATATGCACTGCCTGGATTGGTAGCCACTTTGAGCGTAGTTGACCATGCTCTTGCAGCCAATAAGCCGCCTTTGCAGGAGTCTGGCAGAGGTTGCGCAGATGAGGCTCGATGTAAATGGTGCGCTGGTCCCAGAAACTCACACCATCATCGTCAACTTCCGCGAATGAGTTCTTAGGGAGGAAGGCGGGAGGATACGATGACGGAACGCGGCGAACATTGTAACCGTTTTGTGAGATCTCGAGAATCTTGGAGGGATAGCGCTGGAGTGCTTGCTGGAGGTAGGGTTGGGTGGCTTCGGGCTTCATCGATGAGATATTCGGATGGTCGAGAATCGCGGAGAAATGAATGACTGAGAACGATTAGCTGTACCGTGGAGGGCACTTCGACTGAAGACACATACATCCGTCTTTCCCATCCACTGTTCGATAGTAAGTCTGAAGCCACTTCCATCGACTCTCCTCCTCAAGCGCGTAGTCGGTGAAGATCAATTGGACGCCAGCAGAAAGCTGAGCAAGATATTCGGGTGTAACGGGGGTGATCGTGAACCTAGAGCCGCGCTCCTTGGGATTGTGGTTTGCATTTTCCTGCTGTGAGGCAGAAGATGTTGTAGTTGTCCTGTCTATAACCTCTACGACTGCATCTTTGGTACTGCTTTCCACTTTGTCTGTTAATGAGGGTGCAGCTGCTTTCGCAGCCTTAGGCCGCTGAGGCTCGCGGACACCCTTGAGCCTGAGCGCCCGTGGGACAAACATGGTGAGCAGTGCACAATCAGTTGAGCTATCGTTCGCGGTTAGCAGTTAGAACTCGAGCCACATGAGCTTCATTGAGCCATTGGGATATACCACTAGTCAAGGACACCTGTGGGACACCAGTGTGGGACACCAGTGGAGTGTGTCCGACGAGGTTGTCGCGTAAACTGGAGGCGCGTCGGTAAGTTAGCTCCAGCACGGGCCTTACGTCAGTGAGCCGTCACATTTTCGATTTCACTCTGCATATCGGAATTTTGCTCAATCATCAATCTAAGCACCGAATTTACCAACTTCACACACCCCAGGCGCAAACAACAGCCGCTCACTATGGCAAAAGAAAAGAATTACAACCCTGTCCAGGAAGCCAAGAAAGCCGAGAAGCAAAAGCAAATCAAGAAGCAGAAAGCGAATCTCCAAGCGCAGCGCAACGAGAAACTTGCGCGCCGAAACCCGAATCGCATACAGCGCGACATCGACAGCCTCAAAGAACTCGAACAGAGCGGTTCAATACGGCCCCATGAAAAGCAGCGGCTGCAGGAATTAGAAAAGGACCTTGCGGGAGTGAACAAGGCGAGGGCAGCGTTAGGGGATAAAGCGCCAGTCTTCAAGCCGGAGAGAAGATTTGACGATGACGGTTCTAGAGGCGGGAGAGGCGGTAGAGGAGGATTTAGAGGGGATAGGGGCGGAAGGGGTGGTATACTCGGCAAGCGGACTCGCGACGGGCAGAGAAAAGAGGACGAGAGCAGTGATACGGACGCTGATGTACGAGACATCCCCATGCCGCGCGATACGCCTCCACCGATTCCACGACGCTACCAACAAACGCAACCACAACCCGAAGACGAAGCTCCTGCGGAGCTAAAGAAACCCACCGTCGTCTACGAAGCCGCGCCAGAACGTCGCGACTTCTTGAAAGAAGCCACCAAGTTCATGCCCGCATCCGTTGCGCAGAAGATAAAGCTTGCAAAGGGCGAGGGCAGGTTGCTAGAGCCGGAGGAGTTTGATAAGTTGAAGGACGAGGGGTACATGGATACGAGTACAACGAAGCTGGAATCTGAGACAGTAGCAGGGCAAACTGCAGAGACAGATGAAGAGCTTGAGCGGTTCATCAAGGAGCAGGGCACGTCAGCTAAAGATGCTGCTGGACAGGCTGTAGAAGCAGCTATACAGGAGGCCGAGTACGACATGATGGCTGCTGAAGTGAGGGGAGAAATAGTGACCGCGGGCGAAGAAGCAGAAGTCGCGGAGAAGAAGCTGAGACATGTTGAGATTGAGGAGGTCGAGGATGAGGATCTTTAAAGAAGTAGTGAAATGCTCATAACTCTTTTCGAAGATATGTCTCATTGCAAGACGACAACATGAGCCACAGAAGAAGATCTGGCAACATCTAGGCCGCTCGGACGCCATGAAGACAGTACTAGAACGACATAAGGAAGAAGTCTCCTAGTGGAGTATTGTAAACAAACGCACGTTAAGGCAACGTGCAACACAAGAACGAAGACATCACAGCGAAAGGAGTAAAGTTCGGGTTCAGAATCTTATTGTATTCGTTCAAAGGGTATAGTGATACAGCCAAAAGGTAAGTTCGTATCCACCGAGTGTCGGAATCCACCTAACACATCTCGTGGTTCAGGGTCATGAAAGACAATCCACAGTCAAAGGTGCTCGTTTATTTCTTGTTGCCGGTAGCAGAGTTGAAGGTATCGGTGACAGTCTGGCCAGCGTTGCCGAGACCCTCCTGGACGGAGCCGAGGACACCTTGACCTTGCTCGGATGCGTTGTCGCCGCCGGAGCGGGTCGCGTCGCCGAGCTTCTGTCCAGCTCCCTTCTGGCCCTCTGCAAAGGAGTTAGTTTAGGTACAAGAGCGTCGCGGGAGGTCAGGTGAGGGTACGTACCAGGTTGGACGGCACCAGCAACACGGTCACCGGCTCCGGAGACGGTCTCGCCGGCCTTGTCGAGGGTGGACTTCTGGCTGTCGGGAGTGACTTGAAGTCGTTAGCATGTTACGGAGGAAACGTGGTTGAGCGATGCTCACCCTTCTCCGAGGCTTGCTCGCCGAGACCCTTGCGCATGCTGTCAGACATGTTGATGTTTGTTTGTGGAAGGTTTGGTTTGATTGGTGTGAAGTGGTTTGTCAAAGTTGGTTGAGTGCGTAGTGTAAAGAGAGTTCGAAGAAACTGTTCGAGGAGCTGTTTTATATACTACTAGTGAGAGCAGTCACGGCTGCCTTCCGCGTCTTGCTACGAAATCCGTACGTCATGTTGGGCAAGCAGTTGCGATGGTGTAAGACCTCGTAACAGGCTCCTTCACATGTGTCCTTGCTGGGGTGTCATAGGGTTGGCTGGGATGTGTAGCCGTTGTGGCAGCCACAACTCGCCACTATTGGTAGATCTGTTGCATGCAACGCGGGAAAGTGGGCATGATTGATGGGACTTTGCGCCTTTTCCATGGCAATCGCGTCATGCTAATCAGCTGGCCGCCACACATGTTCCAGAATGTGTGGGAGCCCAAGACCCTGTGGGAGACTGGACCCCGCTGTTGACGTACCGGCACACGAAGAAGTCGCGCAGCACGTGATTGGCGTCATCGCGGCAAGCAGCAACGGACCGCGGCGCGGGGCAACGCCCCAACGTGGCAGGAGAGCACAAGAACACAAACATGCACGAGCTGCGAGCAACTGTTGTGTAGCATCTGCATACAGTACCTTTCGTAACGTCATGATTTCGTGCCGTCATAGCACTTGACAAGCTTGACGAGGCTGTCGTTCCTCTCTTCAAAACAAACTTGAGCGTCGTCGCGACCCACGCCTCAGCCATATCACCACATCAACTAGTATTTCTCAGACTACTGTACTTATCACCAGTAGAAGGTTACTAAAGTTGTTCTTGGACTACAGCCACTGTGGTTGAGATCTGCTGCGCCCGAGGCCTCCGAAGCACCGCCATTACCCTGCGTCCACATCCAGGATGAGTGCTACCAAAGCTACCTAAGAATATCATCTCAGGTCTCCAACGACAAAGTAATACTGCTTTTCTTGGTTGTGCAGTCCGCCTGGTGGCACATGGAGCTTTTGACCTTCCGCTTGCTACAGTCTCAGCAGACCAGGCGCAGTCACCCGCCTTAGACAGCGACTGCGAAGTGCCAACGAAGCTGACACAACACTATATGGAGCTTCTGGTTTTAGTACGACCGTCAGAAGAAAGTACCATCTACAAGATGGATGTGTGAGTGATTATCTCATCAAGAGATCATCGAAAAGAGTTTGGGCGGTTTGACGTTTGCTTGGTGCACTTGTACAGACTAGAGTACTCCGCCCTTAGGCAGGACATCGTTGTCTCAGTGGTACTCGAAGATGATTCCTTCGTCTTGGCTGATGTGTTTGTATTTCTAAACTGTTTTGCTATCTTGCTTACACGTATTCAGGGAACCTTCCCAAGGCTGTGCACCAAAGGAAGATCGTTCACAAACCACGTTGAAAAGTGTCTAGGTATTCCTGGTCTATACTTCTTCTCGCCAAAAACATCAGCTGGGATCAACTGATTTTCCGGGTCGTCGAAAAGTAGTGCCAATCAGGGCTCACCACAAGTATTTTCCGTACCAATGATAACCTTCGACACCCATCCCCTGTGTTTCAGAACACACTCCACCATGGAGGCCTTCCTCGACAGTTATTGCTTCGTCGCATACGATAGGGTCCACGTTGCTCAGGCCGCAACAACACTCATTTCGTTCACCGCTGTACAGCGCCAAAAGTCTCATCACATGTCTGAATAGGCCGCCCACGTCTATGGTTGAGTCGCCCAATATCATCGTTCGCATGAACCACCACGCTTCACTAGTCGCGGTTCGCCTTGCTGGCAGTGCACAAGGGCCTTAGTATTATCGGTAGGGATCCGTAAGATGGAGTTTGTCTGTGCAGCACAGGGTCGTGATAGGCACCTTGATTACTTTTTACAGGTTTGTTTGTATACGATACTTGCTTAGACTCTTGGCCGCCAACGCTACTTTCCAACCCTCACACGTCAATCTAGATTTGACACTGAGTCACTTTCTAGTTCTACTTGCCATGACCCGGGCCCCGGCTGTGCTTGCTTCGTGTTGTGATCATGGCGTTTTGTGAAGACATAAAGCAGAGAGCACCCCGTCTGTTTACATTTTCACCTCCACACATACTCATTGCTTGAAAGAGTCGCTGAGTCCTATCAATCAAGTTATACTTAGCTTTTACACCTTAATTCAACTTCATGATGAAAAGCTTTATAGTGCTGTTGATTCCTCTCTTATACTCTAGTCCTGCCTTTGGGGACTACGCGGATGATGCAAATACTGCCATAAACACGCTACAAAACAAATGGTACAATACTAATACTGGTCTCTGGTAAGCACATACCACTTCAATTCTATGGATCCATCTGACCTTCGAAGGGATGACCTATGGTGGCAATCCGGGAACATGGTGGAAACCATTGCCCGCTTCGGTCTTCAAGATGGCGCGTTCAAACAGACAGCCATAGACATCATATCCAACACATATGCAAAATCTGGAAATCAGCACAACGCAAAAGCATGGATTAATGATTACTACGACGACATGGGTTGGTGGGCCATGGGCTGGATTGCCTCCTACGATTTGACCGGCGACCCAAAGTACCTCAACACCGCAAAAGATCTGTTTGAAGACATGTCCAGTGGATGGAACACGCCGTGCAATGGCGGCTTATGGTGGAACAAGGAACATGACTCCATCGCCGCGATCTCCAACGAACTATTTCTCGCTGTGGGCGCAAGCCTAGCCAACCGCGTCAGTGCTCAAGAGAAGGACCATTACCAAAACTGGGCGCAAATGGAGTGGGATTGGTTCTGGACTTCGGGCATCATCAACTCAAACGGCCTAATCAATGATGGTATAGACAAAACGAGTTGCAAGAACGACGGAAAGACAACATATACATACAACCAAGGCGTCGTGCTCGCTGGCCTATCTGAACTTGCTCGCGCAAAGGGCGACGGCGCACTCATCCAGCATGCGAACAATATCGCCAACGCAGCCATGTCGCAGCTCAGCCAGAATGGCATCCTGACCGAACCCGTCAGCGGGCCGCTGGACATTCAAGGCGCGCAGTTCAAGGGCGCGTTTGTCAGAGGCCTGTCGACGTTGAACAAGAACGAACCACAACAAACTGTCACGGATTTCATGAAGAAGAATGCTAATGCCGTTTGGTCACAACCTAAAGTCGACAATGGGGAGATTCCGGATCGCTGGCAGGGCGGAAGTAGTAATGCGAATACTGCGAGCCATGCCGCGGGCATTGATGTGCTTGTTGCTGCTGCAGCTGCGTAGAGCCGGCTACCCCATGGCTCTCCCCCATGTTGCTGCCAAAGGTCTGTTCACTTGCGCGTTTTTACGATTTATACCCTATCATGTTCGCCTTCCTAAGGCACCCATTCAGCTGTATATCGCGAAGTCGGAAGCACTTTCCCACCGCGTTGTTTTCTCGAGTTGATTACGATGTTTATGAATACCCGACTGTCGTTATGTCCCCTAGTCTAGAACCTTAGCTCCTATTTAGACGACCGGTTTTTCGCTTATCTGCCGTTTTTATATTATTATCGCGTGCGCTTATAAGTGTTCGCTACTTCCTTCTCGGGAGGGATCCTTGTATAGATGTTTATAGTTATGATTATATGTCGATCAATTTGACACGAGCGGTAGTGCTGTTTAACATGTTGGTCGTTTCACGTGCGGTCATTGATATGTAGAGCTGAGGGGAAATTGTCTTAATAGTAGTTGTAGATAATAAATCTTTGTAGATGTGTGTCGAACGATGAATGCACGCATCCTGACAACCTCTCTTTTCAGATACCACATTTGTAAGAAAACAACATCTTTTTGCCACGCAGTAGATATCAAGCACTTAGAAGAACAATTCGACTTCTACGATACAACACTCAATTTTTGTACGATGTTCGACATATGGATGCTTCTCCTCTGGAAAACCACTAGCCCAATCGGGTTGCACGTGGCCCACTCGCTAATCAACTCGAGATCGCGGCTATGCCCGTCTCAAAATCATGTTTTCCACCTGTAAATACCGCCCAGAAGACATCAGGTCTGGCCGATTCACCATACAGCTGGCCATGGCACAGATCTGGTATGACCTCACGGAAGGAAACCGATCGGACTCGGCACTTAGCTAGCTCCACGATTCGTTATCAACGCCCGCTCCCGTCTCGCTGATTGGTACCCGATCTCGAAAGACTGGCTCGCGTCACGTAAAACCACATTACCGAAGGGCCTTAGTCAACTAAGGCGGATGCAGTTCGATAAGGCCGCATCCACTCACAGATATGCTAGAACCCCGGATAGTTTACCAGGCTTACAGCTACATGCAAGATGCTTCATCCGCGCCGATTGCTTGTATTCGTTTATGGTAGGTCGGATGTTCCGCGATGGCACCGGATGCAAGCCGCCTTATATGCATTGTCATTCGTACTGTCATCCCACTCTATCAGGTTATCCACTCTTTTGCAGTTTGAATACCCTCGTTCTCATGTACAGCATGTTGCTTGACTGCCTCTTTCATCTCGAAGGTGCTGGTACATATTAGGTCTGCAGCGCCGAGAAATATTCCAGTCATCATTTTCTACCTTGATTTCGACTTCCCATCGGCCACAATGGATTACGAAGCGAGCAAGTCACGATCATGGTTACCGAAGTTCCTCAGGAAATCGAAAGCTGAGGAAGCAAATGGTGCACCTACTGAACGAACGTCACTACTCCCACCTTCTGATCAAGAAGAATGGTCTACTGGAGAGTCATATGAGCTTGAGGAAGGATCTGCATCAAGTTTTCACTTGATCTTACAAGAGTTTTGGATCCTTCTGAAGGGTTCGTTACCTGTGGTTTTAGCATATGCGCTTCAGAACTCCCTGCAAACGATCTCAGTTCTGATCGTAGGCCGCTTGTCCCCAGAAGCCCTGGCGACAGCTGCTTTCTCCTACATGTTCGCAATGGCGACTGGATGGCTCGTTGCTCTCGGAGGAACCACAGCAATCGACACACTGGGCTCTGCGAGCTTCACCGGAAGCAAGAATCGCCACGACCTCGGTATCGTTCTGCAACGCTCCTTTATCGTCCTGCTGTTATTCTACATACCAATCACCATCCTGTGGTTCTGCTCGGAACCTCTCTTCAAAGCACTTGGTCAAGAAGACTATATCGCGCGGGATTCTGCCAAGTTCCTATCTGTCCTCGCTCCAGGCGGGCTAGGTTACATCTACTTTGAAGCGCTGAAGAAGTACCTACAAGCGCAAGGTATGCAGGACTTCTTCTGACAGATGTCCCAAAACTTACACAAACAGAAATTATGAGACCTGGGACCTACGTCCTTTTGATCACCTCGCCTTTGAGCGCCGGCCTAAACTACCTCTTCGTTTACACCTTCAGGATGGGACTTTTAGGTGCACCGCTTGCGACCGGCATTTCCTACTGGGCATCATTCCTGTTGCTCCTCGCTTACGCACGCTTTGTAGACGGCTGGGAGTGCTGGGGAGGCTGGAATCGCAAATGCCTACAGAATATGTGGGTCTTTGCACGCCTGGCGTTCCTTGGAGTCATACACGTAGGAACGGAATGGTGGGCCTTCGAAATTGTCGCACTTGTTGCTGGCAAACTTGGCACGATACCGCTGGCCGCGCAAAGTGTGATCATGACTACGGATCAAGTCATGAACACGATACCTTTTGGCGTAGGAGTTGCTACGTCTTCTCGAGTCGGAAACCTCCTCGGAGCACGCAATGCGAAAGGCGCAGCGCGAGCAGCAAACACCGCGGCTGTTTTGAGCATGATACTAGGAGCCCTGGTTCTGGCAGTCCTTATGGGAGTCAAGGACTTCTATGCCAAAATTTTCAACGATGACATAGAAGTCATCAAACTCACTGCAGAAGTAATGCCTTACGTCGCATTATTCCAGATCGCAGACGGCCTCAATGGCAGCTGCGGTGGAGCACTTCGAGGAATGGGCAGACAACACATTGGAGCAACAGTAAACATTGTCAGCTATTACTGCGGAGCCCTACCGCTAGGTATCTGGCTTGCTTTCCATGGCTGGGGCCTGGGAGGTCTTTGGGTCGGCCAATGCATTGCCCTCTATCTTGTGGGCTTCGGAGAATGGGCGATCGTCGCATGGAGTAATTGGGATTATCAAGTGAAGAAGGCCTTTGACAGGATGGATTCGGATGACAGGGCGGAATTGGGTGTGCCGCAGGAGGTCGCGCCGAGCGCTGTGTACCAGTAGCATTATGTGTTACCATATTGTGTGCTTGTGTTTGTGTGCCAAAGTGGCAATATCGAGCGTATTAGCAACAGTGCTTAGACAATAGCGCAAATAGAGATAGATAGCTTCCCGGAGTATATATGCACCAAGTGTCAGGAATTACCCAAAACGGGCAAGTATATCTAGACCCTTGTACCGCGGTTGACCTCACCTCTCCTCAGCTCCGCACAAGCACCGTTCCGTTGTTCTTCCCCACGCTCTGCACTTTGTAATAGCTCTTCGATGACATCTGTTGCAGATGCACTTCCGAGTAGCGAACCGTGTATCTTATCGTGAGCATGCATAGAGCCTTCCAGACCGCCTTTATTTCGCAAAAAGACGCATAATCCAACCAATGGTTATGGAAACCATCCGGACCTAGCGATTTGCTATCAGCAACTCCACCTATGAGAGACCACCCTACTGTTCAAAATGGCGTTACGTAGTCTTCCAACTTTTGCCTCTACGTCAACGCTGCATCGGGAGCTTACTGCCTGCATAAGTCTACAAAGCCGGTGGACCCTGTCCCGCTTCAGATAAGACCGATACCAAGAGATTTAGAACGTTGAATGTTGCATTTACGGCATCGTCCATGCCACATGCTATTGGTCAATCCCTGTGGTTCCTTGACCGTGGCGCCGTCATCGTGTATGGCGGGGTGAGCTCCACATCGAGCCGTCATGCCAGTTGCATGCTCTGAACGCCATTTTTGGGAACCAAAGAGCAATTAGCTGGCTTTTGGAAACCATCAAGGTGTTCTCATGTTGCAAACGAGAACTTTAAAAGGCTGAGATACACCTTTGCTGAAGTCGTCGGTCAACAATGCAACGCCACCCTTGTAGACGTGCAGAGAGCGCAACTCCGAGTCTTCACAATGTCAACTAATTACTAAAGCCCAGAGCTCACGGCGACCTTCTAACCGATTGGAGGCAGTTCGGAGCTACACTTGCATACGACATAATGTACCGGGGTAGCTCAAGCTGTTTACCTAACAGGAGCTGGTCAAGAGGTAGCTGATACAGAGGGGTATGAGCTTCCCACAGCTATTTACCTCACTTTCCCGCGTTCTTCTATTTTTTCATCGTCTGAAACTCTCTTCATTACTCCGTTTCCGGCTTCAATTTCAGCGACAATGAAGCTTTCTTCAGCTCTTCTGGGCTTTGCAGCTGCTGTGGCCGCCCACGGTGACCACGACCACGACCAGGAGCCATTGGAGGGCCCACATGAGGGCTTGTGGTATAACACACTTCCTGGAGACGGTGGCACTCAGGTTAGGCTCTCATACCACGAATTGAAGCGTCAGAACAGCAATTGACCGCAAAATAGGCGGATTCCATATTCTCTGGCATCTCCACGTTCGGTCGCCTCAAGTACCACCCGTGTCTTTCCAGCCATGATGTGAAATACGATATTGCGTTCATTGGTAGGATATCTAAAGCTTTCAGAGTATTCGGCCTCTGACAACATGCAGGCGCTCCCTTCGACACTGGCACTTCGTATCGCCCAGGCGCCCGCTTTGGACCCAGCGGTATTAGACAAGGTTCTCGCCGGCTCAATCTCTAGTATGTCTCATGAAGCATGCTTACTTTTGGTTTCCCAAGGCTCACGCAAGTTGGGATTTAGTGGCGGCTACAATGTTCCGCTGAAGGCAAACCCTTTCAACTCATGGGCAAAGGTCATCGACTGTGGCGACATTCCAGTCACATCGTAAGGATATGCTTTCTTGGGAACATGTTTTAAGGCAGGAATGGCAATCCTAACTTTGCTGATAGGTACGACAATGCCTACGCGCTCCAGCAGATTGAAGAAGGCCACAACCTCCTTCTTAGCCGCGCTCCGCACACTCATGCTGACAAGCCGGGCCCTTCCAAGAAGGGCAAGACCCTCCCACGACTTATCACCCTTGGAGGTGATCACACTATCACACTTCCCCTGCTGCGCTCCATCAACCGGTGAGTTGGAGGCCAACGACTACAATTGCGCGAGATCTAATCGTAAACACCAGGGAATATGGACCTATCAGTGTC
Organism: Neocucurbitaria cava; assembly: GCA_027946455.1. Taxonomy (NCBI): domain Eukaryota; kingdom Fungi; phylum Ascomycota; class Dothideomycetes; order Pleosporales; family Cucurbitariaceae; genus Neocucurbitaria; species Neocucurbitaria cava. The sequence goes on from JAPEUY010000010.1 coordinate 1,282,643, forward strand.
ATCCACTTCGACAGCCATCTGTAAGCTTGATTGGCGCCACTAATCGATGAGAGACTAATCATGCAACCAGCGACACATGGAAGCCCAAGGTCTTCGGTGGTGCTCCAAGCGAGCAGGCCAGCATCAACCACGGAACTTACTTCTTTCATGCATCGCAAGAAGGCCTCCTTGCTAACGACTCCAACATCCACGCCGGCATCCGCACGACGCTGTCTGGACCCTCTGACTACGAGAACGACGGGTACTGCGGGTTCGAGATCGTTGAGGCCCGGGAGATTGACAAGATTGGCATTGATGGTATTATCAAGAAGATCAAGGACAGGGTCGGTACCACGAAGCCTGTCTATCTGAGTATCGATATTGATACCCTTGATCCTGCTTGTGAGTTTCTATGCTCTCTGTGAAGTCGAACGTGACTAACCCAAGTGAATAGTTGCGCCCGCTACCGGAACTCCTGAGACTGGCGGCTGGACCACTCGCGAGCTGCGTACCATCATTCGCGGTTTGGAGGGCATCAACCTTATCGCAAGCGACATCGTCGAGGTGGCTCCCGCTTACGATACCAATGCCGAGTTGACGACCATGGCCGCTGCTGTGAGTTGCACCCACACCTTACTCTATGAGATACTAACGGGTAGTAGGATGTTTTGTACGAGGTCATGACTTTGATGGTCAAGAAGGGTCCACTCAGTAAGTTGGGCTCTGGCAAGGAAGAAACCAAAACCATCGAACTATAAATTGCATGGACGGAAAGAAAATGAGGTGGTCCCTGTATAACCAGCAGAAGTTGTACTTAGGACGTTGTTCGAAGGGCGGATGGTATCGTAGAGTATAGAACGGCAACAAAAGTTCAGAGATAAACAGAGTTTATCTGATGTGAATGTACAGTGTACCATGGAAATATTAACGCTCTATCGTCGTGACATGTGTGTCCTGTGTAAAAGTACATGTTTTGAGATTCCGAGGTACGAAGCAATGATCAACGCGAGCAACCAATCACATGCGCTTGCTTGGTAATGGCACCTCGTGGCGGTATTCGCCGAGAGATGACATAGCCTTCACGAATTTGGTGTTAATCACCTGTCCCTCACCCTTCACCTACCTCTACACACCCACGCTCGGTTGTATTTGTTGCAGTACTTTTCGGAACACGTATCTGCGGCCATGTCTGTTCCACGCACAGCTCGAACGCTTGCGCGCTCCTCAAATTCGACGATTTTACGATTCGCCGCTTCACCGTTGACTCCCCGCGCATGCCCGCAGTGTCTACGGACCTTTTCCTCGTCGATACACTACCGGCAATCCTCGAAGCGCCAGATGCAGACTGCGACCGCTTACCAACCCACGTCATTATTCCCTGAGCCACCACCACGCAATGCCGGCGTGCCAGATACTTCGATAGCCGGCGGCGTACCCGAGGCAAAGAAGTCAACACCGTCACAACCGTCTCCGCAGGACCACAGTGCTGCTTCCCAAGAAGAGCAACCATCGATAAGCATATCAGAAGGCGAAGCACAGAAGCCACAATCAGCGAGCCCTAGCAAACCGCTCCGACCGCGACGCTACAATTTCGGGCCCCGCAAAGCGCCAGTAAAGCTCTCGCCTTCCGCTGTAGCACATCTACGAGAACTCCTCGAACTCCCCGAACCAAAGCTTATACGGATAGGCACGAAGGCGAAGGGTTGCTCCGGATTGGCCTACCACTTGGAATATGTGGACAAGCCGTCTCCGCTGGATGAGCAGGTGAACCAAGATGGAGTCAAGGTCTTGATTGATAACAAAGCACTGCTGAACATCATTGGAAGTGAGATGGATTGGTTGGAAGACAAGTTGAACGAGAGGTTCATTTTCAAGAACCCAAATATCAGTAAGTCCCCTCGCTGAAGCGCTGAAAAGCATGATGCTAACAGCAATGTAGCGGAACAATGCGGCTGCGGAGAATCATTTAGCGTATCATGATACCCTCACGACTTCCTTCAATAGAGTTTCAGCATTGTTCGGATTAGCATCACTGGCGTTACACCTCGGCATATCATTTTAGGATCGTTCATCGCATTAGATTGCGCTTATTATATTATCATAACTTCAAAATTTGCCTGGCTCATAGTCGACAATCCTCGCTCCCTGTATAAGTGGAAGGACGAATTTGATAAAGTCTTGGTGGGCGGGGTCTTTGTTCACATAGTAGTCTCGATCCTCTGCGCTCGCAAATTCGACTACGAAGCCATGATTCAAACCGCCCTAGATCCAAGTCAGTATGACTGGTTGTGGAAGGATCTGGGGAAGTTACTGAATGGCCCTCGGGACTGTTGTTTTTGCCACCCGACGAGGATAGAATATATGGTTTCTGGGAGGTCGGACGGATGCACTGCTCCTTAAGTGCTAGCATGCCCTTGCATGCCTGTATATCGTTAATGGGATTGTGTTGTATGATAGGACGCAAATGTATGACATACTTCTTGAATCTTTTCCTCGGTCAGCTCAGGCTTCCACTCAAATAGCACAACGTGAACGATGGTCATTGTATCGGTATGATTAGGTTCTTCTCGCGGTCCAGATGAAATACGACAAGTAGAAGAGTCGAATGGTTCAAAATTGGGGAAGTGGGTTGTACTTCGGATATAGGACCTCAGAACGCTAGCAAGCCGCGGCGCTCCCGCATACCCGACTCCGCAACCCCCAACCCGCAGTTCGTCCATGGCGACTCCCTCCACGATGTTATGCTCCGATACAACTCATAGCTTGCTTGACAAAAGCCATGCCGAATCGTAATCCCTGCACGTTCGTCAAGCGGGTGACTAAACAAGGTGCATACCGTGCCTCCAGCCTGTACAGCAACCATCTACGCTCGCCAGTATGAGCAACGCGACAGCTCTCCCTGAGCAACTTGTATACCTAATTATCCGCTTTACGGCTTCCGTACCCGACCTACCTCTATCCGTACATACACCGAGAACCATAACTACGCTTTCTCTGAAGCAGCTCATTCGACAAAACCTGCCGCCTCCCCATGCCTCTGCGCGACTGCGATTGATATATGCAGGCAAAGTCCTCGCCGACACATCCCCGTTATCGACGTCTTTGAAGCTACCGCCGCCTCCACCGCGTCCTCCACCTCGAGATGCGTCGCACCAGGAAGATGCAGGGTCCGGCAGCAAGAGTAAAGGAAAGCAGCCGTTGCGGGACACGCCAGCAGTAGAATACGGCACAACAACGGACATCCCCCCATCCGAGGCGAAGAAGTACTACATCCACTGCTCTCTCGGCGATGCGCTTTCCCCCTCGGAACTCGCCAGCGAAGCCACGCTCGCGCAAAACACCGAGATCTCGCTGAAGTCGCAGTACGATGCCTCTCACACTTCACAAACGCGGCGTCGTCAAAGCACCGCCAGCAATGCAATTGGGAGCAACGATGATGCGCACCGAAGACGCAGCTCGACCACCGCCGTGCCGCTGCCGCAAGCCCAAGGCTTCGACCGCCTCCTTTCGTCTGGCTTCACGCCCGTCGAAGTAGCATCCCTCCGCTCACACTTCCAAACGAACCTCTCCTTCACCCATACGCCCGATACCATGCCATCGCCCACCCAGATGCGCGTCCTCGAAGACCAATGGCTCGATAGTTCCGCCAACGATCCCTCCGCGTCACTCACTGGCGGCTCTGATGGCACAGGCGGCACAGGGGATGCCGGGTGGGGCGCGGGCTTTGCGGTGGAAGAAGGCGGGCTGGATGATATGCTGTGGGGGTATATGACGGGCTTCTTTTGGCCGCTGGGGAGTCTGGTGTGGGGGTTTCGAGAGGAAGGGGTTTGGACGAGGCGCAGGCAGGTTGCGGTTGTTATGGGCGTGTTGATTAATGCGGTTTTTGGGTTTATGCGGTGGAGTGCTTAGAGGGCGTTGGAGGGGAGGGAGTTGTGAGATTTATACCATATTCGCGTCATTGGTTGGTGAGTATTGGAGATGCTTGTTTCCTGTTTGGCTGGAGAGTTGTGCTGAGTCGTCCTTTGAGGGGTTTTATAGCTTTATTGAGTGGACATAGAGATGACAGAGACGAGGAAGACTACTCACTTATTCATGTGCGAAGGACTTTGTAAGTTCGCAATCTCCAATTGAAGTTGCAAAGCATACTAAGACTCTTTAGATTATCACATGCAATCATCAGTTATACCTTCACCAAGTCCATATTATAAAAAGTCCATGTTCAAAGGTTTTGATCATTACATTATTAACCGGCCAGTATTAGATATCTATCATGGTATATTCGTTTTCGTTCCCGTTCCCGTTCCCCGAATCCCACCCAAAAGTGTTCCGCCAAAATCAAAAGTAACAAAACGCCTCGAAGCCCAGGCTCCCTGAAGAAAAGCAAATGGTATAGTGCTGCGCCTCGCGGAAATGGTTCAAAGTCGCTTTTGCCGTTTTTCCTTCCCATCAAAATCCCCCTTTTTTTCGTTATTAAATTTTTCCAATCAACTCCTCAGTTTCTCTCTTTCAAACTCTTCGATCCTCTTACAACCCGCCATACGTCATGGCATAAGCAGAGTTGACGCTCTTGTGGTGCTCAACCGCCTTGTTCTTCAGCGACTTCCACACCTTCTGATAGTTCCTAGGAGCTGCAGCCGCCTCCTCCTCATGCGCCTGCGCCTGCCTCGGCTGCTCCACGCTAACGACAGAGTTGGAGCGCGACGAGCTGGCGGAAGCACCAGGGCTGTAGAAGACCTGGTACGCCTCGTTCATCTCCTGGTGGTGCTTTTTGATTGCGTTCCAGGCCTTTGCGGCGTTGGTTGGGTTGCGCTTTTGCTCGGCTGGCATGACGGTGACGGAGTTGGCGCGAGAGGTTTCTGTGGAGGGGGGCATGGAGGTGGAGCTGCGGGGAGAGTAATAGGTGCTGTATGCGGCGTTGAGGCTCTCGTGGTGGGCTTTTGCGTGGGCCGCGACGGAGGAGAGGAAGGATGGCATTGTGGTTGTTGTGTTTGAACTCGTTGGTGGTAGTGGTGGTAGGTCGAGTATGTTGTTGATATCAATTGGGAATGATATTTGATTAATAGCTCTGAAGTGTTGCTATGCTTTGACTGTGGATGGAATTGCTTGATGTTTGATGCCTTCCATTCACAACGCTACCCTACGGTCCCCTTTATACTACCTGCCACTCTACCCCGTAACCCCCCAGAATTTTCTATGACACCTGCCAAGCATCACCATCTCCAGTCATTCAAAATTTTATTCAGCACGCCTTGCACATGTCGTCTTGCTGCGATCGTGACAAAGCTACGCGTTTCATACGACATCCGCATCGCTGATTGGTCGAAAGGCTTACAAACCCACAAGTTTTTGTCAGCGAACACGTCTCACGGTGCTCAAGCGGGTCTGTGCGCAGGGCGTATGACATCGGAGAGCCAGCGACGGAAAGTGTGTGAGCCACACGCCCTCACGCCCTGTGGGTTTCCGAAGGCGTGTAGGCGCAGTGTTTCCCGACGGCGGCTAATTTTGGGGCACGCCAGGGCACGCTGAAAGGAAGAGATTTTGGGCATTGTTCCCTTGGAGGCAGTCGCCTAACACTTAACGGCAAGGCGGGGGAAAACTCTGTTATTGGCTGTTTGCGGCGGCCCTTTTCCTGCGCTTTCCCTTGCCCGTCGCAAGCCGAATGTTGGCCTGGGGTGGCACTTAGTGGGTGCTGGTCGTATTGCGACGCTATTCTAGAATCTGCTGTAGCATCGGGAGTGGATGCTTGTACGTAAAGCTTGGGTGGATATTTTCACAACGTCCGTTAAGTGTTAGAAGACTGCCTTTGGAGGCATAGATGGGGAAAATTTTCGTGCCTGTTGCGTGTTTGATCTCGCGATGGGCTATGGCGAGTCGATGGAGCGGTGAAATGAAAGGATCGTGACATGGACGTTGAGTGGATTCTAGACTGCGATATTTCTAGAAGCTCGTGAAAATCACGCTCGTGATGTAGACGTTTTGGAGTAATCCTCATGATTCTTTGTTATGACCAGTAATGCGCGTACACGTACAGATTTCCGTCCTTTACCCGCAAATGCTCTCAGATGCACCCGTTTCCAAGTTTCATGTTCCCATTGAACTCCCCTTCTGACTGTTATGAAGAGATCTTAGACTGACTATACAGTACTCTCTCAAACTTTGGTTTTTCCAAAGTAATAGAACCAAACGCCGCCCAATGAGTATATCGTAATCAAAAGTCGTTAATGCATCCCCTACACGCTTTCATTAAGATTCAAAAGCGAAATAGCACCCAAATCCCCACCAAACCAGCATCAGTAACCCACCTAGCCACCCGTCCACTAGAGTATATCCATATCTTGATGCAGCACCCCCAGGTACCGGCTTCTCAGTTGGAGACGCCAACCTACTACCAGTAGTATATCCTGCGACGCCAGCTCCAACACCCCCACCACTCGGTGCTCTAGTTAACGTCACCACTGTCGTAACCGGCTGCAGCATGCTCGTGGTACCCTGCACAACAACTGCAGTGCCGGCATGCTCGAGACTCAATGTGGTGCCATCCACCGTGACAGGATTACCGCCAGGAATGAGGGTCGTGCCGGGACCCATGACTATATAGCCTGCGCGGTTGGTGGTGTAGATGTGGCTGTTGAAGGTGAGCGCTGCTGGCATTTCGGTTGTATACACAACACCGAGTGAAGGAGTGAGCGAGGACGTCACGCCGTTGACGACAAGTGCTGTTGCGGAAGGGGCGAGGGAAAGCGTTGTTCCTGAAATGGTGAGTGCGGAGCTACCGGGTGCTAAGGTTTGATCCGCGATGATGTACTGGGTCTGCGCATTTGGAGTTACGACTCTAGTCCCGATGGTGAGCACTGGTGGTAGCGGACTGGGTGCGTCGGTGATTTGAGGACTGGTGGATTGAGGGCTGGCTTCATCCGATTTCATTGGTATGGTCGTCGTGCCCACAACAACTTCAGTTCTGCCCTCTGAGGTTTGAATCGCGACCGGTGTATCATCCACGGTGATGGTTTGACCAGGGGTAAGAGTTGTAGAATCTCCTATCACAAAGTTGCCTCCCGACGTGGCTTGGCTGATGACAATGTCTGAATTGCCGGCAGGTATTGTTGCTTTGGCTGGAGTCTCCGTAGTTCCTTGCTGCTCTGCAGGAGGACTATCTAACCAGCCCGTGGCGGTAATCTCGATCACCGGCTGACATCCTCTGCACGGCTTTGTCGCCGTGAAGTTTGGTTCCGTAATTTCATGGTGACCGTTAGGGTCTCCGATTTGTGTCGCTGCTGGCGGTATTGGTCTTAGCCCTTGATCAGTCGATTGCATCACCGGTATACCCGAGGCATTTAGTGATGTGCTGATGGCGATGGTGGCATCCGTCGTAACAGGTGCTGAAGGAACAAGTCCAGGATCCGGGGCAGCTTGGGACGCAGAGGGACTTGTACCAGGCGGAGCCACCGCTGAAGGTATTAGACCCACTGGAGGTGGTGATATGGTAATTTGCGTGGGTTGAGGTGGTTGAGAGGGTATCAAACTTGTGGAAAAAGGCGCTGATGGGATAAGGTTTACGGCATCTGGCTGAGACTGCGCAGCAGCAGATGGTACAGAGTCCGATCCTGAATTCAAGACGGCCTATGGTCAGCTTCTATCTTCCTAACGGAGATCTTCAACTCACTTGGGGCGGAAGGTATTATTCCAAAGCCACCAGAGGGATGAGGAGATGCATTATTGCTTGTCGCTGTGCTCTTCAGGTCAGCGCACACAGCCAAGGAAGACATGTGAAACATGTGTCTAATTGCATACCAGCTTGAGGTAGTGCAGAAGCCACCTGTATCCATGTTGCGCATAAGCATAGAATATGACATAACGACAGTGGGCACGCACGCCCGTCGGCTTCAGAACGGATGGTAAACATTGTGGACGAGGAAGTTCGATGTCAACAGCTCATGACGCAGTGGAATGAACGACTAGAAGAGAGGAAAAGTGCAATCTTACAGCAAGTTAAAGTGGCAATCCTCCCTAGAGCATCAGGCGCCGAGCCCTGAACAAGCAATCAAAGATATTGAACCAGAAACTCTCCGTGACTTCCACATACCGCGAGGACGGGCGATGACCGAGAAATGGTCGAGAAGTGTGGTTTATAACATTTACTTAGATTGCTCTTGATTAGGTCGCCATGAATGCTAGGATGACCATTGTGCCGATTGGAATAGTCCGAATGTGGAGGTGGCTCAACACTGCATTGGATAAATTGTATCCGGCGCGGGGAGGCGCTGTGATACGCCAGCTGGGTGTTTACCAGAGACCAGCCTCTTCTAGCCGCCTTAGCGAGCTTGAGACCTTGTCATCTACCAGGATTGCTACAGTACGGAGCCAGCAGATCTCAAGTATTTGAGCGAGACTGAATGCGCGGACTTTGGTATTGGAAACCGAGCCCAGGTCAGAAACGTGTCTACTGGGTTTGAAGGCCGGCCAGGCGATGCGTATGACCTGCATTGTTGGGTCCAAGAGAAGGCTGCACCACGTCCGACGATTTGATGTTGTCAGACGTCAAATTGTAATCGCTGTAACCTGAAGTAGGAGTTGTAAACTGGATCAATATCAACACAAGGCTAGTAAAGGCGCTTAATACAGTGTTCTGGTGAACGGTACTTAAGTCCACAACATTAAACAACGACGCTTGATCGACCGAGGCTTGATCATTGTCGATCACATCACCATGAGAAGACGCGTCTCGCTGCGAACACCTTGTCATGGTCTGTTTCTCTTCCTGGCGCCCTCTGCAAGTAGCCGGTGCTCCGGTCCGGGTATGGATGGTGACATTCAGCCGGTACCACTTGCCCAATGATCCTGCTATGCAGGATTTGAAGCACGTGGTACAGGTTGGTGGGGTCATTTTGAGTGACTCCAGCCATTTCAGTATGTCTGCTTCATCATCCTCGTCTCGGCTGTAGTCTGCTTACTAGCCTCATGCGCCATACTGAAAGTCAGCCTCGTAAAGTCCTGTCATTCGACTGGAAATAAGCTCGGCCATCGGGTGGAAACAATGCTGTGTCTACGTAAGCTTTATGTACCAACAGTCGGCCTTGAGGAAGAGTGCTTTCGCGCGTAAGAATCGGCGCTAAGTCGAGTCTTTGAAGCCATAAAACAGTAGTAACAAGTAGAAGAAAGTAGTAAAAAAGGTTACTGTATTACCCTAGCACTCCTAATAAGAGGAGGTAGGCTTAAAGATTTTCTATTATAACCTTCTATAAGGAGTTGTGCTAATATTTTGTGCTGCGAGCCTACTGGCTTAAATCTGGGGATTTCTTACGTGCGAGAGGAGTGGCCAGCTCATGCGCTCTGCCGGCGAACCGGTCGTTGAGTCGGCTGATCCAGAGCGCGAGCAATGCATCTTCAGGTTACAGAGCGAACAGCAAGACAGAGCTTCCTTGTCGATATACCTCAGAGTCCTGCAGGTGTTCCACTCCAGAGTAGTTAGGGCCGCCACCAGCATAGGAGATCAGACTTTGGAGAATCTGCATGTCAGTCTAGCTAGAAGTCGCGTGGGTCCGTCGCACCTTGCTGAACATAGTGCAACTCGCCTCGCCAGGATGTCGATGACGCTGGAATTGAAGAAGCAATGAATAGAAAATGCATGCTCATCACTGCTGGACGGATGGTGCAACTGCAGTAACACAACCGGGGTAAGAAGGCTCGGGCGGACCAAACTATGTTGCCGTCCATTTTCATCCGTCCTTCATCCGTCAGCCACGTAATTGAGCGAATGCGAGTTAGGGCTGCTCGGCCTGAGTAGATTACTGAAGCGGGATTCGCCATGTGGGAGCTACTCTCTTCCCATCAGCCATTCTCCATGTCCTTGAAGCTCTGGGTGGCGGCTGCACGATGCGTGGGATCTAAGTAAGTACACGCGATAACAGTTTACAAAGGTTCACACTGGGTCCGACAAGAAGACTGAGTATGGACGTATCGCCCCCGATGGGATTGGTGGTCGCGCAGTACGAGTAGGAGGTGGAGCGCTCCTGCCCACTCGCTTAACTAGCCCTTCTCGTTAGCGTCGCGTCTTGGCACACAGTCTTCGAAATCGATCCCTCACACGGAACTTTAGTTTCTGTCAACGCCCTACTAACCCCACGACAACACAGATTGCACCAGAAGGCACGACACAGGTACGCTCCATGCAATCGAATACGACGCTTTCAGAAGCCCAGCTTTGCGAATTCGAGACCGCCATGTCAACGATGTGCCTCCCGTCCGCACCCACGTTCAGAACGTATCGACGCACGCGAGTACGTCCGGTGGCCGGCACAAATACGTTCTACTGTGGGCGACGCAGGGGAGGCTCTTCTTTGCATTGGCGGTCTTGACGCGCTGCTGCGGCATTGGAAAGCAACCATGAAAGAATACTGGCTAACTTGAATGTGGACAGCAGTCTTCTGACCATCCGCAATCATGGGGTATCTATCTTTCCAGTCTCTGGTCCTTGCAACAGTGACTGACCTTGCACAGTATCTCTCGCGACTCTCGCCACAAGCGCTCCGCTTCCGGTGCGAAGAGGGCATACTACCGCAAGAAGAGGTATGCATAACCCGATCGCTTCCAAAGTCATGTCTAACATGGCTTTAGGGCTTTCGAGAAGGGCCGCCAGCCTGCCAATACCCGTATTGGCGCTAAGCGTGTCCATCTTGTCCGCACCCGTGGCGGCAACCGCAAGTTCCGTGCTCTGCGTCTCGAAGCCGGCAACTTCTCATGGGGCTCTGAGGGCATCGCCAAGAAGACCCGTGTCATCGGTGTCGTCTACCACCCCTCCAACAACGAGCTTGTCCGCACAAACACCCTGACCCGCTCCGCCGTCGTTCAGATCGATGCTGCTCCTTTCCGACAATGGTACGAGGCCCACTACGGTGTCTCCCTCGGCCGCAGGAGGCAGGCCAAGGCTGGTGAGAAGGAGGAGGACAAGAAGAAGTCGAACGCCATCGTCAAGAAGCAGGGCGAGCGTCTCAAGACATCTGGAAAGGTTGAGAACGCCATTGAGAAGCAATTCGAGGCCGGTCGCCTGTACGCCGTCGTCTCCTCCCGCCCCGGCCAGAGCGGTCGCTGCGATGGCTACATCCTTGAGGGTGAGGAGCTCTCCTTCTACCAGCGTGCTCTTAGGAAGTAAGGTTGATATTTACGGCTTCTTCGGTGCATTGGTCAGGTCAAAATGGGTGTTTAGTCATGTATCTGGTCTGCACACGAGCAGGGCACTGAATGCATTCGGCGTGATATCGCCAATTTTCTAGATACCACGAGGCTATGAATCACGGGTTCTTCAATGTTAAGTGACGTGCACACTTTGTCCCCTGCCATGTTGTACTGCACCATTTGCAGTTCAAGGCCCTCAACCTCCATCTTATATCCACTTTGCACACATCCCGGAGCAATGTGAGATCCAAATATGATGCCTCTCGATTCCTAGAGTGATCACATCAATATAGTAGTCTAGCTGGACTAAGCCCTTGCGCCGATGATTAATGGATTACTTCCACTACCGGGTCCTAAGAACTGCTAATCGTCACTGCTCTAGCGATGTTTGATGGGTATATTCGTGGGTCTCACCGATGCTCACAGGGTGAAGATTGGGTTAAGAAAGAATTCTTTATTAGTCCGTAATTACACTGTTCTCGTTTCACCGTCACAAACATGTTCGGACTTATTTTTTTCAAATACAAGTATTCAATAGTTTCTAACTAATCATTCATGTAGAGAAAAAGATATACAGGAATAAATTCCGCCAACTATGCATGCAAAATCATCATTCTTTCGTATGATTCGTCCCGTTCCTCACATGCATGTCACATGTCAAGTCGTGACCAATCTGATGTTCTCCGCACGTTGATGTTGTCCAACGTTCCGACCTTCCCTTTACGATCTTTGAACAGTGAACCTCGGCCCGCAGCATCCTATAGCTTTGCGGCCGCAACAGGTGAACCGACCTGTGAGGGCACGAGTTAGCTTTTATTCACATGCTTGTGCACTTTAAGCTTTGAGAATCGCGCAGCAACAAAACAATAATAATACCAGTAGTGTGTATAAAATCATGACGCTTTTTTGCATTCTCGCTTACAGGCTCATTATCAAAGATGCCTGGACATGGATGGTATGGTATGGTAAAGTTACAGGAGCAAGGATATCGAAATGAAAACGGAAAGTGGTTACGACGAAACTACAACTTCGAAGCTCCCTTGGGTGGACCTACGTTGGTGATCTCATTGTAGAGCAGCCTGGTTTCAATTAGCAACGAGTTTTTCGGAAGACGAATAAGGGTAGACTTACGATGTCAAGAACTCAGCATAATCCTCGCCAGTGACCTGGCTCTCGAAGTACTTGGCGGCAAGCTGGAACTTGTTTCCCTTTGGTGCCTTCTCGCCCAACTTCTGCGCCTGCTCATGCAGCAACTTGAGCGAATAGTCCTTCGACACCTTCTTGCCCTCAGCAGTCTCAACATTGTGCCTTGTCCACTGCCAAAGCTGACTCCTCGATACCTCAGCGGTGGCAGCGTCCTCCATGAGATAGTTGATAGGCACGCAACCAACACCTCGAATCCAAGCCTCCATGTAGCTAAGACCGATGTCGAGGTTCTTCCGAATACCAGCTTCGGTGATCTGGCCGGGTACGTTCATGTTCAGAAGATCATTGGCAGTGATGTGGACATCCTCGCGGCGCACATGCATCTGGTTAGGCGTAGGCATGTGCTCGTTGAAAATCTCACTCGCGATAGCCGCAAGCGCAGGGTGCGCAACCCACGTACCGTCGTGACCGGCGCGCACCTCACGGAGCTTGTCGGCACGGACCTTGGCCATGGCGGCATCGTTGGCTTGCTGGTCGTCCTTGATGGGGATTTGAGCAGCCATGCCTCCCATGGCGTGCACGCCGCGTTTGTGGCATGTCTTGATGAGCAGCTTAACGTACGCATCCATGAAGGGGACCGTCATTGTAACGGAATCGCGGTCGGGGAGCACGAAGTTGGGGTTTTGGCGGAATCGCTTGATGGTGCTGAAAATGTAATCCCAGCGACCGCAGTTGAGTCCGGCGGAGTGGTCGCGGAGCTCGTAGATGATCTAACAAGAGGTCAGCATGTCTTGATCGGCTTCAAATACTACAATGCCTTACCTCGTCCATCTCGAAAGCAGCGGTGATAGTCTCGATCAAGACGGTACCACGGATAGTACCACGCCTCATGCCAATGTAGTCTTGAGCCAAGTTGAAAACGTCATTCCACAGCCTGGCCTCTAGGTGCGATTCCATCTTGGGCAGATAGAAGTATGGTCCGGTTCCGCGCTTGACGAGCTCGTGTGCGTTGTTGAAGAAGTACAAGCCGAAGTCGAAAAGACCACCAGAAATGGGCTCGCCATCAACTGTGAAGTGCTTCTCCTCAAGGTGCCAGCCTCGAGCACGGGCAATGAGTGTGGGTAGTGTTCGGTCGGTGCGAAGCTTGTACTCCTTCTCTCCCTGTTTGAAGTCGACTTGCTTGCGGATAGCGTCATGTAGGTTAAGCTGGCCATTGATCATGTTGTCCCAAGTTGGTGCACTCGAGTCTAGAATTTATTAGAGTCTATTTCTCTCAAGCTGTGTCGTGAGCTGCTCACCCTCAAAATCGGCCATATATGTCCAGACATTCGAGTTCAAGGCGTTGACGACCATCTTGCGGTCGGTTGGGCCAGTAATCTCTACTCGCCTGTCGACGAGGCCAGGAGCAGGTGGTGCTCCCCTCCAGGTATCATTCTCGCGGATGTGCTTGGTCTCAGGGAGAAAATCGAGGAGGTTGCCCTTGTCCAGTTCGGCTTGTCGGACCACTCGTCTTTGGAGGAGAGCTTTCCGGCGCTCGTTGAATGTGCGGTGGAGGAGAGCAAGGAAGACAGCAGCATCCTTGCTAAGAATGTGACGGTTCTTGTCGTTCAGCTCACCGAGGATGTTTACCTCACGGAGGATGGTGTCGGGATTAGCTGCCATTGTGAATAGTATGTATGTCTAAGTTCAATTGTCTGTATGCTCAAGGTATGAAAAGGCAGGAGAGCAATGATGTATGTGTGCGGAGATGAGGGCTGGGCGGCCGGTAGATAATATTTATGATGCGGACGTCACGCATCTTGAGGCTGGGCCGAGGATCTTCTTTGTCAATCGACTGATGTAGGCTAGGTCGGCTGCTGTGAATGGTGAGCTACGGGCCCAGGTTCGGCGGAGGGGAGCTTCAAGCGAGCTTCAAGCTTGTGACGATGCCAAGCCTCGCCGTTACTGCGGGGATGCTACTGTCCGATCAACGCAACACCCGGAAAAGATAATGAATTTTCCACAATTCGACATCGCCAAAGCTTGCGCGATATCGCTGTGGCAAGCTAGAAGGCTATCTTCCTGCGAAGCTCAGGATGTTGGTGGCTGTTGACGGGCGTACACGGCAAATGACGGAAGTCGCGATGCTGATGTTTGATAGCGGGAGCTCATCCGAGGCCTGGCCGGGTACCTCCGAAGATCCCTCACAGCTCCAGTAATGCTTTTCCGACCATAACAAGTACCGAGCAGCCTGCATGGTTGATTGATCCTATTTCAATCCTGCTAATTGGAAGACGCTGCTTGCACGTTTTTCGATACACATCACTGATGATAGATATTGAACTTTTGGATATCTATAGCTTCAAGTTCAAAGAATGCCAGGGCATCTTAAGGTCAATAACTCACGAAACGGTATGATGGTGCTTGCCAATTCAATCTAGGAAAATTCGCATAGAAGTGTTCGATTACTAAGGAAGAGCTTGGAACTGTGCGCTTCGCAAATTCGCGCCCCCCTGAGGGCTTCGCCAAACAGCATCGTGCCTGGCTTGGGATGGCCAAAGGACCATACTCATAACATACAGCCCTATGCAAGTCATAGCTCTTGCTTGATATCATGTATATGTACGACAGAGGGGTCACTAACTAGCAGCCTTCATACCCGCGCATCAAAGTTGTTCTATGAGGTAGTGATGTTAAGCCACAATTGCTACAAGTACTCGATGAGGCAATGGTCACAGCAAGTTACCATTAGGAGGCTGGGGGAAGAACAATTACCTAGACACTCTCAATGGCGGCTTCCTCAGCGAGGGAAAGGAAAGGAGGACTCATCACGTAACGCGACGTACCTGAACGGTCGAATGTCCTTCCTATCTCAGCCGTCTACCACTACTACCTACAGCAGACTGTAGCTACTACGTTTACTAGTTGCGAGAAGGAAGTGAACATGTCTCGAGAGGAAGTGTCATTGATAGCTTCTCAATCCCATAAAATCTCACACCTCGCTCCAATTCCTCCCTCTCTTCTATTCCCACCACTTCGCACAACAACTCCCTTCTCCTCAACTGCTTCATCATTCAATCGTTTCAATACTTAGCACTGCCTCCCTGGCCCACAAGCTCGGCTTCTTCACCGCCCCTGAGCTACCTGCCCGAGACTTGCCGCCCTCTACGAACTACCACCTCCAATCAGACACTCGTTGAGGCTGGCAAGACTTGCGTTGGGCATGGATGGGCATGGATCCACATTCTCAAGGCAGGTGGAATGAAGAAACACACCTTGTTACGATATGAGGCTGCGGCCGTTGATGACATACAAGTTCTGACCACAAAAAGTCGCCCTGCATAGCTTTGCTAACATGGCGCAATCTTTACAGGCAATCTCCGCTCGTTCTGACCTCAGTTGGATATGTCAATGACAATTCATCATCACTGGTCTGCAACCTGTTACGATTATCTTGTTACGCGCGGGAGGACCTTGAGCGGCTGTACATGGAGATGTGGGCATTTATATACCCGTTTCTTGTTCGTTGGTTCGTTGATGATCTGGGAACCATGGTCGAGTTTGAGGCGGTGCAGTTTCGCCTCCTGGGCTTGAATATGAATCTTGTTTACCGATGATGCTTCTTCCACTTCTTGAATTCCGAACGGGTGACCATGATTTTGCCGCTATAGCAGAGCTAGAGCTCTCTTACTGAGTTACTGCATTCACAATGCTCTCGTGGGTTCAATGCTAAAGTCTTTGTGGTCCTGTTTAGATGTTGTGCTGTTTGCCGTTGTAAAGGTGTTCTTTTGGGCTAACATGGTTCCGCGGATTGCTGACCTTTAGCAATCCAATAGTGGTTTCTTCATAGGCAGCAACAATTGTGCACCAGACTTCCTACTAAACGAGCGTTGAGACTGATGAAAAGATGGGCGAATGACCAACAAGAAGGCTTTAGGAGACGTGTTCATTACAAAAGGGCTCTTACGTCCCTTGAAATCTCACGTCGTCGCCACATTAACTATGTAATCTGTCTTCAAAAGTTCTACGCCACCTTCGCGGGCGTGATAAGCACTGGATTGTGGCCAGCAGCCAGACTCCAGCCGCACACACCACTTCCACCACACGTACCCGAGAGGTTGTCACCAACCTTGAAGCTACCCGTCGCTTCGTAAGTAGCGGTATAACGACCACCTTCGTACAACACATCGGGCACGTGGGCAAACTTCAGCTTGAAGTCCGTGCTAGAGAAACCCGCGGTGCCCTCAAGCACCGTCATTGTCCAGTAACCATCCTCAACGGCATCGCATGGCCAGGTCCGGCCGAGGGGATTCTCACCTGAGAACCACTCGGCTTTGCAGTTCTAATAATGATATTAGTGAGATTCGCTGAGAAGGATAAGGTGAGGATGGGTGGATTGGGGGTTCATACAGTGCCAGAGCTTCCTCCGGATACGATGACGTCGCTGCCATCAGAAGATGCAGGGCCAAGGTTGAGCTCGTTGGGATCGGTTACGTTGGCTACGATAGATGCCCAAGGGTAGCTACCAGGACGGCCCGAAGGTGTGCCTGAGAAGTTGAGGCGCAATGTCAGTCTATGCCGGTAATCCTTGCATGGCAGTTTACGTACCAACCGAAACTTTAGTAACCTGCCAGTCCTGAAGAGTCTCGTTGCGAGCTTCAAGGGGAGCTGCAGCAGTAGATGACGCAAATGCCAAAATGACAGCGAGGGATGGTGCGGTGAATTGCATTATGGGAGGAGTTAAGAAACGACTGTTCTTGAGCGAGTGTTGATACTTGAGCTAATGTAGTGAGAGGTCGTGGTGCTGTGATGAGACCGTTAGACATTCTCGATCCCTTACTTTATATTTCCAGGAACTCGAATACGAGGCTCAGGCATCCTGCATTTTGATTTCCTTAACGGGCACAAGTGGTCATAATCCCTGACCAGTTTCTAGTGCTGATTCGCCCCCGCTCCCAGGAACCTTCGTTATATATAGAAAGATCGACAAAAGCACCGTGTTTACTTGGAAAGATGGCCATGCGTACATTTCACTGCTTTCAATATTTACATGCTCTCACCCCCCATGAAGAAAAAAAGTGTGTGTATTGTTGAACATGTCAGCAGCAACATCAAAAATAACCAGCGCAATTAGCTATAATAGCTACCCTAAATCTTGACATTTTTAATTAAATTGATCTGTAAAGTTGTAGTCTCCATGGTGCTACATGAGCTGTCTTTACAGGCAGTTAGTAGTGAACGACATCTGCAGACTATGCTGACGCATCCAAGTATGACCCCGATTTTTCCTTCATGGGGATGCTCTCCCAGGTTGGAAACTGACTCGCAAATATTGTTTCACAAGGGCTCGTTCCACTACTCTGGTGGGTTGTAGAAGCCGTGTTCGGCTTAAAATCTTCCAGACTCATCAAATGTACGCGATTTTGGAAAAGGAACATCAAGGGAAATGTCGCAAACCTGATTTAAAAATCAGGTGATCTAGCAGGTCAGAACAAGATCGTATTCCCAAAGGATCCTCGGAATATTACTCATCCTCGTGTACGCAACATTCGCTGCAGATACGGCCGCTATGGAGTACAAGATAGTCAGGGGGAACTGTTCAACAAAGACCTTTGATTTGCTGACGCTTACAGAGTGTGCGAACTACAGGTTGCTATTGTTCAGCTCTTTTCCGGGGTTATTTCGCATTGTCACGAATTGCCATATTCAGGTCAGCTGTACGGCCCCCAGGCTCGTATCCATTGGTGGAGCCAATACATACACGAATGACGTGGGGAGGAGAAGGTTCGGCACGCACGGCAGGCACCGTTGTGGCACTACAGGAGATGCCCCACGGCGCAAGGACACGAGGTTCCTGCAGCAGGACTACTACAGTACCTATTGGAGGCGCACGACTGGCCTTTAAAGCAGTGTAACGTAGCCATCCACATCCATCAGAGCAGTCTCGTTCAATAGTAAAGCTGAAGTCCAATTACTATGATGGAGTATGTCGGAAGATAGACTCATCGAATGCGTGGTCGTCCAACTATAGCTATAGTGTCATATTGAATCAAGTCGTTTGACTGGTTTTTACACTAGCCGCTGCAAGTCAACGAGCCCGCTCGCTGGTCAGCACCTCTTACGACAATCGCCACATTTCCGTTTCATGTTCTAAGCGCCGTAGATTTAGACTCGACCGCATGGATCTGGCGTATACAACTTCTGCATGACCGTCAGGCGATGTTTTCGGAGTTTCATGAGACTCTCATCTGCCTTAAACGTTCGACTGTTCTTGATGTGTCGAAGAGCACGGCAAACAATGGCTGGCTCAACTCTCAAGGACGCATACTTGTGGTTCAGGGGCAGCTATGGCTCAACTCTAACGCCTTGTCGATTATAACCTTTCGAATAAGGGTTTGCTTGCCATTGGCCTGGGTTTCCCTTTGCCGTCCACAATCGGTATAATGTCATCGTGCGGAGTGTAGTCGGCATACTCCTTGCTGACACTGTCCTTCACGTCCACGAGATTTCTGCTCCGTGATTTCCACTTGGGCCTCTCTCCATTTTGTGCCCTGCCCACGCCCATATCCCTCCACCGCTTTGGCGGCTTGACGCCCATCTCCACCAAATTCGACCAGATTCTCTCGCCTCTCTTGTCCCACCGCTGCATCCTCGCTTCGTGCTCTTCGTCTGATGGCCGCCATTTGCTTTTGAGTATTCGTCGGATAGCTTCAGGTGACACTTTGAAGTGATCGGCGAGAACAGGCGTGGTGAACTTGTCGGACTGTGTCTGATGCAGATGTCTTATGCCTTCCATCGTGTCGGGTGAGAGCTTCTTGCGCGGACTCCAGGCTTCTCCTCCGAGTTTTTCTTTCAAGGCCGCTTTTTGCACTTGCCACGATGGACGCTCGTTCACTTCTTCTGACGCGTCCTCTTCAGCGCTGCAAAACGCTGTGGCTCTTGGCAGCTGTCGAGAAGCTCGCTCTGTTCTCTGGAATCGGCTTGCGACGGAGAAGCATCGTGAAGACTGAGAGGATCTGAATGTATTTTGTCGGGGAGGGAAGGCTGGTTCGAGGCTGGCAAGTGAGCGTATGAAGAGACCAAGTGTCGTTCGTGCGCAGTTGTGGCAAGCCATGTATAGTTGATGTCCTGCTTCGAAAAGGAGTTGTTTCCATCTCAAAGTTCGAAGGCACAGCAGTGCACAGACCGCAAGCCAGACTTTTGGCGCCACAAGAAATGCCACACCAGCCACATCTAATTAATGACATCAACGACCGATGTCAAACGGTACTTCATATCGAAGTGACACTTGCATCTCCGCGCCAGATCTTTTAGCTATCGGGTCTTGATCCGTATCAAAGACAATATTATGAGGCTAGACGTCTTGTTGACGGCGGCAGAATGGATGTGGCACCGCTCACCTAGGTTTAGCGCCTTGGTGTCATATGACGGTATATCCTCTTTCTACTCGTCAACGAGCTAGTTGTCTTGCTTCTGTTATCACCTCTTAGATCTTGCTGAAATATCTGGTCATTTCGTTGGGTCTCATCCCGCATACTGAGAGTCATGGCCTTGCCGAACCCATTCCGCAGGCGTACAGAGAATACCAGAAAGTACGTTCACATGTGAAAGACTTATGCAAATATCAGTGCTTACTGTTTCTAGCTGCTGGGGCTACGAGTTTGAATGGACAGAGGACCATCTCACACAAGAGCAAACTGAACCTCTCAAGCATACCTACGATGTCCTAGCAGAAGAATGTCTGGATCGACTCAACGCTATCTCGCCACCACACAAGGGTGCATTGCCGAGAAGCCAAGAGCACCGGCCAGCACCATCGTCCGTCGTTGGGACGGATGAAGAGAAGAAAGAGCCTATACCCGTACCTCGTCGAGACTTGTTTGCTTTGCTCGAGCAGCATCAAGGGTCCGACCCCAAGCTTGCTCAGCTGTGGAAAGAGGTGCACATCATTCCTGACTGGGTAGATTGGGAGCAGATCGAAAGAGGGCAGAACGTGTTCTACCGTTATGGAGGGCCGTGTTTGACTGGTCTTACCTTCCATTCGTTACTTGGAGGAATGGGTGCTGCGCGCGTGGTGGAAACACTTGCTCGCACTGGAGGCTTCAGTACCAAGGTAGCACGAGGAAGGCTATTCGAAACTACCCAGCACATACTTCAGTGCACACGCTCCTTAAGGGATATACAGCCCGGCGGAGAAGGCTTCGCTTCCTCGATCCGTGTTCGACTCCTCCACGCGGCTGTACGTCAACGCATCGTTACATTAGCAGAACAACGACCTAGCTACTTCAAACTAGACGAATGGGGTATCCCTATCAACGATCTCGATCAGATCGCAACTATCGGTACATTCTCATCGTCATTGATATGGATCAGCCTCCCACGTCAAGGCATCTTTCTCCGCCAGCAAGAGATCGAAGACTACCTGGCCCTATGGCGATACATTGCATACATCATGGGCACACCCGACGACACTTTCTCAACCCAAGCCAAGTCTAAGGCTATGATGGAGTCACTCCTATACTACGAGGTTGATCCATCCGACATGTCAAAGACGATGGCCAACAATATCATATATGCCCTCAAGGAGGAGCCACCGACCTTCGTGTCTGCAGACATGCTCACTGCTAGTGCCCGTTGGCTAAATGGCAACGAACTCGGTGACCGACTCGGCCTCAAGCGTGTATCGGCTTATTACTGGTCACTCATGGCAGGCCAGTGTTTGTTCTTTATATTTTACTGCTACGGCTACCGCATGTTTCCGACGCTCGATGCTAAGCGCATTGATCGGGCAAAAGAAATATTCTGGAATATTGTTGTCAAAGCTAAGTGGGGTCTCGCTGGCACGGAGACAACTTTTGACTTCAAATATGTGCCGCAATATGATACGTTGACCAATCTGGGTGATATTGGTGAGAGAAAGGTCAAGACCTCGAGTACTGAAATGAGAAACCTGAGAGCACTAGGAATCTTTGTCGGTCTAGTGGGAGTGGGTGTCTGGGTATCAGTGAAGGTTGCTTCGAATCTCATAGGGAGAATACGGTAGCGCTGCCGCGTTATACCACTTCGATTCTTCTCTTCAAGTTTCAGGTTCTCAGTCGTCTGTTACTCCATTGATTTATGTTCAGGGCCGTGAACTGGCTGTTATTCCACTCGTTTTCCGATATCAAGCTTTATACAGGGCATTGTCTCATTGCGAAACTTGTCTCTCACTGATACCTAACATGTGTTTCCTTCGTTGCCTTACCTGTCAGAATACGGCCGTAAAGGTACTGCTTACAGAAAACACATGCCCTTGGTATAAGACATATTACTACCTCAACTCCCTCGCCCCTTCTCAACTGCACTTCAACCAGTAATAGTCCCCCGCCACAGTTCGTCCAAGCATTTTGAAGATCTCTTGAATGCCAACGAAAGGCTATCCTGGAGGTTTAACAGAGCTCTTACAGCAAGTCGAACCCTGCCACGCCCCATCAACAATATCCCAGTCTCCACGATGAAGCAACGCATCTGCCCTCAGAAGCGTTGCGAAAGTGGCGTATGTGGCTGCCCAGAGTTTTGGAAGTTCACTGCACTACGAGGAACAATATCTTCTATAGTCGATATCAATAACCTCCGCTCACCGTCACCCAAACCCTCGGGTCCGCCAAAAGAGACATGTTTCTTTTGGTACCATGGTATTTGCCGTCGCGATGAGCATTGCCAGTACGCCCACCAGACCCATGTCACCTGGCCCATAAAGCCAGCTCCACCTGGCTTTGTGCATTTTCATTCATGCGAACTGCCACTTTGTCCGCTCGGAGAGGGTATGCTGGCTATGAAACAGGCACGGGAAACCATACATATGCGTCAGTTCGGTGGACAAGTTGATGCTCCTTCCTGTAGGTTGACAACGACTATGGAATTGGTGTCGAGCGACGATGATAGCAACCCTGGCGCTGACAACTCGTCAGACACGACTACTAGAGAGTCAGGTGCTGCGTATCTAAACAATGACGTCGTGCCTTCCAAATATGGTCCTGGCGTTTGCAAATTTCCCAACAAGACAGTCGTGGTGAACGCGTCTTTAGACTTGGCAAACACAAGCCTACCCAACACGCGAAACTTTCCACCTGCAAGCTTCGTCTCTCCCTCACTTCCCCCACCTTCAGACAGTATGGACTACATCGACGTGTCCAACGCGCCTTCCCCTCCTCGAGCCTCTGAGCATGGCGACGAGACCGAGGAAGCTACCATGTCACTGAGCCACTCTGGAACGTCGGGTAAGCGCGAGCGCCAGCACTCGCCTTTGCCCTACCAGCAGTTCCGCCATAATGGGCATGAGTTAATCAGTGATCTCCCCTTCGATCCGCCTAAAGGTCCTCGCGGGCGCCAGCGACCAATCTCGCCCTTCGAGCAGGCCCGCAAGGATGAGTATGATTCACACAGTGGCTTCTCTTTCGATACCCCTGGAGGTCCTCGCGAGCCCCAGCGCTCGCCCTCGCCCTACAGGCATATCCATCACAACGAGCGTGAGTCACTCAGTAGCTTCTCCTTCGATCCGCATGAAGGTCCTCGCGAGCGCCAGTCAGTCTCGCCCTTCGAGCAGGTCCGCGATGATGAGTATGATTCACCCAGTGGCTTCCCTTTCGATCCGCCTACAGGCCCCCGCGAGCGCCAGCAAGCACCGTCTCCCCACGAGCAGGCCCGCCATGACGAGCATAATTCATCCAGGCCCTTCCCCTTCGATCCACCTGCAGGTCCTCAAGCGTCGTCACTGATCTGCTTTGACTGGTATCATAAAGGTCACTGTAGACCCAAGCGACGCAAAGGTCGTTGGAATTGTGGCATGTTACACACATTGGACGTACCTGATGCGCAAGTGAGCTTACCGATATACACCATTGATCACGGTCCGTGTGGTTTGAAGCTATGTCCTCTGCGTGACGTGGAATCTGGATCACATTGGGCCAACAATCAAACCCACAATAGGGAGCATGAATTGCCTAACAATCGCGAACCGACATTCTTCGAAGAGGGTGAGAACTTTGGCGGTACGAAGGACGACTTCAAAAAGCAGCAGCGGGGCATAGAAGATTCGCGACGGGAGGATAGTATCCCGCCCGAAGATTTAGCATTGAACCGAGACGAATGGATGGACCTTAGGAGGCGGAACAAACGAGAGAAGAATAGGCAGAAAAGAATGGCAAAGCGGGCAGGACATCGACATCCCGGTCCGACTCCAGTGTACCAATCAATTCGTCGACGCTCGTCTCCAGTGAATGAAACACATCATCGACGCTCGTCTCCAATGTACGAAACATATGTACGACGCTCGTCTCCAGTGTACCAAACACATCATCAGTCCTCGGCTCCGCAGTCACCCCGGGCGTCTCCCTCTGGCCATCGTACAACATCCGACACTTCAGTCATAAAATCTTAGCTAACTTTTCAGGTGCACTCACTCTGAGAACAAAAGCGACATCGGAAGAGGGAATTGGAGCAAATAAGCCTGGCGTTTTGGTCGATAATGAGCTTCCTGAAGATGAGGCACTTGATTGGCACCCAGATCTCGTGCATCGTTTTGTGGGGGACAACTTGCTTGGCGACGTAGAGTGAAGGAGTAGCGGAATGCTGCTCTTGAGGTTCAGCGAGGCAGTCAAAAGCTTCAGGTCCTTGAACCAATGTGGCAAGAGAGTATTGCGAATTCATGTCGGCGTTTGAGAAGAAAATGCATATGCAGTCTAGTACGGGTATAACCAAGTGGAGGAATGCCGAGTGCTGCAATAAATAGAAAATACAGATGATCCGCATCACCACACATATGGCTATCGAGTCAGTGAGTGTTCAGGTTGCGGATCAAATTGACTGACCTTGTTCTCATATGTCCAGAACGTGCCACTATGCTGTATACCTTTGCTTTGTATCACATCAATCATCTTGAGAACCGATTCCTCTGGCGTGATGATGCCCTGCACGTCCCATGGTAGTTGAATGTTTGCCATATCCCTTGGTTGACATCAGTAAGAGATTGCTGGATGTAGGAACATGCAATACTCACGTTGCGACCTCTCCAGGATGCATACACAAGATTATTGTGTCGTCGTCCTTCCGCTTCAGCTCTGCTGCCATATGCCGGACAGCCATGTTGAGGGCCGCCTTTGAAGCAGCATAAGCTGCGAATCCATCTTCCATCTCGCGGAAGAGACCTTGGGAGCCAGAGTCACTGGACATGAAGACGATGGTGCCGATGGGGATGTTGGTTTTAAGTAGCTTCTGGGCAGTGACGATGGGTCCGATGGTGTTGGTGTGTAAGTGAAACGCGAATTCGTCAAACGATCTGCAAGAACCATTAGTGTAAGTAGTTTCAAAGTACAGCTGAGGTACATTCAAGATGCACGCTCTAGCCGAAGTTGGGAAGGTTCGGCGAAAGGGAGCTGGAGACGTACAGCTCAGTGGCTCTCTGGTAGGGTTAGTGCGGCTCCATCCAGGATTCTATAAATATGTAACACTTACATTCGGATATCTTAAAACTCCCGCATTCAGGACTACGTAGTCAATCTTGAGATTTGGTATCATTGCGAGCTGGGCGACGAATTTCTATGCTGAGTCAACCCTGTCGTCCACTATCTGATCGCGACTTTGATAAAAGGGCATAGGAGACGTACCTCTATACTCAGCTCAGACAGGATGTCACAAGTGTACATTTGGCAGCGCCCATGGTCGCCTCCAGCCTGTCCCCACAGTCCAGAAGCATGAGCTGCGAAAGGTTCCCGCACCGTGGCGATGATGCGCTCGTCTCTAGCCAGCAGCTGCCGTACAAACTCTAAGCCGATCCCCCTGCTGGCGCCCAGTATCAGCCATGTTGTAGAGTCCTGATCGGCATACAAAACGTCCGGAATCTGGTTCATCCGTGCTGTCACGGGTTTCTACCCACAACTGAGTTGTTGCGGGGCACCCAAGTTTGATGATGTCAATCAACACTGAAAATCAAATATTACCCCGGAGGAATAATGCTCGATAACGACGGGTATGATCAGGGTCGGTATAGATGATGAAGTGTGCTGTCAAGATGATGGGAAATGGTGTTCATGACCCCTCTCGTAATAGGCAGCGGACCAGTAGCTTGAGAGACGCCGGTAGTAGTGACATGTCACCATTTGGCGGACCCTGGCATCACAAAGCGTTTTTTGGACACAAGCAGGGTCAAATAGAGGGGCAGAGTCAGCAAGCCTCAGATCTTTGGACAGTTGAACACTCGTGCTGTATCTCATCGGTGAGCAACCATCGGAGAGCGCAGCAAAGCGTGCCTGGCCCTCTCTTGCACCGCACAGAGATTATTTAGCAGTCGCATGACGTAGCCTAAACGAACCCAGCGCGTGGTACAGCCTCAGATCGATCAGATTGTCACCAGCTTGTCAAGCAATCCAGACCAAAAGCGGCATGTGTACACCAACGCGAGCTCTCCGACACCTGACGACCCAGCCCTCACGGAAGACGCCCCCCGGACCGGTTTTCTCCGAAAAAAATTACTTATAATCGCCTTTTGATTGGCTGTGCACGTGATCCGTGCGTCGGCGGGCCGTCATCTCATCCAGACTAGCGCCAAGCGCATCGCCGCCTTTTTCTTCCTGCTTTGCCAGCTTTCTCCTTCAACAACTTGCCATCAAGCCCAGTAGCCGCATCAATCCTCATTACTACGACCCCGGTTCTACCTCTCTACCACCAAACCACACTTCACATCCCTATCAGCCAAAATGGGTTTCGAAGCCGGTATGTTCTTCCAACCAGCCGCGGACGTCATCGAGGATAATTCGTCGCCATGGCCTCACAGTGCCCATTGAACTCGCGCACCTCGAAAGGCATTGTGTCTGAGAAGCGGAAATATTTCTGGTAGAGGAACCAGTATGTTTTGATGAGCTCAAGGGACAATTTGCGCAAGGTGGCAGCTTTGCGACAAATGGAGGCCGCCGGATTCTTCGGCTTCGCATCAGACTCATCAACATGCACATTGCTGACGCATCTATACAGGCGATGCTAAGAAGGGTGCCAACCTTTTCAAGGTACGAACATTCCGAGACGAACTCTGATCCTTCCTCGTCATCCCTTATGCTCCGCGGACTATTTCTAACGACGTCAGACCCGATGCGCCCAGTGCCATACCTTGAAGGAGGGCGAGGGCAACAAGATTGGCCCCATGCTGCACGGTCTTTTCGGCCGCAAGACTGGTCAGGTTGAGGGCTACTCATACACTGATGCCAACAAGCAAAAGGGCATCCACTGGGACGAGAACACTCTGGTACGGTCACGCCACCAAATGTTGAGATATCGCCGTCGAGACTGGACGCTAACCACCTTATAGTTCGAGTACCTCGAGAACCCCAAGAAGTACATTCCCGGTACCAAGATGGCTTTCGGTGGTCTCAAGAAGCCCAAGGACCGAAATGACTTGATCACCTTCCTCAAGGAGGAGACCAAATAAGCGTTCTATGCCACCTGACGCCAAACCCTCCTCTTTCCGATACGCCATGACCTTTCTCTAATTCCTCTTTGACCAAAACTTCTCCGAATGTACCAATACCGATGATAGACGTGCGGTTGAGGCGATGGGACACTTTTGGTGTGCACCTTCGCCACGTGTAGATTATGTTTGGTATATCCATGCCAGGGCGCATTTCGATTTCTGGTGTAGCATAGAGCCGGTGTGGAACTTAGCGACACTCTTGAAATAACAATTCTCCTCATCTACATCTTTGTCCACCACTCTTGCGCAATATGTCTTCGTACCCTTAGCCGTCGACCACAACAAGTTACCACAGAGACGGAAGAGTTCTGAACCTTTATATGCTCTCTGACCTTATCGTGATCTAAATATAAGTGCATACAATGAGAACAGCTTCTAAGCTGCTCAGAAGGCGCGTCAAGATACGGCCAATAGCCTGCGTTGTGAATTTTCTGACATGCACGCCGAGTGTCCACAATAAACAAACCATCAAGCCAATGACGGGAGCCTAGGCCCACAGGTACAACTCACGCGAGCACCTCGGGCTTGAGGAAGAACATGCCCTCTCCCGGTCAAATCTAAGGAGCTCCGATGGCTAACCGAGGATCATGTGGCTGAAGCTTCATACTGCGGAAGACCATTAGCATCAGGCTTGACCAACATTTACAGGGGCCAGACGTGGGCACGAAAAGCAAAAGCAATCGCCCTTTTTCTGCACATTCTTGTCGTGTCAGCTGCGGGATTTTGAGTCTTTTACAGCGACACTCTGTGACGCGTTTCCGCATATCCACGTGAAAGAGGTTCGAGTGTGGGGAAGGTCCATCAAGTCATCCACCCATTAGCGGAAGACTCCGTCTCCATGCTTCAATTGACGACTAGTCGTCTCACCGTCACAGACACACGACCACCTCGTGCTCTTGCGCTCGCTTTTATCTTCTGATATTTCCATCCCGAATTGCTCCAGCACACGCGTCTGTTACCTCGGTCTACATTCCCATTGAACTAGCGTCATAGCGGGGCGGAACTTGGTAGCTTGACGTGAAGCACCATCACATAGACACTTTGGCGACAACGCAGTCACAGAGGCCGTCCGGCCTTGCACAATTGGCATCATGTCGTGGAGACGTAGCGAGAGGCTGATGGACACCATCAAGGTACATTGAGTGCTGATCCAAAGCGCATGTGAAGCTAACACACCAGTAGCACTATAGCAATTTTCCAGCAACCGGTATATACTGTCATTGTCTGTATTGAGACTGCATCTGATGTACCCTTAGGTGTTTCCCTTCGGCAGATGGTGCAATTTGGAGAGAAACCGTCCACAGGAACCCTCTTCCGCGCGTCACAGTTCCTTTCCGAAGAACTCCCCATACGACTGGCACATCGCGTGCAAGAGCTCAGCGACCTCCCAGATGGCCTCAATGAGATGCCATCGATATGCAGAGTGCGCGATTGGTACGCACAGTCATTTGAAGTATGTAGCGGTGGGCGTCTACCAGAGGTGCTTTGACTCACACCACCATAGGAGCTCGTCGAACTCCCAAGACCGAACCTTTCGTCCGACATCAAGGAAAGACTGTTACGACCAGCAAGGCGGAACGGGAAGGACCAGAGCTTGATCGGCAAGGCGACGCAAAATCCAAGCATTAAGCAGGGACAATACCGATCCGCGCCAGGACAGAATGGCAACGGCAATAGCCAAATAACCAAAGAGATCAAAGGAGCGGCATCGAACAGGAGATACTACGCTGCAGCAGACGATGGAGGAGACTGGCCACCAGAGCTGGGCGCATACAATACCAAGTTTGCAGACACACTCGAGAAGATTAAACGGCGGCACGACAGCGTCGTTACAACCGTAGCGCAAGGCATTCTAGAATGGAAGCGCAAGAGACAACGGATGCAAATTGACCACAACATCCAAGCCTTCCTCGATCGCTTCTACATGTCGCGCATTGGCATCCGTATGCTCATCGGCCAACACATTGCGCTGACAGATCAACGATCGCGCTCAGATCCGAACTACGTTGGCATAATCTGCACAAAGACGAACGTCCGGGAACTTGCGCAAGAGGCCATTGAGAATGCGCGGTTCGTGTGCGAGGATCACTACGGTCTCTTCGACGCCCCCAAAGTCCAGTTGGTGTGCAACTCAGACATCAGCTTCATGTACGTGCCCGGTCACTTATCGCACATGCTCTTCGAGACGCTCAAGAACTCCCTCCGCGCTGTCGTCGAAAGACATGGACAAGACAAAGAGGATTTCCCGGTCACCAAGGTCATCGTCGCAGAGGGCAAGGAGGATATTACTATCAAGATCTCGGATGAGGGAGGAGGGATTCCTAGATCATCGATCCCGCTTGTCTGGACGTATATGTACACGACTGTCGATCAGACACCGAGCTTGGATCCGGACTTCAACAAAAGTGATTTCAAAGCGCCGATGGCTGGTTTTGGTTATGGATTGCCAATATCAAGACTGTATGCGCGATATTTCGGGGGAGATTTGAAGTTGATCAGCATGGAAGGGTAAGTCATCTCATCCACCCCCAAAACACTCCAATCCAGCAGCTAAACGACTATCATAGATACGGCACAGACGTATACCTTCACCTCAACCGTCTCAGCTCCTCCTCGGAACCCCTGCAATAGCAATTACCCGTCATGAGGGATGGATGGGCGTCGAGCGAGCTGATCCGCTCCTCATCATCAACATCCCGAGGATTGGCGCAGGGAACAACTAGTCAGTATGGATCACGGTCGAAGGGCAGGAGTTACAGTCCCTTTCTCGCAAGTAAAGCTATGAGGCTGAAGCTGTCGGGACAAGTAAGTAGGGAGGTGAGTGAGAGGAGACAAGTGGGCGATTTGGAAGACATGTTTGCGGATAATAGTGGGGAGAAGCCGTGGTGGAGGAACGTGGGTATGGAGGAGGGGATGTAGGAAACTGTGTTATTTTAGGGGGTTCGACAACGACGAGAAGAGAAGGTATGATAGGCTTGTTATCGCACTTTTTTTTGTAAATATTGGCATCTTTGGGGGCTGTTGCTGGCTCACCTAAGTAAGCATTTATGGGATCGTTCGCTTTCACTTCGCTTTCACTTCACTGCCGCGCAACAAAAGTCCAAACAAACAAGCCCCACACGTCCCGCTCCCGGCCCCCGCATGCTGAAGTTTTGTTTGCTGTCTCACCTACTAAAATATTAATTGTAGTATATATACTTTTAAATCCCCAAGTATTCCATCAGCAGATGGTGTGGCAATAATGCGGATCTAGTAGGTATAACCATGGGCTTCTGCCCGCATAAGTTCGAAAGGGATGCTGAGCTGCATCATCTGCTGGTTTTTTTTAAGGCGCTGGTTCGATTCCAGCTCTGTCTTTTTTATATCTTTAGCTTTTTTTTGTATTGTATTTTGCACTTGGCGTATAGCGACGCAAGTTTCTTGAGTCAAAAACAAAGCAGATATGCGCGCATACAGTTTCTACAGAATGTAATATGCACATCTGCGAAACTCAGTAACCGATTGGTGTTTGAAAGTTATGTTATATGAGGTGTGCCAGGGTATAATGCTACGTAATCATGCTATGCTATCCACCCATCCCAAAACGCCCGCTCTTGAACGCCATGCAATCCCACATGAATCATGCTCGTAAAATCGTTAGCCAATCCCTCCCTCAGCCGTCTATGCCTCAAAGGTGTATCGTGTCTCCAAGTCTCAAAGGCAGGCATCTCATATTCCATGCCCACCACCAGAAATCACCCTCTTCCTTGCCTTCTCCTTGCCCTTCCCGCTCCTCGCCGGACTGGCCACAGCCTCGCTCGTATCAACCTCCCATGCCTCGCGCCAAGCCGCATCCTCATTGTCCAAGACGCCGAGCACAATGTTCTGGTAGTAGTGGCGGGTTGCGGGTATACTCTGCTCACAATTACCCTCAATCATTAGCTTCTCTTCCTTCCTTTCTCTCATCCTTCTGAGAAGGTTATGTGGGGATGCATACCTCGTTCCTCGCTGCAGCGTACCAAATCAACATCTCTGTACTCTCTAGTATACATGCTGCTTCGTCTCTTCTCTGCCGCTGCTCGTAGCTCTCTGCGCTTTTACTCCCGGGTGATACGTTGTAGAGTTTATTGCGCGCTTGCAGGGAGCGCTGGGTAGGCGTGAATGCTGCTGTAGTGGAGGAGGGCTCGGTTTGTCTGTTGCGAGGCGCGGACGGGTGTGGTGCGGTTGAGGAGGGGTTGTTGAGGACGGTGTTGAAGAAAGTATTGCCAGATTGTTGCTGCTGGTTGGGAGCGGGTGTATTTGGTGGTGGGGGCATTGCTATAGTGGGTGTTAAGCTAGGCTTTGGGTGCGTGGGTGTGTGGTTGTGGTGGATTACTGGTGGTACTATAGGAAGATGGCAGGCCGCGGAGAATGCTCGAATGGGAAGGTGGAGCCGACGGGAGATGGTGATACAGCAGGAGTAATTGTAAATGCATAATAATCTTCCTGCCAGTTCATACATAAATAGATGTAGAAGAGTGTCGTTTATTAGCTTCGTATATTTACGAGATAGTAGAGTGCCTGAGGCTAGAGCTCGTCCAAGTCCTTTTTCACGAGAGAGGGAGACCCCATGAAGAAAAAATTGGGGTCTTCTTAGATGTGTAAGTAGCAACATTGAACCAGCGTAATAAGCTATAGAACTCAAGATTTAATGCTGTCTAAACTATGAATAATGCATAAGATCGCTTTGATCAACCTATAAAGTTGTATTATCTATAGTGCTACATGAGCTGTCTTCACAGGTAGTTAGTAGTGAGCGGCACCTGCAGACTATGCTGACATAAGAACCCTCCCATTTTTTCTTCTTCATGAGGGTGGCAGAATGATGAAGCGTCGACAGAAGAAGTAACTGGATTGATACTATATAGCTAGGTATTCTGAGCCCGCCATCCATGAACCAATTCCTGCCTTTCTTTTCGCTGATATCCAGGTACCCAAGATGGCGCTAGTAAGTAAGACATATGTTGCAAATGATGCCCGCTTCATGAATCAGATGTAAATTGGAAATGTCCCGATCCATTGTTTGAGATATTGTCGTTGAAGGAGGTGTCCCTGCTTCCTCCAACACATGCGGAGACATTTCCAGCCAGACCGACTATATTCGCATAAACATCAACCAAGGTGCTATAATTTTTGCACAATGCTGACATCGAGTGGGGTCGTTGAAGAGATTGTTGTTGGACCTTGCCGAACCATATCGTGAAATGGGAAAAGGCCGTTGAGGGGCGAAGTCGTGCGGTCGCGAGCGAATATTGACGATGCATCGCATGGACAAGTACCACGGACCTCTCTTTATCAAAGTGTACGCGCGTCGAATATCGTCTGGGTGGAGACATATCAGTCTACTTCTTACCCTTCTTGAACAGCTCCCAAGCTTCGACCAGAGCGTGCTTGAGCTCGATCCGCTTGGTCTGTTCACCGGCTTCGGCGTCAGTAGTATTGGCATTGTTGTGTGAGCCACCAAGCTGCTCGTCGTAGCTCTCGCCGCGGAAGAGCACACGGAGGTTGATCCACGTTGGAACCACCTTAACCTTCTTGACCTTCGTACCGCCAAACATGTCCTGGGCCAGCTCGCTGTGAAGACGCAGAACATAGGCCTTCCATTTCTCTTGCTTGCCTTTTGACCACTGCTTGCCAAAGCCCTTGCTCGCTGCGTCCATCTCTAGAATCAGCGTGAGCGTGCCAAGCCCGCGATAATAGTTCTTCATGACGTTGTATCCACCACTGAGGATCCAGTGAAGGTCGTAGAAGGAATGGATGCAGATGACGAGCTTGGTAACCAGTCGCTGACAGCCGGTCGGGAAGAGGCGAACGCTGAAGTCTGGAGGCGGTGACAATTCGTCTGTAGGCTTGACAATTGCGAATGCATTCTTGCCGTAGAGGACAGCCTTAGCTTCAGCATGAACCTCTTTGCTAGCGCGAAGAACGTTGATGTTACAAGACGCAAAGCGAGACAAGCGAGTTTTGTAACCGTCGACAGTGAGCTGGACAAGTGCGTACGCGATACCAGGAAGATATGCGCGGCGTTCAGCATACAGAAAGGCCCTCTTTTCGTCGTGGAACGAAGTGCGGTTCTGGTGGACGCAGATGATCGCAGGGACGACAAGAAGATGCTCATAGATTTTGTTGCGGACGGACAGCGGAAGCTTCAAGAACGGAAAGGGACTAGCAATGGTAATCGGAGCATCGATAGCGATAGCGAGGGAAGCAAATGGATCATGCTTTTCTAGCACGCTGCTCTTGGACTTGACTGACAGGGTAGATGATGGCGTCGTACACGATATGATGTCGGTGGAGATGGTCTCGTCTTCGCTAATGTCGCTCAGCTCGAAATCAGAGCCCTCTTGCGCCTCTTCGAAGAACGCAGTCAGAGACTCCCCCTCCTTGATCTTGTTCATGCGCTTCGAGGTCATGTTGGCGATCTCGTCAGCGAATTGAACATGTTTGCCGAAGCAACCTGTAGGAGGTGGTGTAAGGAGATATGACGCAGGTGGTGTCTGCGGTCGCTCAATTGATAACTCCATCTCCGCGATCGTTCTGTGACTGATTGAGTGTCGTTACAATTCCGTGTGGTTGAATCCGAATATTGGAAGAGGAAGAGTCGTCAGTGGATGGAGAAGTGAGGGAGCTGGCCTTAGCTTATATGTGAGAGTGGTACGTGAAGGTGAAGTTCGATTGCTCAAATGCGCTAAAAGAGACATCGTTGGACTCGAGGTGAGGCAGGATTCGAAGTATGCTAAAGCTATAGAGAGGTGTAGGACAGCTGAAAGATGCGAGCTGTTGAAGGACCAAGGCTTCTGAGCTGCGAGCGAGACACTGAAGAACTAACTTCGAGTAGTAAATTTTTCTACCTTGTTGGGGGGATTGGGTATATTGGAATAGGAAGGTTTCAACAGTGGGCATGAATGAAAATGTGAATAGATTTGCCACAAAATCATACTCAGGCATGTCTTCGGTATATCGTGCCCGGGCGTTGCAGCCGCCTCCGCAGTGCAAACGCTCTCACTCGACAAGCCGCCACGAGAAGATCGACGGCGGAGCAAACGCTCAAAGTGAGTCTCGCTGGGCCATTCGAAATAACCTGGAAGAGATGTTTAGATCGTTCAAACTGCCACTCAGATTAATCTGTAAAATTGTCGTTTCCATAGTGCTACATGAGCTGTCTTTACAGGTATTTGGTGGTAATTAGCATCTTCATACTATGCTGACACCTTCAAGAATACCCCGATTTTTGTTCACGGGGGTGAGATGATGAGAATGAAGTTGTGTTCGAAGCTGCCGTCTGGAAAACAGCTCAGGTCCCAATCCGCACTAGCGGGTTTCTGTGCCGAGCCCGGGCGGGAGAAACCTCATCGCAACATCCTCAATCCACAGCACCCGCGCTCCGAAAGCTCCCCCATCCCGCAATCCATCTCCTCTCTACCCGCCATGTCCGCAGCCCGTGCCTTCAGCAGCGCTCTCCGGGCAGGTGCCCCCCGCGCCCCAATTGCTGCCCGCTACGCCGTCACTCGAAGCTACGCTGCTGCCGCTGCACCGAGCGGCGCTGCGACCAAGCCGCCTGTCGCTCTCTTCGGCGTCGATGGAACCTACGCGAGTGCTCTGGTACGATTCCCACAGATTCAATTGGAGTTGAAGCGATGATTGGGGGATGGAAATCGAGGGCTGGAAGTTGGAGAAGGAGAGCTAGGCTAACAATTTGTGGTAGTACACCGCTGCCGCCAAAACCAACGCTCTCGACCCCACCGCAAAGTCGCTCGAGTCGCTCTCCAGCGTTTTCAAGAAGGATGCCAAGCTGACCGGCATCCTCCACGCCCCTGCTCTCTCCGTCTCGGACAAGCAGCAGATCGTCCAGGAACTCCAGAAGTACGTCGGCAATGCGGACAAGGAGGGCATCGTCAAGAACTTCCTTGCGACCCTCGCGGAGAACAACCGGTTGGGTGTGCTAGAGGGTGTTGTAGAGAAGTTTGCTGTGCTCATGGGTGCCCACCGTGGTGAGATCGAGCTTGTCGTCACCAGCGCTGCGGTACGTTGAAACCTTTCGGGAGGAGAGCCCATGCAATTTGGGAGAAGGGAAGAGGAAGCTCGAATCATGAATAATTCTAACATTCAACAGCCCCTCGACAACAGGACTCTCAGCCGCCTCGAGTCCGCCATCAGCAAATCACAGTACGTCTCGTCCGGCCAGAAGCTCAAGGTTGTCCCCAAGGTCAACCCCGAGATCCGCGGCGGACTCGTTGTTGAGATTGGTGACCGTACCATTGATCTGTCCGTCTCCTCCAAGATGGCCAAGATGAACAAGCTGCTCAAGGATACTTTGTAAATATAGATCGAGCGGGCATTTGGATGAATGGATGGATGGATGGATGTAGGTGCACGATGTGTATTTTAGATGGAGCGTGAAAAGACCAATTTACTACTATCTACATACATCTTGCGGGCCATGTATAATCGTGATCGGGTCGAGTCGAGCCACATATTTAGCACCCTACTACTTACCATCCCAGCAGTCTCCAACACTCATCGACTCCAAGATATCTCACGTAACATGGGTAAAATCTTGCTCATGCCGAGAAAGGGAGACGTAAGATCGGGTGCATTCATATCCTCACTGTAATTTACAATAATTCCTCCCATGATCGACCTGCCATCTACACAAGCCTACCTCTACAGCCATACTGATAAATCCAGCCACGCAAATACCCCCCGAATCACTCACACTCGTGGCGCCGAGACTGAACTCTCTATCCTCCTTGGGCACATTATCCGTAATCTCGGCAAACGTGCTAACATATACCAGTCCTCCCAGCAGGCCCTCCCAGAAAATCACCACGCAAACGATATAGTACGAGGGTATGAAGTCGAACATGGCGTGGAGCGTGAGGAGTAGGAGGTTGGCGACTTGGAGGAATGACGGGATGTAGAGGTGGTGGATGCGGATGAAGGGCGTTGAGGAGCGCGAGATGAAAACGCCGACTTGGTAGATTGCGTTGTAGGTGCTGTAGAAGGAGCGGTATTCGGTAAAAGGCGACGAGGAGAGGGGGAAGAGGAGGGTTGGGGCCACGCCTTGGTTGATTGTGTACTCTGCGATGTAGACGAGGAGTAGTGGGAGCATGCTGATATAGGTTAGTCTTGAAGACGTCATGTAGGGGCTGGTACTTACTATGGGAAGAAAAGCCCTCGAGCACGGTGTAAGTTGGCTCGGAAGCTGTTCATTGCTCCAGTTACACTTTTGCCGCTTGTTGATGACGAAGATAGTAGTCCTTCGTGCTCTCTCTCGTGGCTAGTTTCTTCATCGACCTCTTCGTCTCGTTCTCCACTTCCTACAGGCTCGTATTCGCCGTGCCTCTCTGCTCCAGCGCGCAACGGGCCAAGCGGCAATATCACGAAGAAGCTGAATACCATTATAAGTGGAAGGAAGGAGAAGGCGAGTAGGCTTGTTCGAGGGCTTATTTGTAGCGTATTCGTTGCAATCGCATATGCACCAGCTCCAATCAAACCAGCGCCACCGGTCCCAGATCCCCAGGCAGCGAGCGCAAAGTGTCCGTAATAGTGAGTTAGGCCTAAGAAACTGAGCTCACCACCTCCACTGCTTAAGCTCGCCAGCATAACACCACACATCTTTATCGCTATTGTCCTCGAGTCCTGTAATTGTGGAGTAAGGGCGATGATGAGCATACCGCACGCTGATAGGGCGACGAAAATGAGAATCCGGACATTGTATGGTATCTTGTGTATGAAGTATGGTGCGCAGAGCTTCGTTAGGAAGGAGGGAATGACATCGGCTAGCAGTACAACGCCCTTGGGCACGTTCGGGCCTACGAGGTCGAGGGCAGAGGAGAGGATGATCACGTAGAGAACATTATTGATCAGTCCTAGACAATGTTAGTCAAAGCTCGAGAGCATGTAGGGCCTGTAGTCATTGTAGGCGCTGGACTGCCTCCATCTCATCGTGGGTCGGACGGCGCGTTCAGTAACTTTACCGTCCGATCAAGCAGGTCGCTGGCATGGTAGAACCCATTCATTTCATGCCAGCTGAGATGGTCGCCAGATGAGATGCACGACGTCAGATTATAAGCACCAGAAGTATAGCCGTACCAAAAAGCCAGAAGGCAGCACACACTCTCGGATCTGCGCCATGGAAGACAGCTTTCAGCCGAGCACGGTAGACAGCCCAAGACGACGCTGGAGAGCCAGGCATGGGGAGGAGAGGCATAGGATATGCAGAGAGGGCTGCTGCTTCACATAGCGGTCTTGAGTGACGAGGAACGCATTCGCACGTGAGCAGTGCAGATGACTGGACTGGATGCGGCTGGTCTCGTCTGGTGTTGAACCGGCCTCGAACGTCAGAGCGGGCGATCCTTGGCAAAAGGCGGTCAACCGATTCAGGAACCGTGCATGGCATGGATGCAGGCTCGGGCTGGCGTCAGAGGTCCCGAGTGCCATGGGCTCTGTTTTGCGCGCAGATTGGCTCACCTGCGCAGGTTCTTACTGCCAGGATCGCCCGCAGTCTACACATCATATACGCAGTGACGCACCGAAGCTTTGTGACGAGCGAGTGGCAGAGAGAAAGGATCAAGGGCTAGGCGCTCAAAGCAGCCCTATCACATCATTGTGGAAGAGGTCGGGGGTCTTATGCGGGGCTGCAGGGATGCATGTGGTGGCCCTCTCGGCCAGCCAAAGATTCCGCGCGCTTGGTCCATTTGCGCTTTCTCGTCTCCTCGCATCCTGCAACTCGAGCCCTCTTTCTTTCTTCTGGGCCTTGTACTCGCCGTGGGCGCGTTTGCTATCCAGCACTCTTCTCGTGCTCACGACTGCGAACCAAGTGGCCCTTCGTCCAGGCACTTACCTCGAGTTCCCTCCACTCTTGACCGCCTTCTAGATGAACCCACACTGGCTGCGACACCATGGACCGCCAGCCAGCGCCGCCGCCTTTCCAGCGACCACCAGATCGCCATATGATCCAGAATCCAAACTATCAGCCTCCTGCCACTCAGGCCTACAATGGCTATCCACCATCGACGTCGCAGCCACAACAGCCACAGCAACCTGTCCACGCTCCCTTCGCCGCCGACCCATACTCGATCCCTCGACGCGATCCCTTCTATCCTGCGGCTTCACAACACGCTCGACACCGCAGTCAAGGAACACTTGGTGGTAATAATGCGCTACAGCAAGGTCAAGCTGAGGGACAGAGTGGCTGGGCAAATACAGGTACGGCAGCTTTTCATTTGGAACACACATGCGCGAATATTTGATGACGTGCAGTGTCTTGGGCGCGCTGATCGGGTCTTGTGGACGGGGAGCGAGCAGCTATGCTTGCTACACAGCTTTGCAGTCTCAGTTTCAGAGGCGCAGAAGCTCGTGAAGCTGTCGCGGATGCAACAGCAAGCGATGACTCGTCTACTCTCCACAAGACACGACCTGCGACCTGGAACATCATGTCTTGGGCGCCGGTAGTACCGCTCGCGTGGCCATTTGAGTGGTTGAGGATCAGACGAAAGAAACGATGTGGAAACTCGTCGCTTGCATACCACTGCTGCATGCTGGCCTGCATGACACGTCAACCCCAGAAGAAGCTCCAGCGGCTCGAATTTGTGGCTGGACTGTACAGTTCTCCACACTTCACCGCCTGTTGCGACGTTGAGGTGTGCAGCGCGACTTTGCAAGCGATGTTTGTCCTTCTTGTCTCATTCGCTACTCCAACCTACCTGTTGGCTACGCTTGGCAAGTATGTGCAGCTGGCGCATTGTTGCTTTTAGTGATGATGCGTGGTTTGGCGAATTTCAGATGGCGTTCTCCGCACATGTGGCCGTCTGGCTAATGCAAGATCCGCTTGCGCGTTAAACCGTTTTTGCGAATGGCACGGCTGATCGATTGTTAGCGCGACCCAGCAATGGGAACTATGGCACCCAGCATCACAATCAGCTCGGTCCTCCATCTCAACCATCCATGAGCAGCCCAAACAACCCCCCAGGGCCGTCGCCCTATGGCTACGACGCTGCGCGTAGACGCTCACTCAATGGTGAAAGCCCCCCGAACCCCTACGGAGGTGAAACCCCACATTCAGAAGACAGCTCCCCAGCTTCATCCCAAGCTAACTCTGCCGCAGCTTCATCTCACGATCCTCCACCACCGCCGCCGTTTGCACGACCACAGATGCCCCCGCCATCATCGCCGCCGCAACAGCAGCCACCGCACGCATCACAGTCACAACGCCCACCGTACGCTTCGAACTTCGGCGCAAACAGAGAGCTTCCTGGGCTAGGGCAAGCGTTGCGACCAGGGAGCAGCATGTCCATCTCGTCACTCATCGGTAGTGGTGATACAGGTGCCGCTATCCAGACGACACAATCACAGCCATCACCTCCCACAAACGCGCCAGCGTCGACCAGTCACAGCATGCAGCCGCCGTCGCCCCGTCGTGGCTTACCATCTGGCCCACGCTCAGAGTTCGCTCCATTCCGACGCCAATCATCGCCCGACCGAAACATGTATGGGAGCAACACATCAAGACAGGAAGGTCACGGATTTTCTGCGGGATCTCCTGCACGGTCTTATAGCAACCATGGTTCTCCTGAGCTCGGCCGGCAGTCGCTACCTCCAACTACCCAGTCCTACAAGCCGATGGGCTATTTAGGCCAACGTGGGTATGCACCAAGCGATGCACCTCGCCTGTCTTCGGGCAACATTCCACCTCGGCCAAACAGCCAGCCAACTGGACCCCTTGGAGCCTTGGAACAGGAGGGCAGGTCGCTCTATGACGCTTTAGGAGGACGGCGTAGTGCATATGGAGCACCTGAGGAACGACGTCGAACCCTAGGAGAGTCAGCTAGGCCGAACGCCGCAGATCTTTTAGGAGGCACTAGCCAGAGTGCGTTGGAAAGAGATCGTCCAATAACCGTGCACCCCGTGTCGCAGTCCATTTTCAGTCCGCCTCGTGAACAGCACAGTGTTGCTGGTCAGACGGAGCCTCCGCGTAGCCTTTGGCGACATTCAGCACCCATCGATCCCCCCCGCGAGGCCACGGATAGCCGACGTGACGAGCCTATATCGCTGCCACGCACCTATGGCTCCTACCCTTCACCCTCGTCTGGCGCACTACGCTATGGTGGCCTTGGCGCTGAAGACATGATTCGAGGACGTAGCGTTGATCAACTAAGTAATCGCGTGGTAGAGCAGTATCATGCCCCCCCTACGTCAGATCCGACCTCCCTTGAGCGACGGACGGAACCCCTTGCTCGCTCTTTATCCTCAGGCGGTCGCTCCCTGTACGACCAGTCCCAGAGAATGGGAGAGGCAATGCAGCATTCAAAATCACACATTGGGTTTGGGTTGGATGCCAATAGAAGGACAGGTCGTGCGTCTCCCCTGCCTCAGGCTGTTCAAGGTGCTCAAGCGCAACCATTGTCAATCGGAAAAGACCCTGGTATCAAAAGCGAGTTCGGGCGCATGTTTTCTGGTCTAGGAAGTGGGTTGGGGTCCTCGACACCCTCGCGTGGCAGCCCGATGCCACAAAACGGACAAGGCTCCTTCTCCCACGACCCTGAACTCGGTGACATGCTCCGGCTTCAGAGGGTTAACTCTCAGCAAGGCAGAAAACCTAAACGAGTTAAGGACGAGGAAAGCATTTTCGACATAGAAAGCGTGGACGGCAGAGGAACACCTTCAGGTGTTCGCGGTGCTAAACGCAACAAGCATCACCATCATCATGCGCCACACCATCAGTCAGTCAACTCTACACCGAGTCAGTTCTACCTTGCTAACATATACAGCCACCATCACCATCACCATCATCACCACAAACCAGATGAGGAACCTCCTCTTTCCGCTTCTGCAACGCCACTGGACGGAAGACAACCATCCGCACCGCAGACTGGCGCAGCGGCGCCAGTGCATCACCATCACCACATTCAAGGGACTCCACACCATCACCACCACCATCATGCTCCTCGTGCTAATCAGCCGCTACCACTGCCTGTGGTAAAACTTCCGATCAAGATACACGACATCGAACCTGTGCTCGAAACAGCCGCTAAGCATCCTCGTAGGCACCTTGGGTCACATCTTTACGAGGCCACAACAGAGTTGCCTAAACCTAATTCATCGTTGGACGACCAGTTCGGATACGCCTCCAAACCGAAACATTTACCTCGTTTCGTAGCTAACCCGATCAATGGTACCTTGACCATTAGGGTACCCAGGTTCTACCTGAAGCCACGCCAAAGGCAACATATCGTTCTAGAACGACACCTTTGGGGAGCGCGCATATATCGCGATGACTCAGATCCCATTGCGGCTGCTATCCACTCGGGATGGATTCGAGGAGAATGGGATGATACCGTCGATGTCACTATGCTCGATCCTCGTATTACCGCACCTAACGACCCCGCGGATGCCGAAGAGATACTCACAAAGGTTCCAGCTGCACCAGTAACCCCACCTGCGGATATGGATTTACAGATTGAGATAGTTATTTTACCACAACTGCAGGAATATACTGGTTCGGTCGAATATGGCATCTCCAGTAGGAAGAGCAAAGCGCACGAAGGTCTCAGCTTTATGATCAACAAGATAAGATGGGTAGAGGAAGATTTCAGCAGTCGGGGCCAGGAACGTACAGCAGCAGCCTTGAAGCGCAGGCTTGACGCAAGTGCGACGCTTCTCGCTTTGCAGAGTGGCGTGGATGATTCTCGCAGAGTCAACGGGATGGCCAAACTACATGCTTGATCTTTACGGGGTTTCCTTGACATGACACGGCCGCGTCTGGTTATCTGAGCGCATAGTCCCATTTTGTAGCATTAGGATGATTTGTTCAGCATTTGCTAGATACCCGCATGTTTATAGCTTGACATAGGCGCAGGATTGCATTAGCGACTAGGATACCTGGTATGGGCAGCTCGTAGGAATGTCGATCCGCAAATCTAGAGAGCCTGACTTAATGACCAATATGTCCATGGTATGACAGATGTGCGCAAGTGAGTTACAAGTCTGCATGACAGCCATGTACACGTGGGTAAGAGCTGTGGATAAACGAGCGGTGATTGCGACAGCAACAGCGACAGCGACAGCGATAACGGCTGACGGTGTGGGTTGTGCTTTTTGAGCCTTGCGACGTGTCGTCAAGGCCTAGAGTCTTCTCAGCGGCAAGAGCTTACACGTCTTCGGCAGGAGCACTTCGATTGCCATTGCCCTGCAAACTTCACGACAGACATCGTGCTCGCCAACAATTTCGTGTGCGAGCCACTCTGGAAGCCACTCTTCCTGCCCGATCGTTGCTGCAGTGTACCTACCAAAACGCCCCACATTCGAACGATTACGTATCGGCAAACTTACTGTGCAAAGAACGGACGCTGTAGTCGAATGAGAAGAATGGGTCATACCAGGACCTACTCCATATCTACGGTACGTAAATTCTCGTGATCTTGGAAAAGTTTGCCATGGTCGGTGGCTCGCCGAACCGGCGCGAGGATTCAGTGTCAAGCGTCAACAAGACCTTCCGGCATTCGGCGGCTTAGGGAAGGCACTTTGGACTACCCACCGGAAGCTATTGTCGTCATACCGAGAGGCGCTCCGTGTCGAGGCACACGACCTGAGAATCTTCAGCACCATAGCTGTGTGGAAATCTAGCATCTCGCCAATTGCGCCAAAGTCGGGCACGTGGAACAATTCAGCACAGCCAACGCCTGCTCGTCGAATGGGAAGTGTCTGTGTCGATTGCTCCACTAGGCCTTCTACCGAACGCTTGTGAAAAGAAGGACGTCGTTCTACTAAATGCGGGGAATCGTCCATCATCACCCAGCTTCATCTCCTCGCTTCTCCAATGCCGAGCCGAGCCCGCGACTCTGCAACACGACATCCCACGCCCATACAACAACTGCTTCAACCTTCTGATAGCTGCCAGGCCTTATAGCTTCGGGATTTTACCGTTGACCGCCTAGCTTTTGTCTCTGCTGCGACTTTGATTAAAAGCCGCATGACCTCGCTCCACCTCGGGAGACCTCCGGCTGGATTCCGAGCCATATTACTTTTCTCGATTCTTGCCCTGTAGATTTTACGACAATCGTTTTCCTCGTCTTCTACGTCTCATAGGGAGCTGGACTCGCCGCCGTGCACAATGGCAGATACCAATGGCTTCTATGCGCCAAACATGCGCAAAGTGCCTACAGGCGACTTTGTAAAACCGAGCAGAAGGACTAATGGTGCCGGTGTGCAGGCTGAAGACACGCGGATATGCGTCGTCATGGTGGGCTTACCCGCCCGGGGCAAGAGTCTGATCGCACAGAAAGGTACAATGTGTTGCTCAACCTGACTCGCAACTGCTAACTTT
This sequence comes from Neocucurbitaria cava, assembly GCA_027946455.1. Taxonomy (NCBI): domain Eukaryota; kingdom Fungi; phylum Ascomycota; class Dothideomycetes; order Pleosporales; family Cucurbitariaceae; genus Neocucurbitaria; species Neocucurbitaria cava. Next base: position 1,325,764 of record JAPEUY010000010.1, read on the forward strand.
GTGTCGTTGCAGTCGTCCGCTATCTACATTGGCTATCGATCAAATCTAAGACTTTCAACGTGGGACAATATCGCCGCACTGCGACCCCGAACCCCTCGGCCGAATTCTTCGACACTTCAAATCCCGAAGGAGAGCGTCTACGGAAAGCAGCCGCCGAAGCAGCTGTCAATGACATGTGCAAGTGGTTTGCAGAGGGCAGGGGCTTGATTGCGATACTGGATGCAACAAATTCGACCAAGAGCCGGCGAAGGTGGATACAAGAGCGCTGTACGGCGGAGAATATTGAGACATTGTTCGTCGAATCAAAATGCGACGATGAGGAACTCATCATGAGCAATATCCTCGAAGTCAAGACAACCTCGCCTGACTACGTCGGGCAAGACCCAGAAGAGGCTGCGGCAGACTTCCGGAACCGCATCCGAAACTACGAGAAAGTGTACCAGACAATTGACGAGGATGAGCGCGATCTTACCTACGTCAAGTTGATCGACGTGGGCAAACAGGTCATCATCAACCAAATACAAGACTATCTTCAGAGTAGAGTTGTGTACTACCTGATGAACCTACACATCAAGCCACGTTCCATTTGGTTATCACGGGTAAGACAGTCTTTGTGCTCCTAAGACAAGCAATCTAACAGTGACAGCACGGTGAATCGGAATACAATCTGTCGGGCCAGATAGGAGGAGATGCCGATCTCTCAGAACGAGGAGATGCCTACGCCCACGCTCTTCCTGGCCTTGTTGCGAAATCTGTTGGAGATGGCCGCCGGCTGACTGTCTGGACGTCTACGCTCAAACGAACGATTCAAACCGCACGATTTCTCACTTTTGAGAAGCTAGAATGGAAGGCCCTTGATGAGCTCGACTCTGGCGTGTGTGACGGGTTGACATATGCACAAATCGAGCAAAAGTACCCCGAAGATTTTGCGCAGAGAGACGAAGACAAGTACAACTACCGCTACCTGGGCGGAGAATCATACCGCGACGTCGTCATCCGCCTCGAGCCCATCATCATGGAGCTGGAACGAAGCGAAAACATCTTGATTGTCACGCATCAGGCCATCCTAAGATGCATCTACGCATACTTTATGAACGTACCGCAGGAACAAAGTCCTTGGATGGAAGTGCCGTTGCATACGTTGATCAAGTTGACGCCAAAGGCGTACTCAACACAAGAGGAAAGATTGAAGGCCGATATACCGGCAGTCAGCACGTGGAGAGGTAAGGGCAGCAAGGCTGAACATCAGCAGACGAACGGCAGCGCATAGCCTGACGTCACCAGCACCGGGGAAAACAGACTATCCGCGCTGAAAACAAAGCCCCTGGAGCGAACGCGGGGTGCAGAACGGACGCGAAAATACTTCGTCAGCTGGGCAACCACCCTGGAGTGAGTAGGAAACAACAGCAAAGCTTACGAGAGTAAAGGATAGATTGGTTGGGTCAGGTATAGGTCGTGTTCCTCCGACTTGGGTTATCAGTGGTACGCGTTGTTTGTGAAAAGGCATATAGGCTACGGCGCATGTTACGGGCATTACGGGCATAGATTGGCATTATCATCCTCTCCCTCCACTTCTTTTTGTCTCTATAGCATCAGTCCCCAAACACGTCTCGAATGATTAGCATGGGACGGACGGCTCAATTCCTGGAATGAAGACATATTTGGAAATCACCCTCTAAAGTGACTCCATTCTTATGTGCTCGAAATGTGTTTAGCAAAAGAGCCGAATCGCTCAGTCGCAGCAGTATATTGATTGACTTGACTTATCTAAATCTAATCATGACAAAACATCTTTCTTTCTCTTCGATGCATCGATGCATCGATCATTCATTATTACTTCGAGTTTCATTAGAAAGGGGGCTACCCAGCCCCCTTAGCCCTGGACCCCTTGACCAGAATTCCAAAATTCGTATATCGGTATAAGGTTTCCTTCCCTGGTGAGTGCCATGCCATGCCATGCCATGCCATGTATCTTAATTGTACCAATAAAACGCCGCGCTGAACAAATGCATGTTGAAATCCAGAAACCCATTTGCTTCCCTTCCTTTACTTTCCTTCTCTTCCGTAGAACATATTCACCAAAGCAAAACCGTCAACAACCACCCCGCGCCACCAACAACCATCCCCTCAATCCACTTGTCTAACCCCCCGCTGCTGCCGTATCTCGACACGCCAGCAGCGCCCTTACTCGTCTCCCCAATCCCACTCGCAATCAAATCGCCCGCGCCACGCCCACTACTGCTACTCGTCGTAGTCGCCACGACCCTCCCCACAGTAGTGGCCGTGGTGCTCGCGCTAATACTCGCCGGCACAGTAGCAGACGCGCCCCTGATACTACTCGTCGTCTGGCCGTTGACGACCAGCGCGGTACCTTGGGCGTCAAGGCTATATGTTGTGCCCGATATCACGACCGAGGAGCCGCCTGGCGTCAGCGTTGTGCCGGGGCCGAGGACGTACGCTGTTGTTCCGCCTTGAATGGTCGTCACAGAGTATATTTGGCCGGCGATGGTTAGCGCGGGTGCGGCTGTGACAGCTGGTGCACCACTACCAGCAGCGAGAGTCGAAGATTCCCCGTTTACCACCAGGACTGTTCCGCTCTGGCCGAGGCTGTACGTTGTCCCTGAGACGGTTATGGCTGAGCCGCCCGGTGCTAGCGTCTGCGTTCCTACGACGAATTGGCCCGACGGGTTCGCGGTGATGACGGTGTTGCTACCCAATGTGAGGACTGGCGCGCCGGTTGGTCCAGCTGGGGGCACGGTGATGGTGCTGCCGTCGACGACGAGGCGCGAGTAGCCACCTTCTGTGGGGGCGACGACGGGGACGCCGTTGATGGTTTTGGTTTGCCCCGGGTAAAAGGTCTCAGTGCCTATTACAATGGCGGGGAGGGCTTGGTTTTGCTCGTTGGGCTGATTGGGGTTGTTCTGTGTTGGAGAGGCGGTGTGGACGGCGTAGACGTGGTCGCCGATTGTAACGCTTTGGTCTGCCGCGGTGTGCAGTGGCCAGATGTCAGGATTATTGTGGATGATGGAAACAATGATATCTGGGATGCTTGGTGCAGTTTGCGGTTGGTTCGGTTTCGGCTTGTTGTCGCCTGCCGGTGTATTCTGGTTATTTGGACTTGGATTGTTCGAGTCTGGAGTCTCATTTGGCTTCGGCTGCTGGCCTGGATTGCTGGGTTCAACTGGTTTGTACGTTGGTGTTGCAGGACTTGGGCCATTGTTATTATTGTCGTTCGACACTGGGCCGTTGGTTGTTGCTGGATTAGGAACTCCGTCTGTCCCAGCGCACCTGAGGCAACCTTGCCTTGTAACGTGAGTGGACGTTGACTCGTAAGTTGTCGAGATGAAGGTCCCGGTAGTAACAGACTGAAATGGGGCTGTGGCTGTCAATTCTGGTGCACCTGTCTCGGAATCTGTCTCTGATGCCGGTTCAGAAATGGCGGGCGGAGCCGGTGCAGAAGGTGCGGGCGGAATAGCAGGAGGCGCTGTTGGTTTCGGTAGAAAGGAGCTAGGTGTCTCCTGCGGGATACCGACCGTACAAGTAGCAATGTCCGCGCCAGAATATTGCGCTACAAAGTCTGCATCTTGCTTCAGGAAATCAACCAATTTCGACGGGAGCGCAACAGGCAAGTTTAGAGGGTGCGCCGGTGGTCGCCCCGTATAGGTCTGAATAAAATAATTCCAATCCTCAGTGGCAGTTGGCTCCCAGTGCTTGAGCTTCGTAGGCATCGGTCCACAGGTTCGAGGTGTTTGCTGTAGACCAGTGTACGTGGATCCAATTTGCTGGTCGACACCACCATTCAGATCGTCGTACACTACATAGGTGGGACCGGCATCTAGAGTCAGATAGACTCCTGGCGTTGGCTCGACGACGAAGTATGGCGTTGTGTGTGTAATGGTCACGTTCTCCCCACCTACAACAGTCTTCGTCTGATTCACAGTCTCTTGCGATGTGACTATTGTGTCAATGGTGCTGCCATCAAAATATGTGATGAGGTGTGTTACTACGGTCTCCGTCACGACCACACTAGTCCACGGATTATACACATCCTCCTCGTTGAAGAATGTGGTGATGGGATTGTACGCTTCGAGAATGCAGCCAGAGCATGGCCTATGCGCAGTCGTGGTATTCGAGAAAGGAGGTAAACCTTTTGACGGGGAATATGTGAATCGCGGAGGGGTTATGGTTGTCGTCGACGGTTCCTTGGAATCAACTATGGTAATAACTTGAATGGACTGTGGTGCCCGGGAGGAGCTCGCTAAAGAAGCATTATCTAAAGTCGGTTAATCTGCTGCAGCGCTGGAGGATCTTGAAGTAACATACAATCTGAGAGATGTTAGTATAAGTGCAATGGTAGGTAATCAATCAAGCGAAACATACCTCTCTTGTGTTGCGCGTCGAGTTCCGAGCCACGTGCAAGCAGCGCAAGGGCTCCCAAAACTGGGTACCTCCACATGCTGCTGTATTCCTTCTACATGAGCGAGTGACAGTGCAAAAGTCAAAAAGCAGACGTCGCGAGCAACAAGACGAAAGCGAGAGTGAACGGGAAAGTCAGCCCTAGGAGGTTAAGATTCAATGAAGGTTATTTGGCTAGGTCGCAGCCATGGGATGATGCTGGGGGCTATGAATAGGCGCACATGCGACCCATGCGCATCTCCTAGTGGCAGCTCTTGCAGTGCAAGAAACAAGGTACCCGGCCAATCGAAGGCAGCGGATGCCACTGACAGGCCTGTGGCCGTGCTGGTCGGCTGAGGATTGCCTGGATGCGCAGTCGTTGCAGCACCAAACTCGCGCAGGCCGATGCAACTCTGACTACAGTACCTAGGCCCTCATGGTTTCCCCAGGACCGCAGTTCACGGCTCGCTCGCCGACGTGTCCAGTTCGCTGGAAATGGCGCTCTGAAGGCTCTATGTCGAGTACCGTACTGTTTCCCGTCCACCGGACGTGGTTAGCACGCGTGGCCCACAAGGCTGAGTTAAAGCAGGATCTTCAGGGCTATGGATCCGGATGGAATTTCCCATTGTTGAATTGCACCTCATGCGAGCACAGTCCACGCCCCTCGCCGCCATTTCCGCACAAAATGCGCTCCCTGGGGAGGGTGAGGCTCGTGGGCTTCGAGGCTATCTGGGGGCGGCGGGGCTCAAGTTTGTGGCTTCGGAGGCCTGACGCTCGAGATACGGCGTGCGATGGCAGACGTGGACATGAGCATGGTCGGCTGTCGAAGGCTGACAGGATCGACGTGGGTAGTGCTCGCTCGCCCTGGTCAATTGGTTCGGGGTGCAGTTGTCATGCATCGGCCCAGCAGCCCCTACCGTGGTACCTCGTATTCAGCTGGAACGGCCTTCGCTATTTGCCGCTTCCATGCCGCTGATACGACCGCCGGCGAGCGAGCCACTCCCACGGCGCTGCGTCTTAGGCCGAATCCGGGCTACGCGCAGATGCTTCGACCCAAGACATCGTATCCTGAAGAACCCCTCCGGCCTTTTCGTCCAGTCCACTGCTCGGCTTCTTCCCAACGCCTTCAGCATGGGAGAGTGATGTGAGACAGTAATCGACACCCCTACGCAATATGTGCTGTCTTCCGTAATTCTTAATCTGTCCCTCGACGTGCACCTGCCCATACACTCGCTTTATTATGGGACTCGCCGCGCGAGCCACCGCGTCTCCGGAGCCATACGTTGTTCCCCCTTCGCAAGAGTTCGATGGCAACGATGGGAGCTGGAGTACCTTCAAGATCAGCGTGGGAACCCCCGGCCAGGACTTTCGCGTGTTACCTTCCACCAAAGGCGGCGTCACATATGTCATAGCACCAGAAGGATGCATTGCAGGAGTCGACCCTTCCGATTGCGCGAGCCTACGCGGCGCCGAGATCTTCCAAAGCTCGCAGAACATTGGATACCAGACCAATGTTTCGACATCATGGTCGGCTATTGGACAATATGATGTGGACTTGGAGGACGCGCTCAATTACACACAGGAAGGCCTTTTCGGGTTTGACAAGGTCTCGCTAGGAGGAGCAGCCGACAGCAGCTCGTTATCGCTGGACCATCAGGTTGTTGCTGGAATTGCTGACCCGTCCTACTGGATGGGCGTCCTTCCGCTAGGACAGGCGGATTCTAGCTTCTCGAGTCTGAGCCAGTCTATCGACCCTCTTCTCTACCAGCTACGCAACAACACGAAGATACCGAGTCTATCATATGCATATACAGCTGGTGCAAAATACCGCTTGAAGTCAGTCTTTGGCAGCTTGATATTAGGCGGATATGATAGCACCCGGTTCAAGGCAAACGATAACGACTTCTCTTATACCTTTTCCACGGATCCGTCAACATTATTGACTGTTGGCGTTGAGTCTATCATGGCGACCAACACTCTGCGAGGATCCTTTTCCCTGACGTCGGGCTCACACTTTTCCGTCATTGATTCGACTGTCCCGCACCTCTGGCTGCCACAAGATGTTTGCGACCAGTTCGAAACAGCCTTTGGACTTACCTACGATCCTGTAACCGATCTGTATCGCGTCAATGATACCGTCCACGCTGAGCTCCTTTCGAATAACCCTACCATAACCATTAAACTTGTCAACTCATTGCAAGACTCTTCAACCAACTACACGAATATACAACTACCCTACGCGGCATTCGATCTCCAAGCTTCGTACCCATTCTACACAAACGCAACAAACTACTTCCCTATTCGTCGCGCTGCAAACGATACACAGTACGTCCTAGGTCGGACATTACTGCAAGAAGCATACCTCATAGTAGACTATGAGCGAGCAAACTTCACAGTGGCACAAGCCGTCTTTCCTGACCCGCTTCCCTCTGCCAACGTGGTCACGATCAATCCACCCAACTCGAAATTGAGTAACGGCAACAAATCTTCCGGCCTCAGCACAGGCGCAATAGCAGGCATAGCAGTCGGTGCAGCCATCCTTCTACTCAGCCTAGCCGCCCTCGCATTCTTCTTCTTCCGCAGACGACGTCGAACCCAAAAACAGCGCTACGAACTCGCCGGCAACCAAGTTTCAGAAACAGGCTCGCACCACCACCTCACAGCCGGCGGAGCGCCCCTAAAATCCCCCGGCCCACAAGAACTCAGCGGCACGCCGTTGACCGAACTTGCGACTCCGCAGAACGAGCACTTCCCCACCAATCATGGATACCCATCTGACTCCAAAACTTTCATTAGCATGAGCGATACACCGCAGGAGTTGCATGGAGAGTCTAGGACGCCCATCACGCCGCGGTGGCAGGAAGTTTATATGCCGCTGAGACCACCGGGCCAGCAGCTGCATGATGGGGACGGTGGTGGTGGGAGTAATGGGAGTAGGAGTGTGAGTCGGGGGCCAAGCGATGATGGGTTTGGGACTGGGGAGCTGGGCCCGCGATCTGGAGTTTCGCCTTTGACGGGGCAGTTTCAAGAAGCAAAATGAGCCCATTTCTTTATTCTCACGATCTTGGAACAGGAGTCTTGGATATCTATCTATCTACGAAAAGGGCTGATGATTCTGGCGTTTCGTGCGTTCTGGCTGTATATTCGTCCTTTTGAGATACCACTTGTACATGGGATCAGGAGCCTGAAGGCCTCACTGCTGAGACCAAGGGAGTCCCATTTAGCTAGCACGCGTTTTTAATGCGAGGATCATACCGATTGTTCTCGATTTTGATTTCCACCCCTTTTTCTCGAACCTTTTTCTCGATCGTTGTCCACGTACGGGGTGAAAAAATGGCTCAGCTTCGACTTGCCAAAAATTCAACGTCGTACCATCAATACAACTAAGAAACGATGTTACACCAACAAACACGAGTTTGGCGCCCCCATGCCTTACCTTTGAAAACAGAGAATTTCATAAATAGAAAATGTGAGAAGGTTTATGACGTCGTCGCACCGTCGCACACAAAATCACACTTCACACTTCACTTCTCAAATGTTGCACTGAGTGAGCCTCGCCCAGGAAAAAAACCTGGTAAGAGTACAGTACCAAGCGGACCAAGCCGTTACCAAAGTCTTCATCAATCCCCACAACATGGGAACATCCCGTGAATTAGTAATAACTAGACAAAGACGCGTGGACTTTCCACAAACGGCCAGTTTTGCTCTCTTTCTGTTCCTTGGACCCTTGGAGATCCTGGATGGACCCTGGACCCTTTTACCATTCCGGTGGAATGGAATGGCAATGTTGTGACTACTACTCCGAGAAGTCAGTGTAGTGTAGTGTAGTGTAGTGTAACATCGATCCAGAAAATGGTAGAGTAGCCAAAAGTGGCTGTGGCGGTAAGGACTAGGTGGATAGGTTGCCGCATATGTATAGTCCCAGTACCTCTCCCTTGAGTGCAACGTCGTGAAAAGGCGGACGGTGTCGATGTCTTTTTTTTTCGCAGTGTAAGAAGGAAGGATGAGGTGGATTCAAGTCTCCAAGAGACCCGACCGTGCACGTAAACCTTACGGAACCCAAAGTTACATTCTGAATACTCATCGATCTCGAAGTCGTATGTCCGTCACTATACTAACTTGATACAACAACGTCCGACAGCGCAACGTAAGTAAGCAAGTAAGAAAAGAAGAGAACTTGGCTACTTTACTGTAATTCAGCTCCAAAGCAATCTACATAGTGATAGGGAGTAGTGAGCAAGTACCTATCTAGTACATGCATCTCATGTACTTTTACATGAATAAAAAAGGCAAAGTACCACAAGTTAATTAATCTTAATGGCCATACCGTACGTACATAGATTGACACACTACTATCTATCTCTTCCCTCCTCCTCCCACTTCCCTTTGTTTTACTTTCGCTAGTCTCGGAGTCCGTCCAGAGAAGACAACACATTCGAAGCTGTAGCAGCATCATTCTCATTCCCGCGTCCACAGTCCGATCCGATACCTAGTTCGTGAGACAGCAATTCTGAAATGTCAAGCAATTCAGTAGAGGAGATGAGCAGGTTAGGTGGGTAATGGGTGCTATGAGTCAATCAAGTTGCATGTCCCATTGATTGACCTTTGATCAAATTAAGGTTTTCACGAGGTTTGAGTAATTGGTACTGGCGGATGGGTTGAGGTCTGGTTTGATGTGATGTAGAGCAGGGAAGTACAGCTTGAGTGTTTATCAGAGAAGAAGCATAATGAGTCGGGAATGTTTGTTTGTTGTCGTTGTTACATACTCACAACATGAACATGTTCATTATTGTTGGTGCATTGAGCATTTTACACTTCATTTCACAGCACTATTTGAGCATCTAATAGGAGGGAAGATCCTTTGCAAGTCAGCTTGTACAGATGCCATTGATTGCTATGTCGAATGTATACATGTCGCAGGCTTGTCGCCGAAAGCCTTTTTTTGCGCATACGCCTATGCCAATTCTATACTCAAACGACCATCAACAGCTCGCGTACACTGATCTGCTCCTCGATTCCTAGTTAGCCGCTTTTACACAGCCATACCATATCTAGAGCCCTCCTGATCCAGCAGCGCTGTGCGTACTTGCTCCCACGCCGGGGCCCATTGTGGCATGCGTCGCATCGCGGTGAGCCGCGTCCCTCGCCTCCCTCTCCCTCGTCTCACGCTCGATCTGCTCCTCGGTCTTCTTGTTGCCCCGAGCGATGAGCTTCTCGATCAGGCCGCCCTTCTTTGGCGTGTCGTGCTTGTCTGAGTCCTCGAATTCCTTGAGGTAGGCGACGCGCTCGTGAGGAGGCATCGCGGCTAGCTCCGAGTCGATGCTGTCGCGGTTCTCTGGATAGGTGTCAGTGGTTGTTGAAGAATTAGGCTGGGAAAGGGGAAGGGGGGGTGGTGGTCGGGAGAGGTGACGAGGCTGGCGTCGTTGAGGTCGACAGTGGGAAGATGCCGAAAGACCTCAAGAAGTTCGCGAGGATTGAATGTCAAGCTGTATATGACAGGTAATGTACTCACCCTCGATGGTGCCGACACCGTGTTCGCTCCTCGATAGGCCAGCATCGTTCTCAGCCTTTGGCTTGCTGCTACCGATGTGAAGCTTCTCCTTGATCTTGTCCATTTTTGGCTGGTGTTGTGAGAAGTGTTTTAGGTTTGTTTGGGTGATTCGGAAACTGAGGTCTGATTTGGATCGTTGATGAGACTGTAGGTTGTCAGGTTTAGGCGCGGGGCGTGGAGAGGGGTGATAGCTAACCCTGCGTGTCAACTACGTCATAGCTAGTTGATTTGCTGGCCAGCTCCTGCCCAGCTGCATGTGGACCTGCGAGGCGGGGTTACGTATGTGTATTTCTTGTTGGAGAGCGGATTTGCAGTTTCTCGATTCAAATGTTGGAAGCCGATTGTTCTCTTTGAGTCGTGCCGAAGACGGGATTCGTCACGCGGTGGGTCACGCCCAAACATTCGGGATCGGTCGCATGTCAAAAGGGTCTATCAATGCGCAGTAACCACGCTGGAAATCTATACTACAGTTTCTATACTACAGTAAAGTTCTTCGTAGCCTGGAGTATAGTTTGGTGCATCAAGGTATGATTATATGTATTGATTTCAACAATTCTTACGCGGCTTGCTCATTAGGTTCGAAGTCGTACCTAAGCAGCTAGTAAATCAGAGTATGTTTGTTTTGTTCACAACAGATGAGATTACTGGGGCTCGCGTGCCCTTTCTTCAATGCGAGCCGGTATACTACAAAGCGCTATCAATGGCTTCCAACCTTCTTTCAACTCTTCGAACGCCGACCTACAACGCGATTGCTTTGGCGCAGCGTCATAAGCAATGCGAGCGACTCGACTACCTCTCACACTGGCAGCCCTTCTTCGTCTGGAGCTTCAGCGGTTCCACTCACTGCTCCATACACTCGTATCGGGACCTGCACCTCGAAGCTTTCGGCTGGTAATCGTTGAGCTGCTGCTAGGATGACGCCTCTATCATCGCTAGAAATCTCTTCCAGTAGATCATCCCACATTGCCTCCTCACCGTCTTCATGAGTCAAGCGCGGTGTGATGAACTCGACTCTCAACTTCCACTCCAGACTCACGCCGCTGGTGATGAACTCTGGTGTCGCATTGGGAGGTATTGTAGGCGAAAATGCGAGTTTTTGTGCAAAGAGTGCATTCTCGGAAAACGATGCATACCCCCTCTTTGTGACGCGATAGATAGAGGCGTTAGACCGCAGCGCTATTGCGGGGTCCACTCTCTCCGATGTCTCAAGTGAAACATGGACCGAATAGCACGGGATGTGTGAGTCGGTGAAGTCTATTACCGCAGACATTGTTTCACCGAGTCTATACGCAGGCCTGGCCAACATGATCACCGCTACACGCCGACCACTACGAGCGATCTCGAAGCGATTCGCACTTTGATTCGCTGCACCTGTCAGGTTACTACGAAGTATGGTCATGTCAATAGCTTCCTTCATAGTTTGTGGTTCTTCGGCTATTGAAGAACGCCCGGGCATTGTGCCAGTGGGCGAAAGCAGTCCCATACTTGAGTTTTGCCGTGGTCGATCTAGGATGTTGTCGACATACTCGAGAAAGTCGTTGAAGGCATGGTTGTCGGCAGACTGCCCAGGTGCAGAGCTCTTCTTAGGCAGGGACGAAACTTTTGCACCCGTTGCAGCGTTTACGCTCGCTGTTCGGGCTTGATCACGCAGGATAATATATGGAGACATCAAATCATGTCCAAGTATCTCACCACGACCTGTTCTCGCATTAGCATCTTGTACCCCAAAAGCAAGAAGGAACATACCATTGACACTCCCAAATACCCGGAAAGGGACGTCCACCTGCTTCACTTGCTGGTCTTTGGTAGAGCCAGCGCGTTGTGTGCCAATAGTGAGGTTGTATGCAACCTTCATCGACCGGCCCTTATGGGTAGGTGGTAGGCCCCGAGGTATTGTGAAACTATACGTGTAGCTGCGGCTTTCCCCGGGTGCAAGCTTGAGATCGACAAACAATATGGACTGGGGCGTGGTAATGAGTGGGACGGTTTTGGAACTGGCAATGCCTCTCATCTCCCGGATACTGGAAGGCTCTGATGCGCCCAGTAGACCGCCTAGCGACTCTCCAATATTGCCCCAGCCTAGTGCGCCGAACAAGCCACTCTCGCGTTTGGTTCTTTCAACACCAACGACGCCGCCACCACCCTGACCACCAACTACTCCTTTCCTTTTGACTTCCTCAAAGGGCGCTTGGTTGATCAGTGACCCGTCGAGAGTGAATGATCCCATGATCTGTGCATATCCCATCATGAGTGATTCAGGGCGACTTTGTTGATTTGGTGGAGCCAGGTGAGATGTTTGCCGTTGATGCATGGGCCGCTGTAGTAGGCGCGTTGACGGATTGGTTGTGTACTCGGAAGCCAAAGTCTCATTCGAGTTATTGCTCATGGAATAGAATTCTCCGCTGCTACGCGGAGTACCATCCATGCTTGACCCAGACAATATTCGAGCTACAGGCGACAAAGTTTCGAGGTTGGCGTTCGTTTGGATCCGTCGACTGTTTTCCTGTTGTGGTTGGGGGGAGTGCCGCTGGGTTTGAGTAACTTGTGCTAGGGAAATAGTAGTGCTCTCTTCAGCTGAGGCATCTTCAGGTGGAGGCGCGGCAGGGAACTTGAAGCTTTGGGAGAATGAATTCGAGGGTTTTCGTGTCGTACTTGGGAGGGCGGGAGTGCTCGGAGTAGTTGCAATACCCGGTCGCCGCCGTGCAGGCCGTGCTGGAAATGCGAACTCATTGAGGGGTTCCTGGATTGCTGGAGGAGAAGAAGCTCCGCCTGCAAGCGGGGACGGGTGCGTTGCTGAACGATGGCCCGGCGAGGCAACTGCAGACATGTTAACTAGGCGAAGAAAATCCATTGCGCCGCTCGTACCTGGATACGTGCTTGGTCTGCCAGGCACAACTTGCAGACTCGCTGACCGACCGTGCCCTCTTGCTGGCCGTCTTATGTGCACACCTCTTTCATGGCTGACCTCAGTGCCGACATCCGTCCCCATTGACATAATGGACAGTGATCTGCCATGTTTCTGCCCACTTGTGTTATTGCCAAACGCTACGTTCGGCGGAACAGGCGATCGCCGCTCTCCAATGGTGGAGGGAGTGTGCAGTGATAGTGTTGGACGGTGCCCGCGAAGATGCGGCGGTGGTAGCTGAGAAGTAGAGGATGAATTGCGGGATATCGAAGGCCTCGTCGAGGAGTGAACAGGAGGCAGTTTGCGCTGTCGCTCCCCGCCCGTCGCAAATCCGTTCTGCTTTCGGGCGGGGGAGCGATCGCGGCCCTCGGGAGACGCTACGTTCTTGAATGTGATTGTGCATTCTATGTCTTCGCCAGCGAACACGGTCGAGTCCTTCCATTGTACGAATACCCGGATGTTCGAAGCTGACATGGTAGGGCAGGCAGGCGGCGCGGGCTGCGGGATTGTGAGCAGCTCATCGGACGCGTCGGTCAAGCGACATGGCGGCTACCACTCATGAGCCCTGGAGAGATGGCAGCAATCACAGCTGGGGCCTCTGATGCGTTGCGATGGCGGAACGTTGAGGTAGGTGAACGTGAACGTGCTCCATCATGCATCTAGGTCCGAGCTTCTAGACGTTAGTTAACGTTAAATGTCCATGCACTATGTGACTATCTTACACAACGCCATGTATTCGTGAACTACTTGTAGCAACGCCCCCATCTTAGCACACTGAAGACAGTAGCTGCATGCCTAAGAACGTCTGCTTCAAGGCATCTGTTATAGTAGAAATACATCAAATTCTCCGACAGACGACATGTGGTCCGTTTCTGCTGCTGTCCTCACAACGTTACGCCACTCAATTCATCGACAGTCCCGATATTTTACAATATAGAGGCCCGTAACCCACAATCCAAGAAACACCTCCAATCCACGCCCAGACTTCCTTCAATCAAGACACCATGCCGTATCTTCACCCAGTCTCTCTGCAATATATTTGGGGAGGACTTTATCGGCTCTCGGGTGCTGCCTGAAAATCTCCGTATCGTCGCGGTGGGAGTCGCATTGTAATTTCAATACTCTCACCTGGTACAGCATCGAAACATGGAAGCGGCTGTTCTGAAGCGATTGAAAGCCGACGAGGATGCCATGAACACCACTCACTACGCTTTCTAGGTCTGCTATAAGTATGAGCATCCTTGGGAGATGCACCAGTTGCGGGGGCAAAGGGCTACTAGGATCGCAGCAGATCGTGAAACAAAGACCGCTTCTCGTTCTGCAATACAAATTGGATGGGCATATCTCTGACGGTATTGCACGTAAGTCATACCCCTCACTTTTAAACCACAATCCAGTAGCACGCTGCACCGCCTCTCCTTTAAGGCGCAGGTTATGAGGGTTCACCTTTCGCTCCCGACCTGATAATACTTCTGGGATCTGGAGCTCTTGCAGATCAGGAGAGTAGAGTAGACTCTTGTGCGCCCATCGAAATCCCTCAAACTGCAGTCTCTCACCTGGCATAAAAATGCAGTCGAGTGGTACCTTCGGCATAAGTTTCCAGAACTCGCACATACGGCGGGCTGGTTGGCTAGATGGGCACGCAATAATGAATCGAGTATCGAGTCCCAAAAGATTGGCAAGACAGATCGGTTCATCGGCAGCTACACTAGTTTTCCGATATGCCACCGCATCCCAAATCGCCAATAATTTGTCGCTTGGTTCAGATCCTTGGGCCTTGAGCATGTGGAGTCCATCAAGCAGCTGTAATATCGAAGTCCAATATGGCATGTCCAGTTCTTTACCAGCCTTGTCGGCGAGACGCTTGAAACCCTCTTGGAAATCATACGGGCCATCTGCGAATTGGAAGAGCAACGACTTCGCGACGATTCCCTCTTGGAATGTCCACAGTCGGCTTGTCCATTTGCAACACAGAATCCTGACCATGATCTCCAGATCCCCCAGATCCTTAGCTGTTTGCTTGAGAAGGTATGAATCCAGGACCAAAACTGCGGAAGCATTTTCATACGTCTCTTTCATTTTCTCTAGGGCGATGTTTTGTGCGGCCGAATATTCTTCAATGGGGCAGCAAATGGTATCCAGCCACAGTGACGGTGCGGGCGAACGCGATGACCACTGTTGCCCTGCGGCACCACGTACCAAGCGACTGAGCCTTGAAAGTTGACAACTTGGGATAGAGTTACCTGCGGGGTTCCCCAGACCGTCTGACCAAACATGCGAGATGGCAATGTATGGTCTTTTCCTATCCACCGGCTGTAAGTGCATCTGACTCGATGGTGTTAATGGACCGTATAAGTCAATGACGGGGAATGTTCCTTCTCTCAATATTGAGTGAAGCTTCGTAGGATCCGCGCAAGCGTACGAACAGCCCGAGCAATCTTTGTCATGTCGAGTTTCGTAGTCGGAGTCTACGACAGTTTCGAACTTGCAATGATCGCTTGTGCAGCCTCGATGGTCCAACGAATCCGGCTTCTGCAAGTTTGCACAGTAAACTAAGCCGCTGTATGACAACTTGTATTTCAACTCGTAAATTCGAGCAGGACACCAACCGGATGCTCTCATCAAACGCGTGCAACAGGATTCTTCTGAGATCATGTAAATGGTCCAGTCTGCCATTTCGGAAAGCATCCACTCAAGAGCGTTGACCTTTCCCGCGCGCCTGTAGTTGACAACCACGTTGAATGCTGTCGACATGACTTCATGAAGAAGCCAAATGGAGTCAATGACTTCCCGTGGTTCCAAAATATCTTTTTGAGGAAACGAATGAAGAAACTCGCGTAAAGAGAGTACTTTATCCATCGAATTCGTTTTTTGCGCATAATGAAGGGGGACTCTACATGAGTTCGCTTCGATATGTTGAAAGAAGGACAAGGTAAAAGAGAGTCGGGTTAGAGTGTCCTCATCAGGCATTCCGTTCATTCTCTCCACAATCCACCTTTTCGCCCAGGTCATGAGTTTGGAGGTATCAATGAACCTTCCGTTGGGTGTCAAGATGCTTAGGTCGTTTAACTTTGGATAAGTGCCGTCCTTGAGGCGGAACATGGAGCCAACGAGGCCAAAGTATCGCCATAACTGGAGAAACGCGATGAAAGGTGGAGGCCGATCGAACAATTGATACCACTCGCTCACAGTCCGATCCTCGTAACCATTTCGTGACGGGAGAGTCTCCAAATCTTGTCCATCGTATTCATCTCTGGTAAGGCACGGTGCCTTGAAACCGCCCCAGACCGGATTCTTGGGTGACGGTATGTGGTCCATGATCTCTGCTGCGCACAATGCTAGGGAAAGCTGCAGTATTGATCTGAAGCTTCTGGATACGCTTTTATAAACTTTGACAAAGCTGATTGTCTGATAGCAATCCATGTAAGACAAAATTTTACTTCCATCGCTTGCTTTCCCAAACGACAAAGTCTCAAGCAAACATCATGTAGAGCGACACAAAGCGGGAAGGCAGTACCAATTCCTTCGGTTTAGAGCCACGATCACAAGCTTTGCTATGATACTCTAGTCACAACTAGCAGTTTTTCCCGCACGCATCACAAAGGCTCAGCTTGAAGGAACACAAGAGACCAAGCATAACAGTACTTGAATTGTCAAAGGAAGGTCACAAGAGGTCACAGTAATATTCAGAGCCTAACACTTGGAGTAATATGACATTGGTGTCTATGTGCAGGTACGAGTAGCAAAGCCAAGTTCCAAGCCACCGACAAAGCCACCCTTCAGTGTCCTCGCGTCATCTTCACCACACTAGCTAATCGACTTGGATCTCAAAGCGCCGCTGCAGCCTGTGCCCTCTCGTCATCTTCATATGCTTGTCGTAGCCTGTTACCCCATGTGTCCAGGACCGAAGGGTCATGCCTAGCGTCCTCCTTGAACTGCCTATATGTCGGCAGCCAGAGCCTGCTCGACCGCGTTGGGATCAAGGACCAGTCAACCATGTTCTGTTCCTCCTCGTCGTTCAACCCCAACAAAACGTACATCTTGGCCATGCTTTGGACACCACTGGTGTCGGATCGTTTGATGACCATGCGACTGCCCAACCGATGTTCTTCGCTATTCCAGCCCTCTGACCACCAGCACCGGACTACAGCAACGGAACAAGCTAGTGTGGAGATCAGAAGGGCGAGTTGTACGGCAAGGCAAGCCATGCCTAGCGACACGACGTGGATACCAAATGCGACCCAGGCGATAGTCTGCGCGATCATATGGTTCCATGAGGACTTTGGTCGAGCTTCCGTGAGCAAGCAGTCTTGCGTTATTCCGGTTGTTGTCGTCACGGTAATGCGCTCACCGGTGGGCAGGCTGATGAACAGGTTGACGGGCGAGGACTTGGTAGCTGAACTTGCTTGTTCGAAATTGGCGTCGAGGCTCTGGCGCATTGCCCGCAGAGTCCAGATGCGCACCGCGACGAGACCGACAAGACTAAATGATGCGACGGATCCGTACCAGTCACTCGAAAGGAGGGGCCAGATGATGAGGAAGCTGTTCAACACCAAGGCTATGGTGCGGGCGCGAGAATGATGACTCGTTGGCTCACGTCCCCTCGTCGTACCCGTGATTTTCAGCTTTGTAGCGCTATAAGTCACTTTCTGACATAGCAGCCACCGCGTGAACCAGGCGCTCAGGTCCGTAGCCTTCATGCCTTCTGTGATGTTGTACAGGATGAACCCAGGGATCGGATCTGCGACTGAGTTGTCCGCGAAGATGTGTCCAGCGAGAAGGGGAAAGTATTCGAAAGGCGAGTACGTCAGACGTCCTAGACTCTTACGAACGGCGTCTGCGCCGAGCAGCGTGACGATACCGAGAGCGTCGATCTTGAAGGGACTCCATGATTTGACGCTCGCGAGCGGTGGCATGTTGAACTTGAGGAGGATAGCGAGGATGAGTGGAAGTAGGATGAAGAAGAGTCTTTGTTGATTATCAGTATATGAACGGCAGAGGATATTATAATATACGCACATCGAAAACATGATTGTTTGTTTGCTGGGTTGAGAAGCTTTCGAGTTGAGGGTGGAAGAAGCAGCGAGTTTCTAGAACTTATAAGTGTGAGGGGGAGGGTGCTTGATATACCCACGGGGGAACGCAAATAGGCGGGTCAGGTGCTAATTCACGGGTGCAAGACTATTACTGTGGCTGAGGGGAAGCTCACTGTGGAAGAAGGCAACATGGCACAAGCGGGAGTGAATCAATCATGCTTGCGTGCTATGCTCGTGAAGTCCAAAGTAGGCTGACATGCCTACCTATGTAGAAAACCCGACTCGCAATTTGTGATCGGAGTAACATGGCTGCTTTCCTCCCAATATTTCGAGATAACGAAGTCTCAAATGTACACTGCGGAGCATGTAATGCCTCTCGCGCGTAAGAATAAGTCGGCACTAAGTCGAGTTTTTAAGCCCTAAAACAGCAGCAACAAGTAGAGGAAAGTAGTAAAAAAAGGTTTATGTACTCATCTAGCACTGCTAATAAGAGGAGGCAGACTTACAGATTTTTATCATAATCTTCAGTAAGGAGTTGTGTTGTTTGTGCTGCGAGCCTACTGGCTTAAATCCGGGGATTTCTTACGTACATACGAGAGAATGCCATCTCTCAAAATATATTCTCATTCGCATTCGGGGTCCCGCGATTACCTCTAATCATCCGTCACAGAATCTGTTCACACACTTAACTATACTGGTAAGGAAACCATGCCTCATGGTCCGAATCTCCAGTGTTCGACGCAAACTGGAGTGTCACAGAATAGTCTGCCTTAGATACAACAACAGTTGCTATCCAACGTAAAAGAATAATTAAACCCCGCACGCGGCTTATGGTAGAGAGGGAACTGTGACTAAATGCTAGCATGAACAAAAAATCTTAGACCCAGTCGATGAGAGAGAGCATCATATCGTAAGTACCGAATAAGGAAAGAGGTACCAGTATGCTCTCGAACAACATCACCTAAAAAATAATCAAGCAACTACCTCGGCATGCCATCTATCCATCCATATGTCCAACTACCAAGTATTCAATCCAAAAAGTGAACATATTTGTACATAAGAAGTCTTATAGTTCGAAGTAAATAGTAGTTACCACAATCCCCGAACAACAACCGAGTCCCCGCCGACCACACACACATGACCAATCCCTAACCATCCCTTCAATGACGCCAGCATCCCACCGTAACCCCGCCCCACCTCCCACTAGCTCTTCCTCGTACCCACACCGCAAACCTCCCGCCGGCACCCTTCCGGTCATCACCCTTCCCAAATTCCCAAGTATATAGATTTAATAGATCCCAAAAACGCCATCAAATCAACATCTAGCCCGGCTGGCACAGTGAGTTTTCTCCCACACCCATGTCTCCCATTTCCAGCCATACTAATAGTGTCCAATTAGATTGGTTAGCGCGTGAGACTTTTAATCTCAAGGCTCAGGGTTCGAGTCCCTGGTCGGGCGAATTGTCTTTTTGCTCTTGTCGCTGTCGTCGCTAGCCTGGTGTGTATGTGTGCATGGCATGGTGGTGGGCGGGGGCGAGTGTTTTGATGTTGGGCAACATGAGACGATTTTTTTTGGTGGTTAGTGAAAGTGAAGGCAGGGCGGGGCGATGTGAGGCAGTGAGAGCTACCAACAAGGCCGCGTTGGGTTTATTAAGTACTGGAGGGTGGAACGTACAGGGCAAATAGATAAAGGTAAAGTTTTTGATTTTCAGTTCATGCTATGAATGAACAATGCGTACTCAAATCCCATATGCTATGTATTCCATCTACGAGATCCAAGTCTCTCATACATGTCTCTCCAACGCCTCTCACGCACCCTCTATGCAAACTTTCCTACTCCTCAGGCGCCGCCACCTTACCAGCAACAAGTGCAATCAGCGCAGCTCCAACACCAGATCCGTCCTTCGCGATACCAATTCGAATCCGCTTCTCTCCATGCTGTCCAATTTCTGGCACCTCCTTCAAAGCCTCGCGAATGTATTCTTCAAAGTTGGGGTAGAACTCGACGAGACTGCCGTCAACACCAACGTCGATGACGTCGTCTTCGCTGACCTCGACGTCTCCGCGAGGAGGATTGATGCCGGTTTTGCTCTCCGTGGTGGCGGTACCGGTAGAGGAAGAGGAGAGACGGCCAGTGTTGATGACGATGCCAGCGATGGCGACAGCGGCGAGACGTGCTGCACGGCGGCCGATAGCTCCAGCGATTTCACGGACCGCTTCTGCGTCTTCGGCGCTGACGGCTGAGATGTCGTAGTCTTTATCTAGTGTCTGTCGTAGCATACGGAAGCCTGGACTGCTGTCACCTGCGCACACGCTGAGGAAGCTGGTGTCGATGCCCCACTGCTCCCATATCGGGCTGCCCTTGTGTATCTGCGTTGTGCTGTGGACGTCATTTGACGATGAGTTCTCATCTTTGAAGAGAGGAATAGCGGGGTCTTTGATGAGCTTGACGAGGGCGAGGCGGAGGAGCTCTCCCAGAAACATGCCTGATACTCGCTTCTCGAACATCTGGATGCCGGGGTTTACTGACTTCTCGTCGAGTTCGATATCGTACGGTGTGTTGGGTAGTGTACGGAGTGAGTTGTCGAACGAGCCCCATTCGGTGTTGACAATCATCTCACCCGTCGACTTGTCGTAATCGCCTGCGTCTTTGCTCTTTGTGAGCTTTGTGACCTTGTTCAGCTTCTCCACATAGGCCCCGTTGGTTCCAGTGCCGAAGATACCACCGAGCAATGTACCACTCTTGCCAGGAGATGTGTATGAGCGGGCCATGAGCGTTCCTACTGTGTCATTGACTAGAGCAGCGACCTTGACGGGCAGATGTAGCTCGTCAATCTCAGCCTGGAGCAGAGCGCACACGTCCTTGCCAACAGCATCCTGGATATCAAATCCCTTCGTCCAGCGCATCAGCATGCCTTTGTTGATGCCAATCTGTTGTACAGGGAAGGAGAAGGTGAACCCCAAGTTGAAGATTTCCTCCTGCTCCAGACTGCCTCCAGTTTCTCTGCGTCGGAGCGTGCCGGCATAGTGGTCCTCGTGGTGTGCTTTCAGAAAGTTTTCGATCTGCTTCGCGAGGAAGGAAAAGAGCTCTTTCGACGTCTTTGCGACCATCAGCTCACGGGGAATGGCGACTTTGCTCTGTGTGAGCGAGAAGGAGGTGTTGCCGTGCAGCTGGACAGAGCAGACGCGGAAGTTGGTGCCTCCCAGGTCGACAGCCATGTAGAGGCCCTAGACTACAATCAGATTATATAGCATATGCTGTTAATGAAATTGTACCTTTTCTGTGCCATTGGGTACCGCAGTGACGTAGGTTGGGATTTGGCTGAGCTCGGTGCCCTCCTTCTGTAGGCCCTCATCTGCGCGCCGTCAGCGTCCTTCCACTCCATGTATGTTCCCACGCATACCCATCTCCCGTATGAACTCCTTGACAGCCTTATTGACCGCATCTGGGCCGAACTCGAACTCGGCGGCCACCCGCTTTGCTTGCTCGGCAAGTGCCATGCTGCGCTCAGGTTTGGTGTTGAAGGTTCCAACAAATTCGACGTGCTGTTCGGGTTTGGGACAGATCGCGGGTTCGTCCTGGAAGAGGAAGGGGTTGCGGAGCGTGATGCCTGGCGACGAGACGCGCCAATGCTTGTCTTGGGTGAAGAATTGCAGGATCGTGTGAGGGAAGTGGGGTGCGAAGAACTGGAGAACAAGCGCTAGCAGCACAACCACAAGACTGACAGTCGCGTGAGTCGCAAGAGGGGATCCAGCAGGTTCTCGCCGGCGAGGAGTCGAATTGGGCGGGCTCGTGGCTTTAATTGGGCTCCTTGGGCTGGCAGACGAACTGCTGTTCCGCGCCGTGGACTCGTTGACCATGACCTGCCCCGCTTTGTTCGTGTAAGACGAGCCTATGACGACGGAGGGACCCAGGGCTCAGTAACCATGCTTCTACAGTGACATGCAATGCAAGTCAACGCGTTGGGTACGGGCCGAGAAGGGTGCCAATTGGGCGCACCGCTCTCCTTTAAAGGTAGGTCCTCGCTCTGCACGCGCTAGCGGAATTGGAACGAGGGGCCCTCAAACATCGTGAAGCGGCCGAGAATCCATTGCCCGTCTGGGCGCCTGATGTTACGTAGGCGGCTGGCTTCCCCGGACTTTGACAGACCACATGCTTGAGCCGTACAAACGTAATAATTGTACGACTACAGAAACAGAGGGCTTCCAAAAAAAAAAGAGTTAATTGGGGATGAAAGGAACGTCTTGCTTTTGTTGCTCATCCAACTATATATGCTCCGCTATCAATCTTTCGCAGCTCGCAGCTGACTTCTGCTACATCGCGCCCCAGCAGCTCGCTTTTCATCGTGTCTAAGAGATAGAGAATAGTGTACACTAGGTCAGTCAAATGCAGCAATGAGAAGAAATGCCTCAGTGGCAGAGAGATGGATGCCAAGAAGCCAAAAACCTGTGCATGTATCGAAAACTCCTATTCGGACAGAAACCCAACCCCACGGGCAGCCCATGCAAGAAAACATGATTAGCGGGTGCCAGTGCGAACAGAGGAAGTGGCGTCGCCGAGACGTCTACAGTATGTACGATAGAGACAAAAAGAAACCTGAAGCAACAATCCCGCGCAAGGATTGGTATGTGTACGTGCAAGTGTCCCCCTGAGCCAAATTCTAATATTCGTCATTAAAGTGCCCGCCACGAGCCCTAAACAAGCCCATGGCTGTTCGTAAAGCCTCCCCACCCCGGGGTCGAGGATCGGCGGAGATATCCAGTGCAGATGCGTGTTACAGAAGAGAAGTCGAGTAGGGAGAGACGCCGTAGGTGCTCGCTAGTTGCCGATGAACAGCACAGGAGAAAAATGTGTTGCTTGGGGAGCAAATAACTTCCCAACCAGTAGATGAATTCGTCAATGTGTCGCCAATGTTTCGCTGAGGAGAAGACAATGTCCATGCAAATGCCAACATACTCCAAGTTGATTGACTCAGATGCGATTCAGATTGAATCTTGCCTTTACCGAACGCCGAGCGGCGGACGCGGGCCCAGGCTACTCTGGCTGCTATGCGCAGAGTTCTCAGAATCAATATGACCCGAGCTACCACTGGCACTTCCCGTTAGGCTGCGAACTTGAGGACGAGACTTGGGCGGGTAAAGATTGCTCACCCCAGCTTGTTGTTCAACTTGTTGTGGCGCCACTGCATTGCCCATTCCGGGCGGGTGTCGTGGAACAGGCTGCCTCATGCCAGGAGGCGACGGTCTCCCGTTCGGGGGCATACCATTCGGGGGCATACCATTCGGGGGCATACCATTCGGGGGCATACCATTCGGGGGCATACCATTCGGAGGCATACCATTCGGGGGCATGCCGTTGGGGGCATAACCGTTTGGCGGTGAAGGTCGACCATTTGGTCGCGGACCTGGGCTGAGAGGGTTGCCAGGCGACTGGCTTGTTCTACGAGGATTTGGAGGATAAGCGCCATAATTGCCGCCCATCTGAAGCTCATCTAGACGGGATGCGGTCAGTGAGTTGGTTCTTGATTGTGCACCCATGGCGCCACGATCAACATCTCCGTAGCGGTTAGACGAATAGCCCAAGAGAGGATCATTCATGATATTGGTATGCAGTCCCGGAATTGAGTTCATCATCTGAGTACTACTCCGATTCTTGTTCATTCCAGGACGCGCGAATGGGTTCCTCGAACGGCCATTTGGCCCAGGTGCGAAGCTCTCGGGGTTCTTGCGCATTTGACTAGCACTGGGCATCTTGCGATTGCGACGCGATGTCACGCTCATCATGTCAAAGTTGTCAGGATCGATCATAGACCCGGGATTGCGGCCTCCCATGGGATCGAAGTAGTCATCGCCGTCGTCGTCATCGTCGTCGAAACCAGCCATTGAGGGAGGTGGCATAGGTCGGCCGCGGCCAGGACCACCAGGACCGCCGGGACCACCTGGGCCACCAGGACCACGACGCATGTTGAGCTCCTGCTCCCTAAGCTGTAATTCCCTTTGCCGTAACATCAACTCCCTTTCCCGAATCGAGAGGTTGGTGGATGAGTTTCCAGCACTCTCATACGGGCCACCATTAGGAGCTCCATCTTCAACGATATTATCGTAGTGCATCAGATGCGAAAACTCTTCCAAGGTGTTGTCCTCCAAGGAAGGACGCCGCTGACCATTAGGAGCTCCGTTCATTCTTGGTGGATACCCATTCATAGGACCATTCATAGGACCATTCATAGGACCATTCATGGGACCTGGAGGGGGCCCACGACGCATCATTGGAGGAGCACCATTGATGGAAGGGGCACGGCTCCCTGGACGCGGACCGCCCTTCATTGGGCCGTTGCCGTTCATTACGGGTCCTGGTCCGGCTTGAGGTTGAGGTCCTCGCGGCAAAGGAGCAGAGGAGAGTCTGGGAGGTAGTGGCTGCATGCCGTTCTGCGGAGACGGTGTTGGTGGAGCGACTGGGCGAGTTCGGTTGACCGTATTGAGGTGATGAAGGGTGGCGTAAAGCGTCTCGATTCGAGGGACGGAGACACCATTCTCTTGAGCCAGCTTTAGCGGAGACGCGAGATAATTCTCAATCTCAATGGGTCGCTTAGCCTCGAAGTCCATCCACATGGTGCTGTTTGTCTCTTGTGGTCGAGTCATCTGTTGTAGGGTTGTTGCCCGGAAGTCGGCGGGAAAGTGGCAGTCCTGGGCTTTGGCAAGGGCGAGTAACTCGTCGAGTACACCTGTGATCAGAGCTCGTACGCCAACCTTTTCCATCAATTCGGAATGGTTAGGCGTTTCAAAAATGATGCTGGCTGGATGGAATGCAATTGGACTGCGATATGTTAGCTGAGCACACTTGATGCGGAAATACATCACGTACCCTATCATGCGTTCGTACTGCTGTTGTCGAATGTTGGGCGAGACCTTGCAGTCAACCTGCCCGGAGCTCAACGTCATCGCTAGAGCCTCAGCCATGTCTGACTGAATCTGTACGGGAATGGCGGGATTCTTGTTGGCAGGTCCAACCCAGATATCTGTGGCGCCCTTGTGCTCGAACTCGCTAGCCCCGAGTTGTGAAATCTCTGCTCCAGATACCAATGAGAGAACGACGTTGGTGGGGAACCGTTGTTCCAAGTATGATTCGACGCCCAGGCTATGTGTGGTGTTCATAAGGATGCAGGTATGCTGAGGTGAGACGACCGACTCGATGATGTTGGCGATATCATACACATCGGGAAGGGCTTTGACGCAGAGGAGGACGTAGTCAAAAGGCTGCTTAGAAGAATTTGCGGCATCTTCGGGAGTTCGGACAACTATGGCGTCTGTTAGGAGTGTTCAAGATAAGAAGCAGAGTTGTAGACGTACCAGCATATGGCTTGAACCGCTCATTGCCATAGAGTTCAGATCTGCACTCTGTTAGCTATCGTTTCCATTCCCCATCGAGATGACCTACTTGAAGGAAATGCCATATTGAGCAACGCTGTCGTATCCCGACTTCCATACAAGCGTGACGTCGCATGCATTCGTCGCCTGGAGGCGCCACGATAAGAACGCCGAGACAGCGTTTCCACCCACTGTTGTCTGTCAGCAATCATTCTCACTACAGATGACGTGGACAGGCTGAGGAAGAGGGTCTTGGCTGCACCCATCGTCACTAGCATTGTGCTTGTGCGAGGATCGTGGCCTCGATTGTGGTGCAACTGCCCACGGCGGAATGACGCACCTGACAGAATCCGTAGTCTGGGGACGGCCGGAGCCATAGCGGTCGCTGGTATGGTGGTGTTCGGAGGTGATGGTGAGAAGGCGGCGGATGACGGGCCAAAAAGTTGGCGAAGGGTGCCGCGCTGCGCGAACGCGGTTGCGGTGCTCGTGGGCGGGCAGCAACAGGTGAATTACCGATTAAGATAGTAGTGGAAACGAGCGTGCGGCGGCCGAGAGAGAGTTCAGCAGGGCGACATGAAACAAATCGTTAAAAGAGAGAGGCGTGGGTGGGAGGAAAGACACGACAGGGTCGTAACGGTCGCGAAGGCGGAGGCCGGGAAGCTGCCACGGCGAATAGGAGCGCGTGGGCAGGAGCGCACAGCTGAGCGCGGGTTCCACAACAGCGAGTCTGAAAGCGAGCGGACGCTGGCAGCGAGCAGAAGATGGGCGGCGGGACAGGGACAGCACAAGGACAGCACAAGGGAAGGGGGAATGCAGAGGGGACGGCGGAGCAGAGGCGGAGGAGAGAAGCGCACTGAGAAGTCGCGGGTTGATGCGCTGCCAGCCAGAGCTTGCTTTGATATCCCGTTCACTGCGCACTGGGTCGGCCGCTAGAATGCATTAGGAGGCAGGGCATGCACTTATCGCTGCCGCTGCCAGACGCCAAAGTCATCGCTGCACTGATAATAATTATTATGGCGGGGCCGTGCTCGCCGTCGTCATTGCGCTGGCCTTGACAAGTTCACAATACATGTACAGTGGAGCGGACAGTGTTCAAGACGGCGTCGTTCAGCCTGCGCGGCGTGGTGAAGCGCCATGTCAGACTGCTGTCAAGCTGCGTCGCCGCCGCGAAGCACTGCAAAAAATTATTGCCGCCCGCTGCTCGACGGGGCCGCGCCAGAGACAGGACAGACGAGAGAAAACCGTCCCAAGCGCGGCGCCCCGGCCAGCATGGAGATCCGCAATCGACGGCCCACATGCGCTGGAAGGAGGATCCGCTGGGTCGCCTATCACGACTGGAGTGTCAGACTCAGGCCCACGACGGCGACGATGCTGGCGAGAACTGCTTCTGCTGCTGGTGCACCCGGCGCAGCGCCTCGCGGACTGTGCGGTGCACGTCGCGCTCGAATGCTTAATGTTCTTCAACAATTACACGACGTGTCGCGCTGCTCGTCCGTCTGCGCCTGCGCCTGCGCCCGCCGGCTCTCCTGAGGATGCTGCTCCTCGACCCTCAGCGCACCCCCAACAGCTGCTAGCAGCCAATGAGGACAGGCCTCACTGCAGCTCCACGCGTCTGACGTCGACGCTGGCCTAGGTAACCACTGCCAAGCCCGTCCCAACGCCATCTCACCATCCCATCGAGCCGGGGCCGTGCAACCGCCCGCGGGCTGTCTCGTCCGTATTCTTGGACGAGTGCTCAACGGCAGCCTGAAAATCCCCCAAAAGGGGCTGGGCACGTCCGAGTTAGATCCCGGCATAAGGCGCTGGTAATTTCGTGGCCCTGGCTCGCCCAGCGCAGTGCCAGACTCAGAGGCTGCGATAACCATCCCATCCAGTAGATATTCTCCCGCCAGCAGCGCCCGGAGTGGGCCCCTTTTTCACTTTTTGCAAGTAAGCTCGACTGCAAGCTCAAGCTCAAGCTCAAGCTCAACTTGCTCAAGCTCGCCGCGCCGAGCGGGAACATCGCCCAAGACTTGCACCCGAACCGCGGTTCCCAGGCTTACGCCGTACTTGCAACATCAGACGATTGCGGCGCGGACATATCGGCTTCATCTACACGCACGACAGGACCAAGGCGTAGAGCTGGTCCGGGTCTGAGGTTGACAGACCCATCAAACTGCATAGTAATATTTGCCCTGCTATTGTCGCCACTTATCTCTCCCGCCGCCTGCACCACATCCGCCACGCAATTCATCGATTTGCGGCGATCCACTGTGCTTGCGTGCCCTCTGTGCGCGCGCACATCGATCAATGCCTGAGCAGGAAGTCTTGCCAAGACCTACACCAGCTCCATAGTAAATGTAGTTAATGTACCTGTCTGGTGTTTCAGATGTTCAGGAGTGCGTGTTCCATTCTGCACGCGCAAGGTTCGCTCCTGCACCGTCGTCTCTAGTCCCAAAGCAATCGAGATCCTGCATGGCGCCTTCCCATTAGACTGATACCGACTCTCACACCTCGCGTCACCTCACCTCGTAGCCTAACACAACCTCAATTCTAACTTCCACCATCTGTTTGATGTATTCTTCTCATCATGCAGCGTCATCTATGCTACGCAAAGCATACCAAGGATTACCCAACATCTGGCTGCACAGCGTGAAACTCACCCAACAGTACAGAACCACACTCATACCAACATGATACCCACTGACACCTGACCAACAACAACGTGGACGCTGATGCAGCGGGACCGTCGAGCCGAACACGTTGACCGCTGGCTTCGTCCCGCATTATGTGGGCACGAATCAGCTTGAACAATCGCACCTTCCTGCGGAGGCGACGTTGTCTTGACCTCGTTTTCGGCTCGCCAGACCGCTGTCATGCCGCTTCGAGGTGCACCGCCGAACAGACTCATGTACATATCAGGACGACCTTTCGTTATGAGAGCCTCGAACAGTTGCCCGTTTGCTATTTAGCCCTGCAAAATACAGGGTACATGTTTCACTCGCCTCCACGGAGTTCGTACGCGCCAACAGTATCATCGGTGTTTGTGCAATAGGATAAAGCGCAGCATGGGAAATGAGAGATGCAGGTTTGCAGGTCTCATCTCCAATCTCTAACCCTTGCTCGAGCACCTCGGGCTTCAAGTCGTATCTGGAACTCGAAGCGAGAGATGCGCGCTTTGCATTTGCCTCCGGACCGAAATAGAACACCTCGCGAGCCCTGCACATCTCTGCACATCTATCCTCAAAATCTACACCGTACTGTGTATGCGACAGAGGCAACACAGCTTGCCACGTCGACGACGGTCTAAGCGCCTCCATCGAGCACCAACTCGCACTAGAATCGCCACCGCATTATCGAAACCACACTTCTCAGGGTGACTTTAGTCCTTATCGAATGAATATACTTCGTGGCTCAAGCCATCCGAGAAACCTTACCCATGTCTCTTTTTCTCGAACCTCACTAACCGTATCTGCTCTCCCACCTCGTGCTCGCGAGCGCCCCCACTGAAGCGAGGAACCTTCTGTCTCGTTCCTGACATGTGGCGTTAGGTACCGCTGCCCCGGCAATTTTAATAGTCTGCCGACGCAGGCGTGGCGTTGCCGTCGTCGATCTCACATCATGGTGGCCCTTTGTTCCCAAAGGAGAATTATCGTTTTTCCGAGCACGAACTCGACTCATGGCCCAAATTTCTGTCCATGCGCACAATTGTAGAAATACAATCGCGATATGGCACAAGTATCCAACCACGAGCCCGAATCTTGTTTCTCCACGAGCAACCGCTGACCGGTACCACATACACTCATATCTTCTTGCTCACCGGGTAAACCCAGCACAATATTTGCCTCCTATTAACCCTACACTCATCACCAGCATCTGCATCCCGACTTTATCTTAGCCTTACCAATCGTCAGCATCCGAAGCGTTCCGCGGGCTTCATCGCTTGTTCGGTACTTAACATACCCGGGGTACGAACGCGAAGGCGCGCGCCTTTTTCTTTCCCGCGGGCTCTGGACCCTAGACACAACTCCTGACATCCAACGTCTTTTCTCATCTTATTTAGTTACAGGCTAACAGCTGCAGGTACCAAACCTCACCCACTCAAGCGAGATTGGGCTGTGGAGAATGTTCTTTCGTGGCAAAAGTTGCGGTTTCCCTGTGATGTCGCATCAAATATAGCAACAAACAGGCATGCTGCCAACTTTTTTTGTTGCTCACTCTGCAGTAATTTTTCTTATTACCTACTGACCACGCAGCGTGTCTTGGAAGCCAACTATCTTAATCTCCGTACAACCAGCTTACCCGTTCGCCACCGTAGCCAGATGAGGATCGTTCCACGAGAAAGATGCAATTGTCAAATGCAATTGCACGAGCGGTCCGGATACCCCATCCGTACTTTTCTCATGTTGAGTACCTCGATCAATACGCGTATATGTGCGGGACTGCCGGTCTACCGGTCTCACCGAGTCAGGGGTAATTTTACACAAAGATAACCGTTCGCACGTGGCTTGCGGTTACTGCGACGCTTAGATGTTAGCGCTTTTGGGGGCAAGACCAGTCCACATTTTTAAGCCTCAGGTTACACACATTGCTTGAGTGGCCGCCTTTTGTGGACTACCTACTCACTGCTCATGTAAAGGAGTGAGTGTATTGTAGCAATGTCTCGACTTGAACTACATTGCAGCTATTGGTCATATTTAGCTTTTAGTGGGACAGCACAATTCCATAACATTATTATCAAAACTTCCAGGCGTAACGTACTGGAAAACATCGATCTCTAGCTTTGTAGAAACTCACCGAGTTGGGAGGGGGGAAACTATGAGTAACCTCGGGTCATCAGTTCTCTGCACTCTATGCACATGTGTATGTATACCAATTATACATGTTCTCATGCATAGAACACTCTCTTCCGCTCTATCACACGACTATCAACAACAAACCACTACCTATCGAGCTTCCAATCCTAGCATCCTAGCAGGCAACCCGTTAACAACTCTCCGACCGACGAGATAGCCCACTTAACAACCCACCCCCACTCAAAATAATCTCGTAGATAGATGGCCTTTCGCATTTCTCCTTTTTCACAGAATAAGCATCAAACGCTAGAGATTAGGGTAGAAAGGGTAAGACACTTACACACTCTACGTTTTCTACTGCTAGTAAAGTAGTTTGGAAGGAGGATGTTGGTTGGGTATTAGCAAGTGTGGCTAGCTCTGTTGACTGCTGTATTCGGAATTACTTATGAATCTTTTTTAGTAATGTACATATATACATATATGGTGATGTATGTCTTGCGTCTAAAGCTCTAGGTCGTTAGACTGTACGAACATAACTGGCTGTTGGGCGGAAATGCGATGCAGTGTCACTCACTCTGGAATGATAGCTAGCTAGCTATTTATGATGAATTATGCACAGAAAGATGTTGCTAAGGAACTACTGCACAGTTGGAGTTGTTCGGTTGCTGTAAATCAGTGTTCCCAAAGATTGGAAGTGTGGATTGTTTGGTATTTATTATTATTCGCAATTAAGGGCGTTGCCACCTGCCTGCCCTCTTGGGGGATGGAGGACACACCAAAGATATGACCATATAGTGCTGTCACACTGCCGTATGAAGCTCCCCCTACATTCAAGGGTCTCAGTGAATGAGATGCTGGGCGTAAGCCTGGTTGTTCATACCTTTCCACCGAAGATTAGAAGTGGGGATATAACGAGACGCTACGTCGTGCCCCAGGTTTCCTCTCCCGTATTCATATTCCTTGGGTCGTCTGGGCCTAGCGGGGTTTCTCCCATGTGCGCTGAAACCTCTTTTGTATCGCGTATGGTCGACGTCTTCTTCTGAGAAGGTAAACTTTACTACGTCTCCGTAAGTCTGTAGCTAGAGAATCGATCAGCATCCCTTGTTGAACTTCATCTTTGGTAGCTCACCTCCACCGACCGCCATAGAGGCAGATTCGACTTCAAGCAAGATACAGCTGAGGGTGATTACGTGCGGGAGAAATTCTTGAGAATACCGGGGCCATCGCTTCTAGCTTACGGTGCTGAGGCGCGATTCGAGAATCGATGCGACTCCGTAAGAGCCATTCACTTGGGCCCATGCTAATGGCGACCGCCCCCGCTTATCTTTCGAATCGCTGTCAATACCCTTCTGTTCGAGCAATAGCCTGACCATGGCCACGTTGCCGCGCTCTGCTGCATAAGAAAGTGCTGTTCGTCCCAGGTTATCCTTCCGATTGATGTCGACCATATTTGTCCCAAGCAATAGTCGAGCAACATGCTCGGTGCGGCGGTTTTTCGCTGCAAACAATAGCGGTGTCCGCCCATCATCGTCAGGTACATCGACTTCGGTCCCGCCTGCCTGGAGTAGGATTTTGATGATGGGTATTGTCGCCCCAATTCCTACTATTGCATGCATCAATGCCGGTCGCCCATACTTGTCCTTCAAGTTGACGTTAGCCTTCTCCGTCTTGAGCAGTATTTCGACTGCTGATTTGTTTCCCAATCCCGAAGCGAGAATCAATGGTGTTCGGCCCATTTTATCTTGCAGGTTGACATTTGCCTTGCCCAACCCAAGCAACATCTTGATTTCTTCATTATGACCGTTGCTCACTGCATGTAGAAGTGGTGTACGACCCTGGTGGTCCTGTGTATCAGCGTTGACCTTGCCCGTTTCCAGCAGTATCCTGACAATAGCTCCAAATCCTCGTGCGGCGGCGTGCGAGAGTGGAGTGAGTCCGTCATCAGCGTCTCTTTCATCTAGTAACACTTCTGGTCCCTGGAGAGCAAGAGCAAATATTACGCTCTCGCCGAGCTCCGCCAAGTACGAGAGTATACTTCTCCTATTCGTGATTGTGAAGGAACCTGGAAATAGCCTTGATGCGCGTGCTCCGCAAGTAAATTGACACTGCTGATGGTGGAGCCAGCTTTCCGGTGGGCATGTTGCTGTAT
The DNA here is from genome assembly GCA_027946455.1 of Neocucurbitaria cava. Lineage (NCBI taxonomy): Eukaryota > Fungi > Ascomycota > Dothideomycetes > Pleosporales > Cucurbitariaceae > Neocucurbitaria > Neocucurbitaria cava. Next base: position 1,357,943 of record JAPEUY010000010.1, read on the forward strand.
GGACATCTATGAAAGCTTGAACAGTCTCCTCGCTTCCGGCTGAGATCGCTGCAAATAGAGGGGTTCCGCAACGCTCTTCCTGTAGCGCCAAGTATTGCAGGTTTGAGGGATGTATTTTGATGAGGTGTGATGCATTATGGTGAGCCAGCACATAGAGAAGGGTCACCTGTTCTGTGAACCTGTCCTGGTCAACCAAAAGGTTGCTCAGCCTAACCCAAACTGCAAGTGGAAAGTTGCGGAGGAACTGCGCTTGCGTCGCACCGCCTCTTTCTGCCAGGTCCGCATGGTATAAGATGTTCATGACAGCATAGTCCAGGAAGGGAAATGAGAGACGGATCTCGTCGATTTCACTTGTCTGCGACGAGTCTCTACCCCACGGGTTATATGTCGTCAACAGACCCTTCTCCGAATGAAGAAAATGTGATTCTACAGACTGTAAGCAACAAATTTTTAACTGCTCGTGACTTTGGCCTTCGAAATTTTGACTATAGGCAGGCCAGATAGTTGCAAGATAGTTCTTCTTCAGGAGGAAGTCTTTGACTGACTCGTGTATAAACTGCACCCTAGGTACTGGGAACGTCGTAACCTCAGCAAGGCCTTTCGAGGAATTGAGAATGAATCGCTCGATCGCATCCTTTGGAACTTCCGCAGGATCCCAGTGTGACTGCAACCCAGGCTCCACCCCAGAAAGAATGGCAAAGTATAATTGCTCTGGTGTTAGAGGATGCAGAGCGAAAAGTACCCATTGGATGCACAAGATTAATTCTTTTTGGTTGTAAGAATCACGTGTTAGAATGTTGCGAAAGAGCTCATGTAGGTCGCTGGGGATATCCTGTAATGTACGCCGGAGTGCAAAGAGCCGGCCGCTATCGTATTCCTTGTTCAGCATTCCTACGACAAGAACGACCCATATGAAGATTCCTGCCGCTTTTCGTCGGAGCTCGGCTCGGATTTGCTGCGCGGTTGCACTTTGGCCAATCATCAATTCGCTTTCTAGATAAGTAGTGATATCCTGACCATGCCCTTCTTGTCCCTCTAAGACGAGGTCTATGCCTTTTCGAATAGTGATGTGAGGGTAGTGCCTGCTAGAGAAACAGATCTGGAAGCGAGTGTTGGATGCTGTGGTGAGCTCGCTAATATGCTCAAAGAACGAGATCATATCTCGAACTTGGTCTTCTGCGCATTCGTCGAGAGCATCGATGAAACTGACGACAGATAGCTCTCCAAGTTTCAGGATAGCTTGTCTTAGCATCGTTTTGAGCGCCTCGGCTTGCCATTGGAAATTTGCACCGATGCTGTATGCGGAGGTACCGAGAGAATCGAAGACGCTTTGTAGCGCTGGAACTCGTTCAAGAAGCTGTAGAAGCAGTGACCGATACAGTCCAATAGTTGACTTCTCCATATCCTCGCCTCGTGCGTTGAAGAAGAAAGATATCATAATCCGATCCGTCATCGTATCTCGAGCGTTTGAAAGGGCGAACTTCATCAACGTGGATTTTCCCGTTCCGGGCTTTCCTTTGACCCACAAGAAACCATGGTGTTCATGTCGTTTCTTTTCATTAAGCCATTCCTGGTATTCGACTTTATGTAGGAACCATTTGCACGTTTTAGAATGCGCGCTCTTGATAGCCATTTGGCGTGCATCAATTTGTTCAAACCGTAATGCGTCTAATATCCTCCTTCGCTGCTTGTCGTCTATTGGTAAGGGCCCTCCATTGGGAGGTTTTCGAATCCGTTCCTCGAGTCGACTAAATGCGTTCTCACGGCCTTCGCCGTAGATAAGTGGTATGTACACGTTGAAGATACCCAGTAAACAATAGGCCCCATCCTCCTCGCGGGTTGTTTCACGTTTTAATGCCCAGGACATGCGTTCATCGACACTGAAGTTGAATAGAGCTTTCCCTTCAAGGGCTTGGACGGAAATCCCAGTAATATCGTGAATGGCTTGCGCGAGTCGATGTCTGGTATCAAGAAACTGTCCTTCGTAGGAGAAGAATTCGACGGATGCCGGAGCAATAAGCTCTTGGAGAGTCCAGCCTCGCGTAAACCATCTACTCTTCTTGAATGCTGGTTCCCATGCCCGTGTATCACCAGAACCACTGTACCCAACATCTGACAGATATACGTAACATCTCTCTGCGTTCTGGTACCATTGGAACATGGAATTAATAGCCTCAGTTAGCTCTTGACTGCTTGATTTATCGATACAACAGGTGTCGATCCAGAAAAATCGTAGTCCGTCAAGAACAGCTCGTTTGCTGCAGAAGATCAATTTGCGATAACCCTCTTTGTTTTTGGCTCTGCCTATGTCTTCTGTCACGTCATTGAATGTGACTTCTTCGTTGTCTGCCCCCCAAGTATGCGACAGGATCGCATATGGAGGAAGGTTCTTGTGATAGTCGACCAGGCTGAACTCATCTTCACCTCGGAGCTGCAAAAGACGCATGGAGGCCGGAGTGCCTGCGAGTTACGCAAGGACAGTGAATATGAATGTAAACAAGACATGCAATAGTCGTGCGATCAATGAAACAACGTAGGGATTGTATATTGCACGTAGGTCAGGTGCGAAGAGATTTGGGAAAGGTGGCAGTGACGAGGCTGAGCTGAGCTGTCACCTCAATATCACGTGGCAAAACAAGCGGGCTCGTAAGAGAAGGAACCTCCCAGGATACGACGCTCAACGCAGCACCAAATAGCAGGAGATTCCCTTCTCTCCCTTGCACTAAAAGCTGCAAGGCGCTAATCTTACGATATAAAGTTTGTCTATACCTTACTAAATGCGTTAAACACGCACAGATCGTTGTCACAGTTGGAAGGTGCGCGCGTGAGCCTCTCGCCCAAACTATAGCCTAGTATAACCTTTTTCACGCATAATATTATGGCATATGGGCAAGAAAAGGTATTGAATTGTCTTCCAATTGGGACTGGCATACCAACTTTCTTTCGTTGTATCCCAGTGCGCTGTCAATGAAGTAGAGTACAGAATCATGAATCCCAATCCACCGACGCCGTGCTCACATTTTCCTGTGCAAAGCGGGACTAACCGCTAGAGAATGAATCTCGAAGACGTTGGCGAATTTTGTGTGCAAATATGACCTCAATTGTCATGCACGAGAACAACTACGACACCTCCACTGAGGTGACTTAGTTGTCCATGTAGGTGGCGGAGTTGATACCGTCCTCGGGGAACTCAGGAAGAGAGACCTGGAAGCGCTCCTCGATGGACTTGAGCACGGCCTCGTCGTCGGGGCTGCTAACGAAGGAGATGCTGAGACCCTTGGTACCGAAACGACCAGCACGACCGACACGATGGAGGTACGCGTCCGCCTTGTCGGGCATGTCGTAGTTGATGGCGACGTTGATGCGCTCGACATCGATACCACGTCCGAAGACGTCCGTAGCGACACAGATACGGGTCTGGAACTCCTTGAATTCCTTGTAACGCTTGATACTGTGACGAATTAGCATTGACTCGACCTGTTAGTGAAGAACCAGTGCACATACCGCTCCTCTTGACCGATACCAGAATGGACAGCGGTGCTAGGGAAGTTGCACTCGCGGAGAAGCTTGTCGAGCTCAGTGCAACGAAGGGTCGAGCGGACGAAGATAATGACCTGGTTGAACTCGAGGCTATCAAGCAAATCGTTGAGCTTTCGGTTCTTCTCGCGCTCGTCGAGCTTCATGTAGTACTGCTGCAGACCGTGAAGCGTCAGCTTCTTCTCGTCATCGACATAGATTTCCAACGGGTTCTGCATAAACTTCTTGCAAACAAGGCGGATCTCTTTGGCCAGGGTGGCCGAAAACATCATCACCTGCTTGTGGGCTGGTGTAGCTCGGAAGATCGCCTGAACGTCATTACGCATGTCTAGGCAGATGTTAGAACTGGTTTGATATGAGTGAGTTTTATACTTACCAGGCTGGTCCAACATCTTATCGCATTCATCTAGGACGAAGTGCTTCAGCCCGGAAAGGCGAAGGTGCTTGTCGCGGACGAGGGCGTTGATACGACCGGGTGTGCCGACGATGATATGAGGGTGCGTCTCCTTGTTGCTCAGAAGCTCGACGTCCTTCTGCACAGGTGTACCGCCGTAGAAAACGCCGACCTTGACATCGGGCAAGAACTTAGCAAATCGGTTGTACTCGTTGCGGATCTGGTAGGCCAATTCACGGGTGTGGCACATAACTAGGATCGTAGCGACGCCGGGCTCGGGCTTGTCGTCCATCTGCTGCAGCGTCGCGAGAACGAAGACAGCGGTCTTTCCGAGACCGGACTTGGCCTGGCAGATGACATCGTTGCCGAGGATGGCCTGGGGAATAGTGACTTGCTGGACTGTAGGGCACAAAGTATGTCAGAAAGAATCTTCAAAGCGGTCGAAACGAAGCGTAGGGAGCGAAGCGTCCGTCCGTCCATCTTGCGTTGGCGAGGGTGTCCATCTAGTGAGCGAGCCGGTCTGGTCATCCTCCTAGTAGCCTGGGACAAAGCCATCTTCTTGATGCCTACAGCGGCGCGCATCCACCAAAACCTGTCCTAAAGGACCGCCCAAATGTAAACAAAACGATCAAGAGCCACCAGGAATATTTCTAAATGCAGCCGGTGCAATCGCATTTAGATACCCTGCTCAGTGCAATGCTGATGCGTAGCGGAAGGCACTGGGTCCCTCGCCACTTTTTGCTCGTCTACAGAAAGGCCTTGGCCGCAAAACAGATGCCGCTCGTTGCGCAGATGGATGGACGGACGCTTCGTGGGTGGAAAAAGGCTGAGGGGAATAATTAGACTAACCCTCGGAAGGATGTTCGAAACCACAGTCCGTGATGGCTCGCACGAGCGTATCCTTGAGCAGGAAATCGCGGAAACCAGTGGAGTGAATGCCGACATAGCTGCCCTTCTTGTCGCCGGCAGCGTCGACGGCAGCGGGACCGCCGTTCGCGGGAGCTGCGCTGCCGTTGGCGGGCGCCTCCTTGGTCTCGAGCTCCTCGTCGGAGTAATCAATGAGATCCTCCTCGTGAGACATGATGAATTAGATCGCGGGGGTGAGCGCGAAAAAGCTGTTTTGTCGACAACTGCGCGTGTCGCAAAGCAAGGCTGCCAAACAAGCCGATCGTGAATGTGTCGAGGGCGGTCTTTCGACGCCAAGGACTACGGAGAGAAGAGATTAGTGAATGTCCACAGCAGAACGGTCGCGCGACAAGTCGTGCGAAGAAGCTGCTGTTGTGGGTTGTTGTCGTGGGTGGGTTGCTGGAGGGGGAAGGCGCGGGCGGTGATATCGAGGCAAAAAGCTTGGGGCAGGAGCGCTCGCGCTAAACCAAAACGGGCGCACTGTCCGCGCGCAAACACAGTCACCTCCGATTCACAATGAAGTGTCTGGGTGCAGTCACTCGAGCCAAGTCATCAGTCTCAGACCGTTTAGCAGGTGTTCTGGTTTAGACAAAAACCTTGCCAGCCGTTAGGCAGATTATACTGCGGATCCGACGGTTGACGTGGCCGCTGCCGAACAGGATCGATTCTGTAGAGTCCTTTGCAGTGTTCGACACAAGCTCGGCATCATGAGCAAAGCTAAACCTTCAAAGCCCAAAGGGGTCCCAAACAAACACCTACACGCCCGGACTACTTTTCTGTACCAGGCCGCCATGTACCTCACTCTGCAAAACGGCGCGGATGGATCCAAGGCTTGTCTCAATTCTAGAGACACGACAGCGCGGTCGGAGGAGCCTCAGGAGGGACCACAGCTTGAGAGGCCTTCGCCTATCGCCCTTCAGCTCGGTTCTGATCTCCAGCAAGTGTCAAGAAAAGGCCAGCTGCGGCTCTCTGTTGACTTGAAGCGCTCCATGTGCAAGAGCTGCAACGCCATACTGGTTCCAGGCCGGACTGCGATTCAAGTTATTGAAAACAAGAGTAAATCTGGCAAGAAAAAGTGGGCAGATGTCCTGGTCCTTGAGTGTAAACTCTGTGGAAGCACGAAGAGATTCCCTATTGGCGCACCAAAACAGCTGAAGCGATCCAAGAGGGAACCTGTTGCGAAGGAGACTATGTCGGTCCCTGTGGCAGAAGACACTCCACAATCAGATTCGGCGGCTCTTACTGGTACTGACCAAAGTTATGCGATGGGCTGAAAGGTGACGAACGACGAGCTTCTTCCTGCCTTTTCTCTAGTGTTGCAGCTAGGAAGTCGGTACCTGCACCCCTATATGGTCAAGTTGTCCGCAAGCACCATCTTCAACAGTCTATCTGATGATCCAGTCGAAGGAGAGACCACCGCACAGCCATACCATGCACGACTCCGAGAGTTGATCAGATCCATGTTGGGCATACCCCGGTTCGCATCATACCAACTCGTTCGACTCACACATCGATCAGTGCTCGATCCTGTTAGGAACAGCCTCCTAACAGAAGCCGCACGTCTCCTTCCCTTTGGCAATCCTTAAAGCATCATTCTGAAATGCCATGGTGCTTTGGTGCCATCTGCACTATCACCAAGCATGGCTCATCCTGCAGATCGCGTTTGACAAACGTGCTACAGCCGTGCTCAATAAGAAACGAGCTGGATATGGTTTGTGTATATAAGATTCAAGAGTCAAGATGCACCTAGGTGCGATTTAGAAGACCGAGTCAGGGCAAACTTGACACGATCAGGATATAGCTGTATATATAGGATGCGAACCTAACGTTCAAAGCAAGGAGTGTGAGCGACAAGAATCTCAACAGTCACAGCAGTCTAGATGTATCATTTACAGACCCTCTTCATGAGTGTCGGGCGTTCAATTAATGTGACATCACCAAACAACCAAGCTCCAAGCACCACATACCCGAATAGCCGCTAGCCTGATCCTGCGGGATCTCACCTTCAACACCAGCTTGAACCCATCACGAAATGCGTCGCGTGCCACACATGTCCTCCTCTCCACTCTCTAGCTCATGATAATTACTATGCTTTCCCTTTTCCTCTTATTCCTCCACATGATCCTCGTGACCTCTGAGTGGACGAATCCCAAAGACGCCCTCGTCAACCCTCGTGGGAAGACAGTATGCATGCAGCAGTGCGGCACTTCGGAGTTAAAGTGTCCTGAAGCATTTGTACGTTATCTTAGTATATGGTTGGACTATGTGATGATGGCTGATGATCAAGTAGTGGCCTTCACAGAGTGGCTCTTGCTACCGCTGCTGTTCTACTTGGGGCGAAACGGTTATCAAGATTGAGTGCCGTGGTAATGGGACGAGGCAGGGGATCGTAGGCCAAGGGAAGAAAGAGAATACGGATCAATGAGAGTGGTAAAGATCCTTAGTAGAGGCTCCGAATCAAGGAAGACGATCCGCGGTCGATATTCCACCGCTATCTACCATTATTTTCAGAAAGGAAGGCCCATTCATGTTGGACTTACCATCTCGGCCTGATCGATACCTACTTGTGGATCGACATGAATCATACGGTTTGGTCAGACTTGCTCGGCGCCATTGCCCCGGCACACAGCAAGCATCGTATGCGAACCCAAGGACAAGACCATCGCGTACGCAAGTTGAGGTAGCCTACTGCTCACTTCTTATGAGGAGCACGTGAATGCGAATTGTCCGCAAGAACTCGTAAACCACTTATCTGGTTAGGATTTCTCAAGCCACAATCGATTTCGGTCCATGAAGCCGGACCATTCCAAGGTTGCACTCATGCGTCGCATCATTAGGAATATTACCTGTTGTAAGTCTCGGAGAAGAGATAAGAGCAACGCTGAACGACAGCATGGACGTGCACGACGGTGGAGTACATGCTTTGGTGGTAGGGGCAATAGGGAAGCAATTCCAACCAGCAGTTACACTCTGGGCAGACAGACGACATGTATGAAACACGTACTGTGTAAAGCTCACGTATCCTAGAGTTGCTAAACTCGAAGTATAGAGTAGTAATACAAGTGTCGCATAGCCAGATACTCCACCATACACCCGATACCTACATGCACGTACTCTGCCCATATCCACCAGGTCACGACCGACGCATCTCCCCAAGGTGTAGAGCGCTGATCTCTGACTGGCCCCGGAAGACTTTCCCCCTACAATCGACACTTTTCCCCCAAACTTGCCAAATGAAGTATTCTGTAGCTTGCCCCTGCTTCCGGTACATTTTCATTTGTTCGGCCATGCCACGCGCGATCGGGGCGCATCCAATGATTGAACTCGTTCGGCTGACCAGACCCCCGAATGGGGTCGCCATGGCATTTGTTTCAGATGATCGCGCGTTTCGGCGCTAGGCCCGATGCGGATTGGAAGTTTGAAAGGTTCCAGGTGCTACTTACCTGTACTTAGGTTGCGACACGGAGGAGTTTGTTGGCTTTCGCAATTGCGTAGGATGGAGCGCATTACGGCACGCGCTGATAACGACTTCAACGTTGTGTTATACGGCTCGCTCTGGGTGGCTGCTCTTTCGCTCATTTGGTTCTTCTGTCGCGCGGATCCTGAGGAGCCTGTCAAGTATGTTGTCGGGCCGCCAGAGCAAGCAGAGCCTGGATGGAAGGGCGAGGTGCTTGAAAAGCCGGCCTTGAAGGTACCAACAACATATCCAAAAATCATTGAAATTAGCCCATTGACTGTTCACAGGTCTCAGGCTCTGCCCTGATACAATGCTACGCTCCTGCGACTGGCGAAGCTCTTGGTCGCATCAACCCCCTCTACACCCGCCTCCATTGACCGCGCAATTGCCAAAGCCCAGGCTGTCCAGACACAATGGGCGCTCACGAGTTTCCGCCAACGCCGCAAAGTGCTGCGCACGATGCTCAAGTTCGTACTCGAGAACCAGGAGACGCTTGCGCGGGTCGCGTGCCTGGACTCTGGCAAGACGATGGTGGATGCCATTCTGGGAGAGATATTGGTCACAGTGGAGAAGCTGAGGTGGGTCATTAGGCATGGGGAGGAGAGTTTGAAGAGTGAAAGGAGGGCGGGCAACTTGTTGATGATGTACAAGTGGCATGAAGTTGTTTGGGAGCCGTTGGGGGTCGTAGCGGCTTGTGTGAGCTGGAAGTAAGTACTGGGAAGCATTGTGTGAATTTGTCCAACTCAAGCTAACATGCATTAGTTATCCAGTAAGATACACTATCTTCTTACGCGGTGTGCAAGTCTGACTCGGTGTAGTTCCATAACCTCATATCCCCTATCATCGCCAGTATATTCGCCGGCAACGCTATCATCGTCAAGGGCTCCGAGGCCACAGCCTGGTCCTCATCGTACTTCGCCTCAATCGCAACCCGCGCCCTCGAAGCATGCGGCCACTCCCCCGATCTCGTCCAGTCCGTCATCTGCTGGCCTAATGTCGCCGACCACCTTACCTCCCACCCTTCAATCGCCCACATAACGTTCATCGGCTCAAGGCCAGTAGCGCACCATGTCTGCGCCTCGGCCGCGAAAGCCCTGACACCAGTATGCGTAGAGCTGGGCGGAAAAGATCCCGCCATACTGCTAGATGATCTCTCCAATAGCGACTTCAAGCGTGTAGCAAGCATCCTTATGCGTGGCACCTTCCAATCTGCAGGCCAGAATTGCATAGGCATCGAGCGAGTCATCGCTCTCCCAAAAGTCTACGACCGCCTCATCGAATACCTGACACCCAAGATCCGTGCCCTGCGCCCAGGATCTGTACTAAACAGCTCCTCAGACACACCTATCGACGTGGGCGCCTCAATATCCGACGCCAACTTCGCCATGCTGGAAGACCTGATCCAAGACGCCGTTCAAAACGGCGCCCGCCTCCTCGCTGGCGGCAAACGCTATGCGCACCCTGACTATCCCAAGGGCCACTACTTCACGCCTACATTCCTAGTCGACGTCACACCTAGCATGCGCATCGCACAAACGGAACTCTTCGCACCGGTGTTCCTACTCATGCGCGCCTCCTCTGTCACTGACGCTATATCCATTGCAAACAGCACAATGTACGCGCTCGGGTCCTCCGTATACGGCACGTCTACTCGCGACCTCGAACGCGTTGTTCGTGAAGTACACGCTGGCATGGTAGCCGTGAACGACTTTGCTGTTACGTATATGGTGCAGTTGCCGTTTGGAGGAAGAAAGGGCAGTGGATATGGACGTTTTGCGGGCCAGGAAGGGTTACGGAGCTTGTGCAATCAGAAGAGCATTACGCGTGATCGGTGGGCATGGGCGGGCGTCAAGACTGGAATTCCACCGCCTATGGATATTCCGTTGAGGGGTGAAGGGGCAGCGAGGAAGGCGTTCAATATGGCGCAGGGGATTGTGTGGCTGGGGTATGGAGATTTAAGGGGGAAGATGAAGGGTCTTAGAGGTGTGATGGGACTTTGAGATGGATGGACGGATGGATGGATGGTCGGTACGAGATGTAACGGTATATTGCTCTAATCGTGTCTAAGATCCAAAGTGACAGTACATAATCATCTAGATACGCCACCAAAAGACGGCAGACTACTGCCGCATATTCATGGTTGCCTCCCATGATCGTCATCGTAGATTGAAAGTCCCAAAGATTCATTCGAAATTCATTAAATCCTCATGTCTTGACGATTAAGAAACTCATTCCCATACTCTTTCATTTCTCATCTTACGCGGCGTTGTTCTTCGGCGGCTCCGTGGGCCCTCCATCGGGCGTAGTATAACACCTCGTCATACCACCGTCAACCACGAAGTCAGTTCCATTAACAAAGCTGCTCTCATCGCTAGCCAGGAAAAGCACCGCTTGAGCTTGCTCAATGGCTTCTCCGAAGCGGCCCGTGGGGAAGTGGACTTCGCGCCTATGACGCTTCGCGGCGTCATCGCCGAGCCAGTCTTGGAGAAGGGGAGTGTTCAATGGCGCAGGGCAGAGCGCATTGAATCTGAAGCCCTCACGTGCGTGGACCATGGCTAGTTCTCGTGTCAAGGCGAGAACTGCGCCTTTGCTGGCTGTGTAGGCGAGTTGGGGGGTAGCGCTGCCGACGAGGGCTACCACGCTGGCGGTGTTGATGATTGATGTCTTCTTCTTGCCGTGCTTGCGCATGCTGAGGACGGCGTGTTTGCTGCCGAACCATACACCCTTGACGTTGATGGCTTGAGTGAGGTCCCAGATCTTCTCAGGCGTGTCGACGGCATCAGCATCGTCGGCATGCATGATGCCTGCGTTGTTGAAGAGTACGTCGACACCGCCCCATGAGTCCAGGTGCTCCATCATGGCCTGGACATCGGATTCCTTGGAGACATCTGTAATTTTGGTCTCGATCCTTTTGGCGTCTGGGACAATCTGCTTGAGCTTGCTAACAGCTCTCTCTAGGGCTGGACCGGAGATATCAGAGAGCAGGACATTGGCACCTTCTCGCAAGAAGAGGATGGCGGTCTCGAGACCGATGCCGCTGATATACCGTTAGTGGAATTGACTTTTGGGATCTGCAATATGAACGTGGGGCGGTGATTCGATATTGAAGTAAAGCAATGGAGACTGTATGATTGCGACCAGACCAGCAGAAGAAACAGGGCAATTGAGAAGTCGGGAAAGCTCCGGTTTCCCATACAAGAGATCCGTATCCTGAAACGCTGATGAAGAGCAAAAAGAAGAGTGAACGGCATGAAGATGGTGCCATTGTGGTCATTACACTTACCCAGCGCCACCTGTGATGATGCAGTTCTTGTTTTCAAGTCGACCCATGTTGAATGTATGTCGTCTCGATATCTTTCAGAGGAAGGGGAGTGCTGAGGAACTGGAATGGGGTCAATATCAACGTTGAATGATGTGCGCGGCGAAATCTTATATCAAGATGCAAAATATGACTAATATTTACTGGACAAGGTGTCATGTGCTCTGTGCTTTGTACACTCGGATGGTTTGCCCAAACGCATAAATGCAAACAGGACAAATGACTGGTCCACCTACCTTTGAATCGGACTTTGGAGGGCGATGTAGCTGAGGGCAATCGGGGTCGAGAGTGCGAGCGAGGAAAGTGGTACGGCATGAACGGATAGTGTCGGTCGGGCACGTCAATCAATCATCAGGGTCCCGAAGTCGGCCCCATTGCAATGATATGCTTCGATAAGGGATCATGTTGGCGGCGGTCATTTCGGTCGGATCTCAAAGGGCGGTGGGCAAGTTGACGATAGTGACAGGCTCGCTTGGACATGCCTCGTGTACATTTTGCTTGCCTCGCAGCGGCCGTCAAAATGTGAGGGAGCTGGTCGCCTACCCCGCCATCGATGACGTGGGCATGGCAACGGTCGCTGGTGTTGAATTCAGCTCATCACAATGTCGCGTTGGGATAATGTTGGTCGTAGCACTAGGTCACAGCACCAGCAGAGATAACGGACGCACGAGAGCAAGTAATATATAGGTCGGCTGCGGTGCACGCAGGGCAAGGGTTAAATAAGTAGCATGATGTCGCGCCCGCATATGCATCCCCCAGTCCAGTGCGGCCTCCGACCACCCCTCATTGGCCCGAGCTCGTAGCACCTATCGCGCGTCCAGCCGTGTCTTAGAGCAAACACCCAGCCATTTGCCCGCTTCAAGCCTGCGTGCGCCTCGTTTCTCTTCTCCGCATCTTGCCTTCGTTTCCTCTTATCTAGCTCTCACGGCCTACTAGACAGCAAGTTGAAGCCCAGTTTCTTGCTCCATCGCGACCATGGCCTCCGAACCGAACTCCACGATAACAGTGGAACAGCTGCCCGAGCTCCTGAAGGATGATTTGGCAGTGAAGGTTGCGGGAATAGATGTAGACGGCATGCTGCGCGGCAAGCTCATGGCCAAGAAGAAGTTCTTGAGCATCGCGAAAGAAGGCTTTGGTTTCTGCAGCGTCATCTTTGGCTGGGACATGCACGATCAGACATACTTCCGCGAATTGGCCATCTCAAACAAGGAAAATGGATACCGCGACTTGATTGCCGTACCAGATCTGTCGTCCTACCGGAGAATACCGTGGGAGAACAACGTGCCCTTTTTCCTAGTCAGCTTCCACGATCCGGATTCACACGAGTCCGTGAGCGCGTGCCCCAGAAGCTTGTTGAAGCGGGCGGTAGATAAGCTGAAGGAGAATGGCTATGGAGCAATGGCAGGAGGTCAGTCAATCGCTGGTGGTAGAGCAGGTGCTGCGCGTCGTGTCTGAAGCTGATTTACTCTTGTGTAGCCGAGTATGAGTTCTACCAGTTCCGCGCACCCCAAGGCCACGATGGCTCAGAGAGGAACACTTCGAGTACGGCGGCATTCCTGCGCAATAATCCAGTTAATACGCTCCCGAGCCTGACCGAGGGTATGTTCGGATACAGCATCACGCGACCAGTACACAACCAAGAGTACTTCTACGGTATTTTTGACACTTGCGCCAAGTTCAATTGCGGGATCGAGGGATGGCATACCGAGTCTGGGCCGGGTGTTTTCGAAGCTGTGAGCCATCACACCTAATATAGTTTTGCGTTGGACGCATAGCTGACGTATAACAGGCTCTCGAGTTTGGCGAAATTCAACAGATGGCAGATAAAGCCTCCCTCTTCAAGCTCGTGGTCAAGTCGCTTGGCTCAAAGTTTGGCATAACACCCTGCTTTATGGCGAAACCACGCGAAGGCCTGCCTGGAAACAGCGGCCACATGCACGTCTCGGTCGTTGACAAAGAGGGCAAGAATCTCTTCTACCGCGGCGAAGAAGACAAGGATGCGCCATATTCTGACATTCGCTACTTATCAGACCTAGGTCGGCATTTCCTAGCAGGCTTGATCGAAGGACTGCCAGACATCATGCCCATCTTAGCACCTAATGTCAACAGCTACAAGCGCTTGGTAGAAAACTTCTGGGCCCCAGTGACCGTCTCATGGGGCCTCGAGCACCGCGCCGCCTCAATCCGCCTCATCGCGCCTCCCACCGCCTCTGCAAAAGCCACACGCTTCGAAGTGCGTGTCCCTGGCGCAGACACAAACCCACACTTTGTTCTCGCCGCCATCCTAGCACTAGGCTGGCGCGGTATCGAAAAGAAGCTTGAGATTTCGATACCGCCGCTAGGCAAGGGCGAGGACGTTGGTGGTTCAGCGGATAAGGGGGAGAGACTGGCGAAGAGTCTCAAGGAGGCGACGGATAGGTTTACGCGCAAGGAGAGCGTGGCGAGAGAAGTCTTTGGAGATGAATTTGTTGATCATTTTGGTGGGACGAGACAGCATGAGATCAGACTCTGGGACGAGGCGGTTACGGATTGGGAAGTGAGGAGGTATATTGAGACGGTCTAGAAAGTCACCATCGGAAGGGAAGGTGCGCCGACGTATATTTATGATTGTGTATTTTATGGATACATCGATACCACGCTTCTGTTCATGAGCGCAATGCTCCAATGGGGAGGGAATATTACCGTCGACACTCGTTGTCGCTAGTCCACATGCACTCATCAATATTCTGGAGAGATCAATCTCAAATTTGCGTAATCAATCACGACTGAGGAATGGGAACGAATGATACCTAGTAACAGCGAAGCGTCTGTCTTTCATCACGTGAAGGGTGAAAACGATTTTGGTTGGTCATGAAGTTGCCATTGTATTGTGTGAAATCCTGATAAAGCCATGATCGTTACAGGACCGGCATCCGAATGCTACGATGAGCCATCTTAATCGGACTAATGCTCGAAGAACTCCATCCTCCCAGTGCCCAATGTTCCCTTAAACCTCAGCAATCTCTCGGAGACGACGGATGGTCGACCTTGTGGCGGCGGCAGCGGGGGTACTAGAGAGACATCTGTTAGCATTTGTCTGTTCATGCGTTTTTCGAATTTTTTTTCATGGTGTAGCGGGTGTGCGACGCTGTGTAGGGAAAGCTTACGAGACGGTGTAGGCTCCTCCAGCGGTGGTCTTGCGGCAGGCACGGCAGTTCCAGATACCGACAGCAGTGCGCTTGACGGCGTTCTTTCCGCAGAACTGGCACACGTAGCGGGCGTGCTGTGTGATCTGTATACGATTGTGAGCAAGGCGTTCCCAGAGCGAGAGAGCGTTCGCGAGGGTATACGCACTTCCATCTTCTTGACCTGCTTTCGGAGCGAGGCACCGTAACGGGTACCGTACTTTCCGGTGATGCCAACCTTCTTTGTGCCTGTGTCGCAGTCAATAGCTGTCTCTCGATCGAGGAGTAGGAGAGCCCGTACGTTTGGTCATTTTGGCGGTTGTGTGTGGTTGACGGGAGGAGGATGGATCTCTCGAGTTGTCTTTGCTCGTGGCCCACCAATCCACGAATTCTCGCGCTTACCGGGCTGGTGCGGTGGTGGAAAATTAGTCGGGCCGGCACTAGCGTCGCGATTTCTCGCTTGTCGACCTCTGCACACCATTCTACGCTACTAGCCGAGCAGCATCATTCGGTTATTGATCGAACGCAAAAGTACAAGAAAGTGCAACAGCTCGCTGATATGCAGATCTTTTAGGACAAGTTTCCACGATCGTTATACTCACCTTGTGATTAACCTCCCCGTTGCGCCTGCTTCAGATACTACTTCGCATAGTGTCGTCACTCTCTTGCATCATCACCTGCTATCATTGCTTCTGTCTTGAATACCAGCAGGTCCTAGCAAACTTTCCCGTACGGCCATCTTTTGATGCCAACATCTTCTGCTGCGACTCCTTTGATGGTGGGCACAACAAACTTTATATCTGGTCTTCCAAACGAGCCAACTCTTCAAATCTTCAACTCATTCCCAGCAGCTACGATGAACAGTGCCAAACTTTCTCTATCATCGCCCGGGTTTGCCGGCACTTCCAATTTCTCATCACATCTGTGTTGTGTCGCACTTTCAACTATTGCGGCATTTTGTTCCTTCACTCAAGGCGAACTAGTCTGCCGAAGTACACATATCAACTACATTTCCCCTACATTTGCGCAACGATGTAATTGATCAGTTGGAAACTAGGTTTTCTTGAAGACTGTGGCGCAGCAACAAAGTTACTTGGTGGTGTATACTGGCGTTCGACGCGCTCGGCTGAACCTCTTCCGAAACGTCGATGAAACCGAAACAGTCGACAAGTCTGCCAACGACCACTGACATTCTACTCTCTAACATCTCGCGCGCCTGTCGTCTGAAGACCAATAGAAATTCATGAAATATCCTTATTTTGGAAGAATTCGACTAGGTTGAGCGGGCTTGCGCCTCGTTTAAGACACGACGAGCGAGTTTGGGGCGAAGCTAGCCGTGACAAGTGTGGCACAACTGTTCCGCATGAGCTGCAAGGCAGGGGAGATTGACTGAGTATGTATAAAGCCTAGGGGGTGTAAGGTGTCTTAGAATTCGAGCATAAGTTTGCCTCGAGGTTTCGTTTTGTGCCTGGGTTTCAAGGCAGTCATCTTTCGTCTTCAACCATTACAAACTAACTATTGTCTAATCGATACTTACACATTACGCATCATGGCCTTCAAATACTTCCGACACGTAGCATTTGCCGCCGCAGTTCTTTCGGTTACGAGGGCACAGCAATCATCAACTATAGTACCACAGGATCTGCAAACCGGCTTCAAGTCTTCTGACAAACAAGTCCAAGTCTCCTACACCAACGACGCAGTAGAAGGCTTCGTAGACGGAACATCGTTCGATAAAGATGGTCAGTTTCTCTTAACTCTTGCATAACCAAAACTAACACGGACCTTAGCCGTCACGAAAGAACCCACATTCGCTCTTGGCGACAGCAGTGGCATCACACCAAGCACACTATACACCATGATAATGATTGACACCACATGCCCCAATGCACGCAAACTGCATTATGCCCGCGCAAACTTCAAGAATGACTTCAATGTCGTAAACATCGAAACTCAATCCGCTGCTCTACTAGACTACAAGGCACCCGGTTCATTTGGGGAGACTGGCGACAACCGACAATACACCTTCCTAATGTACACCAATCCTGCGCGCAAGCAGATCGATCAGCTCAAGTTACCAGCTGATGGGGAGAACTTCGACGTCAAACAGTTCCAGAGTGACAATGGGTTAAACGATGCGTCAGCGGGAGTGGGCATGGTAGTGAAGCTAGGAGGAACAGCGGACTGCGGAAGCGACCAGTCGAATAGTGCTCCTGCAGCACAGAGCTCGACTGCGCAAGCCTCAAGTACGGATGCTGGATTGGCATCAACGGCAGTCTCGTCGGCGGCTGAGCAGCAATCTTCCAGTGTGGCGAGTGCAACGCAGACTGAGGATGCAAGTCAATCAGGGGAGACAGTATCGCCTTCATCATCGGCATTGGATGGGTCTCAAGTGGGCAACAGCACTAGTCCATCAACGACCTCTGCTCGGCAGCCTTCTGATAGTGTCGCTGCCACAAGCGTACTACAGACGGACGCACCTGGTCCTTCTACCATCACTTCAACGGTCGTGCTATCGAGTCGTCCCGGTGGAGCGAGTGCTTCTGGAAGTCAGACTGCAAGTGCTAGTCCTGCACTACAGACACAGAATGCTGCTCCTAGGCTGGCTACTGGTCACGGTGTAGTAATGGTTCCGTTGTTGGCGGTTGCTGGTGTGTTATTATGGTAATGAAGTGGAGAATGTGTGATGATAGTGGCGTATAGATGGCATTTTTGGCGTTTGTTTTGTTAGCATTTTGATACCAATTGAACGTATGCTTCACCCGAAACACTGCCTTTCTAGGTAATTGTCGATCACGACCATGATCGAGTTACAGGACTCGTTCTAGAAGAGCATATATGGTATCGTCATGCTGCCTCAGATTATTTTGTCAATACTATAGACTTGTGACTGCTGGTAATCCGCAAGGCTGAGGTTGTATTGACATTGCTTGCCAATCGTTCCACAAGACACATTTTCCCCAGCCTTGTCAGTCTTGTCGTATAATGATTGGCCACTCTGCTGCAATCCCATGGCACAACAGCTCTTATCTCGAACCTATAGCATCGAAGGTAGCTTGCAACCCCGCTTCATGTAGGTGGAATCCAAATCGTACTCTACCAGGGTATGGCGTCACGCGTCGAGATTGTTGCTAGTGAACGTTTCTACCTTTTGTAGAACAAAAACCTATTCTAGTGGAGACTTTTAGAAACTTCTTGTTCGATGACTTCGGCCTCCTCCTCACGCCCTGCAATTGTTTGCGCTGAAGATGTTGCTTTTCTCCACTTCCTCCACCCAGTTCCCCTTCTGCCTTCCGCCAACCCGATCAAGAATTATGCGATTCATCGGGAAGGCTTTGTCTTGCCCCTTGCCCGGGAGCGAGATTTAGTTAGTACTTTAGCTTTCCTTTCTTATATGAAAGATGACCCAAAATACATTCCGGCACTTTGCGTCAAGGAGGACGACGATTCCATGTCGCTGAACGTTCTGTTAGCTGTGAATAAAAGTAACTGGGAAGATGGTAATGAGGTTTTGCTGAAAGTCAAGGAAGGGTTCGAGGGGATTTTTGCAGCACTCTCAGAAGTGTCTCACGGTGCGTAACTGATGCCTTCGTACTCTTCCATGTACTGACTAGCTCAGTAAAAGAGAACGCTCGAGAGATTGAGGACCGTATTTTCACTGCGATCATATCGATGTGTTCACTTCGGATCCTCTGCCGACTAAGATTCGTGGCTAATAATCGAAAGAAACCAAAACAGGCAATCAAAAGTGTTCTGGGAGAAGCCCTTAGCTCCCTACAACAGCTACCTATCAAGCGATTAGGCCATCAATTACCAGTCGCGGAATCCTTCATAAAAGAAGCCAAGAACGTGATAAAGTTAGCTGATGCATACGCGAAGTATCAGACACAAGGTCGATTGAAGGATCTCGTAGCAGGCGTGCACCACATGAAACAGATAGGAAAACTCCAAGATCTGCTTGATATCATACCAAACAAAATCATGGATCCAAGCGTTAAGCAGAACCTAGTCAACATAGTAACCAAAGTGTCGAGATACTGGGAAGCTGCCCATTTCTTACATCGCGTAGCGAGGAGACACAACTTGATACGCAACATGAAGGTTGTTCTCGTCAACCTACCCAAAGAGGCCTTCCAGCGAGCCGCAATCGACAATTATAGTCGAAAGCTCACATCCACACTTGCAAGAATCAGCGAAGGACACCAACGACGACCAAATATCGACCATCTATGCCGCCTAATCAAGACTACAGAACGGCAAGCAGATGATCAATTTGCCGCTCAAACGAAAAAAACACTGCGAGAAGGCAAGATCCACGCGGAAATCCAACTCATCTACTACTGCGAACTGCACGCTTCGAGGCTACTACTACCACCGCGCATCATCTGCTCCAGCAAAGACGCCTGCTTCCTCTGCAACGCCTTCATCCTCATGCATGGAAAGATGCATATGCCTCGCTATCACGGACGTTTGTATCCCGGATGGCGATTACCACAAATTCCATACCTCAAAGATTTAGAGCAGAGATTCAATGTGGTGCTGGACAATCAGATCAGAGACAGTCTCAAGGTTCTTCTCGTGAGGAACTCGAGAACGGTTTATCCTGATCCTAATGAGAGTACGTTGCTTACGCTTGCTGCGTCGACGTCGACATTGCGCACGGTGGGCGCGTTGTCCGAGGTAACTGGACGAGGAGGACGAGGAGGAGGAGGAGGAGGAGGAGGAGGAGGAGGAGGAGGAGGAGGAGGAGGAGGAGGAGGAGGAGGAGGAGGAGGAGGAGGAGGGGGAGGAGGAGGGCAGAGGCTAGTGCATCATGGTATTATAGATGAAGAGCTTGTAGAAGTGAATCATGTGGGAGCACCAAATCAGCAAGCATCGTCTGTGTCGTCAGAAGGTATACGCACTGCGAGTTTGGACTCAGAGCTGGAAGCGGGTATTGTGGTTACGGATGACGGCATTGAGGCAGACGCGTCAAATCAACATACCTCGCAACTACCTCCTCAGAATACCCAAAGTCAACGGTCGCTTTCGTCTCAGGGTACCACAACAGATGCCAACTGTAAACTTCTACAGGGCAAACTTCTACTACACAGTGCTGCAGTGGAGTTTGAGCCACGACTCTACACTGCTGCAAAATCCCTCGAAATCCATCTAGAGTACGCAATAACTCCGACACCGAGGTCAGCTGAAAGCACTTCTTCAGAGGATCTCGGGTACGGCATAGAATGGCTTTCAGCCGAAGAAGCGAGGGAAGTGTTAAAGGAGCACAAGGCAGCAGCAGCATCTGTCATCATCGACGTTGACACGCTACAAGACGAAACGACGCATGAGCTGGACGAGCAGAATTGTGTCTTCCTGAAGGCGCATGGAGCTGTTGTTAAGATTTTCCGTCAGCCACTAAGGTAAAGCTATGCTTGGTGACCTGAATATCCACATGTCTCCTTTGAACGCTGAGTGAGAGATAGGTTGCTGAGATGTACAGTCAGGGCGTAACTATAGAGTTATAAATCATGTATGTAACTCATCGAAGAAGCATACTTAGTCCGCTGTATTACCACCAAGTACAACATTGAAAAAACCAGTCTCTTGTAGGGGCTCCTCCCTCATTACAAACCAGCGTTGCCCTCGCGCTTGCTCTTACCTGTTCAACAACAACAACTAATACATCAAAACAACCTTCTCCCCTTCCCCTTCCCCCACCACAACTTAACAGCTAAAGCTCTCCAGACTCAACGCCACCTCCCTGACCTCCCCTTTCCAAACCTTCCTCTGCACCTGCGCAACGCAATTCGCAATCTCGACCGACAAATCCGGCGGTCCACAACCCACAACGACAGTCCTACCACTACTACCACCACCAGCTACATGCCCCCTCCACAACATCCCGAATCACAGGCCTGCAGTAATGCGTAGCAACGCTAACATCTCTCGTCACACTACTGCTCTGCTGCGCAATACCATTACCATTACCATTGCCACTCCCATGCCCAAAGTCCGTCTCAGAATCAAACAAGCCTTCATTATCGTTAAGGCGGTGCAGCGCAGGCCGTGGCCTTGTGGGAAGCGCGAAGCCACCGGGCGCAGTCAGGACATCGAGGGACGTGAATGTTTTCCGCTCGCCCATTGGCGAGACGGGGGACATTGTTGGACTGTCACTAGGAGCACGGAATTCCGCCTCGCTGCTTGAACTCACTTCCTCTCCTTCTCCTCCCTCTTCTTCTCTTGCTTCTACTTCTTCTTCTACAAGCGCCGCAGACCGCGTGATGTAAATATCCACGGTAAACGTGACATTATTCGGGCTCGGGTCCTCGCGGACGTGCCGTATCACCGTAGCAAGTTCGCGCTCAATCCAGGGCATCCAGTCTGCGTCGCGGATCGTCCAGACGAGATGGATGCGGCGGGTGGCTATGATTTGGTCTTTGTTCTGCTTGGACAGGCGTTGTGCGAGATCGAGGACGAGGGGCAGACAGGCGGTGATGCCGCAGCCTCCTGCGATGAGGAGGACGGTGTCGTAGAGTTTGTGGAAGGGGCGGTGGTGGGAGCCGTAGGGGCCGTCGACGATGGTGCGCAGTGCGGAGCGGGCTTCGGCTGTGCTGTCAATCGCGAGAAGCATGTTCTGTGTTGAATGGTCCATGGGCGGCATGAAGGATGAGGAAGAGCGGCGTTTTCCTGGTGCGCTGGCTCGGTAGCTTGACTTGTATGTTGCTTTGTAGCTTGCTCGATAATTCGAGCTCTGTGTGGACAAGCGTACGCCAGCGGGCTTTTCGGCGATGAGTCGAAGCTGCTCCTCTGTGATCTCATCTCGAGGCGGTAACGAACACAAGGATGGGTGCTCTCGTAGTGTGCGCGTTGTTGTAGCCTCTAGCTGTCGAGCCGAGTCGTATGGCGATGTTGAACTCGCTACTTCATCCTCAATTACGTTGATTGCATCTTGTGCAGCTAAGCGATCGACATCTTCAATGTGCTCGACATCCTTCTTTTCGTTTTCTGCTACATTTGGCGCTTCAAAATTGAACGTGAAGTCTCTGAGCGACTCAGGCTCAGCCTTCTTTTCGGTCGTGGTTCGAGCAGGCTCTGGTTGTGGCCTCACCTCACTCTCAACGATATCACTTCCCCTGGTCAGCATCTTTGTGAAACCATGTTGCCGTCGAATGAGTAAAATCATTTCATGTACATTGCCGTCCTGTTGGGGTGATGGTATGTTGAGGATTGAGAATGGATGATTTTGGAAAAGACTCAGGCTTGGTACGCGAAGAAATGCGTGTTGTCCTGGCTTCCATTTGAATGACTTTGGTACCTCGATAGCCACTCGAGTGACGTTGCCGTGGAGGTGTGTAATTGAAGTTGGAAAGCCAGCAAGGTTAGAGAAGGATCGTAGATTACGGTGACGTTGCGTGAAGCGAATGATATTAGAGAAGACTAGTACCGCAATGGTCGCGTAGATGTACTGAGGCTGTTATCAAATCAACAAATGTCCGAGAAACTACAACTGCGAGCACACATCCGGCGGTAAACTCTAGTCGCTCTACACAAGATATTTGGGACTACTTACGCGGAAATTACCATAGGCATGCCAAAAGAAGCATCCAATGTACACTAGCGCAAGGAAGATATGTACGTATTTGAACGTCTCATAGAACCTTCGTCTGATCCAGGGTATCGAGAAGAAAGTTAAGCCGAACATGGCGAAGTAGAGAGGAGTGCCGGATAGCTCGCGTTTTTCGTTTGCGTAGAGCTTGTCAAGCATGCGCCAGCCTCCATCTTTGACTGGTGCGTAGAGATGAGGGATCTATAAGGAGTCAGTCGTAAGACATTGGAATATCGTTTCAAGTGGCGTACGGTATGGATGGTTCCCAAACAGAAGATTGCATACGCAGTATAACGATGGAAGACGTTCAACTTCTCGTAGCCTACTCCAGTCATCCAGGTTATGACGTTCACCTTCCCTGCCAGAGCAACTGTCAAAGGCGTCAATGCTGAAATGAGCATTGCGCATCGAATGGATAGCGGTGGTGATCCGAACCGGAACCGCGCTCGTAGAAGTCTACCTTGGGGCCATGGTAGAATAGCGAGGAACACAGTCGCAAATGCTAACAGAGTGAGTGTGCCATAGGAAATCTGGCGAAGTCCGACTTTCCTCGTAAATCTGTTGTCTGGTCGTCGGTAGGTCCAATATCGAAACAGTGCGTAGATCTTGTCTTTAAGTCCTGGCTTCCGCGACGCTATTCTTGGGTCTGCTAACCGATCGTGGATTCTGTGGTATAGATAGATGGTGAAGAAGATGAAAAGCCAAATGGCGTAGAACCAGACCGTCCAGTAGCCATACCGAAGCAACGATGCTAGGTGTGTCTTTCTTTCGTCCTGTGAAAATCCCTCCCGATACGCTCGGCATCTTTCATCTACGCAGTAGGGGCTCGTAATCGGTAGGTTTTCGACAGATACACCAGCTGGCAGCGCAGACCTAGCACTGAATGTTAGTAGACTGTTGCACGCCCAAGACGGAACTGAGCAGTAAGAAGGCGCATGCATTGCGTTGTGACCACCTGTGCCTCTGAATGATAGTCATGAGAGACTGAACACTAACCCTGGCCACCCTTCCGGTGCATATACTGGATGGGATATGCTGCGCGACATAGCTTGAAGTCAGACGGTTAGGCGATACGTAAGCTGGATCAGATCTGAAGCGCGTCCCCTGCCGGGGATATGGTAATGGACGATGGCTAGTTAGGAGGGATGTTGGAAAGGTACTTATTAGGAACGTGAGCCGTACGCATCGTGGTGTTACCTAGGTCATCGTTCCTGAGACAGCACTCTCCCACATTCATTACTCATTTATTGCATCGATCGTCGTGATCATCCACAAAAAACCATGTCTAATGATGGTGGTTCGAGTCCTTCACCAGGTCCCGCCGGTCCTGGCCAAACATCTTCCAGGGTTGGCCAAGAAAGCAGTTGGTCCCACATTCTCCGCGTTTACCCCATGCACGTTACCTCGTGGGCAGGTATGAAGGATCTAGGATAGCCTGTTCGGCAGTTTGCACCTAATCTTGGGGGAACGATCCACCTCTGCAAACTCACTAGTCCTCTGGCAGGTGCTTTGGGCAGAAAGCCCCTGTCAGAAGGGATTTAACGTTGTGTCGCACAATTATGTCGGCAGCCTGGCATCACATGGCGTTGGTCGGAAAATTGCAAGAATATACGAAATGGTCAATGCGGCGACGTGGTGTGACGTTTGGAGTTGACTGTTAAGGAAAGCGACAGGGATATAGAAAGAAACTGGAGTTGGCAGAACTGCATATGGCTGCATTAGCGAGGACACGAGATCGTGATAGGTGCCGAGACAACTATTGCAAGGAAATGACCAGTTCTTAATCTACCTAGGACTCCAGAACCGACGTTTAATTTCTAGTTCTTGACATACAGGTCGACGTATTCGTCGATGTCCATGTTATCGAGCGTCTTGCCGTCTTGTGCCAACGCGACGAGCTTGTCGACGTGTTCTGCCGGATAGTGCGGGCCAAGATGCCTCTTGTACTTGTTGAGAATCTCGGGTTTCGCCTCTTCACGTCGCAACCGGTGGCCAAGAGGAGCTTCAACGACTTCCTCCTCCAAGACGGTACCGTCCTTGAGCGTCACGGTAAGCGCGTTGGAAATGGTGCGCTTCTCTGGGTCATGGTAGTCCTTGGTGAACTGAGGGTCTTCAACGCAGCTAATGCGCTGGCGGAGGGACTCGACGAGCGCCGAGGTTGCAGCTTCGCTGTCATCGGGGTAGTCAGTAGCCTCGAGGCGGTTGAACACGAACATGGTCGAGACCATGTACTACGATATTTGTCAACATCATCCAGTGAGCACCTCAGAGCCAGACTTACCTGAACACAGTGGTCACGGTCAGCAAAGTTCTCCATGGGCTTGAACTGCTTGTCGATAATCCGGATGCAGGCCTCGTGTGTCCGGTTGACGACACCCTCGATGTCCTCGGCAGTCTTGCCCATGGCCTTCAGCTTCTTGTTCAGGCGTTGGGCGGCCTCGACAGCTGTCTGCGAGTGAAACTCGGCTACAAGGAGATTAGTATGCAAAGCACGATGTTAAGATTTAGCCCCTGAGGAACTTGGTACTTACCAGGGTAGGAGACCTTGAAGAGGACGTTCTCCATGACGTAGCTGCCATAGCCTCTTTGGAACTGGAAGGGCTTGCCGCCAAAGTTGACGTCGTAGAAGCCCCAGGTGGGAGCAGAGAGGACAGTGGGCAATCCTTGCTCGCCCTTTAGGACCTTCAGGACGAGGTTGACGGCGGTCTGGCAAGCATCACCGGCAGCCCATGACTTGCGGGACATGGTATTAGGCGAGTGCCTGTAGGTTCTCATGGATTGACCGTCGACGAAAGCTTGTGAGATAGCATCACGCGTTTGAGCCTCGTTGAGGCCCATCATCTTGGACACAACCGCCGTTGAGGCGAGCTTGACTAGAATAACGTGGTCCAGACCGACCTTGTTGAACGAGTTCTCAAGAGCCATGCAGCCCTGGATCTCGTGTGCCCTGATCATGGCCTCGAGCACATCTCTGACCTTGAAGATCTTACCGTTGCCGAGATTTCCACCGGCCTTGTTTGTTCGTGTAATCCAGTCGGCAGTTGCGAGGATAGCACCAAGGTTGTCAGAGGGGTGACCCCACTCAGCAGCCAGCCAGCAGTCATTAAAGTCCAACCATCGGATCATAGCACCAATGTTGAAGGCACCGTTGACGGGGTCGAGCTGGTAGTTTGTGCCTGGCACCTTGGTGCCATTGGGGACGGTGGTGCCCTCGACGACAGGGCCAAGAATGTTCCTGCACTGCTCGAATTGAAGACCTTCGAGACCGCAGCCGAGCGTGTCAACGAACACCCATCGAGCAGTGTCGTACTACAAAAAGCCTGAAATTAGCTGGGCTCTCCATAGAGGGGCTAGTTGGCCATACCGCGAGCTCTGAATCAATGGCTGTGTTGTGGATATAGCTTGCAATGTCCTTGATCTCGGGGTCGTACTCGCGCTTGCCCTGGACTGGCGGGGCGGCGCTCTTGAGGGAAGCCATGCTGGAAAAGGAAGCAGCGACTGCTGGTTGGGAAGCGAACGGGGTCGAGGGAGCAGCTCGGAGCGCAATTGGCCTCACAGCTCTGCTGAGGACGCTGGACCGCTGGCGGAGGTTTCGTGAAGCGGTGGAGCACAGGTTACGACTGAAGGCCGACATGATGAAATTAGCTTCTGCCGTGCCGGACGACGTCAATGCAGCTCTAGAGAGAAGGGACTGTCGTACTACGCGCTTTTGAGGATGCTGTAGGCTTTTTGCAAGAATTTAGAGCCGGATCTGGAGCCACGCTCGGCTTGCAGAATTCGGGAGGAGGGATGGGCCGTTGTCAGCCGAGGCAGCGAGTGTGCAGGTTGAACATATCCGCGCCGATGGTCTTGCGCAGACGGCGCCGATGCCTTCTAGAATCAACCGCCTGCGGATACTGTGTCTCTATGGAACACCATGTTGGCCTAGTTCTACATCTAGAAACTACTAACAAACTGCGTCCTCGCTGTGGTGAGCTCCATCCAGTGTGTACAGCTTTTTGCTACCCCGCATCATCATCCCGCAACGAGACCCCTCGGCCACTGCCGCCGACTTTCGCTCGCAGATGCGAGATCTGCATCTGATAAGATCCGGATTGCCGAATGTCCCCGATCAGTATCACGTTTTAGTAGCCAAGTCCCCATAACTGTGCAGATATACATCATGCATACTCTAGAAACATCCACATCCAGTATAATAGAAAGGTCCATATCTCTCCTCGCTCTCCCAACTGGCAAGACCATTCCCCCCACCACTCTTCCTATACCTCACCAACTTCCCCTCCTTTGCAAGCCTAACCATCCAACTCTTAACCTCCTCAATCATATACCCACACGCAACCAACAACGCCGCCTCTACATACATGTCACCTTGCGCACAGCTTTTGAATCTCGTATCATAATTCGACCATTGACTTATGTAGTCCTGACAGTACTTTGACGTCGATGCAGCGTAGCAGAACGTGTGCATCAGCGACCTCTCAGTTGGAACGCAGGATGGTAAGGAACTGGAGGTGGTATTGATGTGTGCGGCGATGGTGGTACAGTTCCGAAGTCGGTCCGAGAAGCGTGGGCTATGGGTGTGGCGGCGAGAGGAAGGGCTCGAGCGATGTGAGGAGTTGTAGATTGCTGAAGCGATGATGGCGATCTGTAGTGTTTTGTCCTTGCTTGGTACTGGATAGCTGTCCTTGAATGCACGTAGGAAGGTGAGATAGCGGAGTTGTGAAAGTAGTATGTTTTGGTGTAAGGCGTGTTGCACTTCTTTGTCGAAGACGCCTGGTATGATTTTCAGCCAGGGATGTCTTTCGAGTATTTGAGACTACTTACGAGATACGAGTCTATACTCTAAGATATCAGGCATTTCGGTACACCGGGAGTACGACGAGCCTAGTTTGTCTACGACCACGAGTTCGATGATGAGACTCCATAGTTCGACGGGCAATGCATCGATGCCAGCAAGTCGCGACCCCGGAATTGACACAAGGGCCGTTTGTGATTTTTCGTTTATTTGAGTTCTTCCCGACTTCTTGAGTCTGCGTAGAATATTCATGGTTATCGTCCCTGCAGCAACGCACAGACTGGGTGTAAAAACGTATCTCGACTGCCAAGTATACCTGAGAGCATGCGCTTGTCTGGAGCGCATATTTCAAGCATAGAGAATAGCCAAGGTTAGCGCATCGTTGTGCTGAGTGGTGAGGGGCGCTAAGTTGGGATGTATCAGATCTTGAACAACCTTGCTGCCTGGTGTTAGGTAGCTGACACGCGTTCGAGCTTGGCTACCAGGCAGAACATAGTCCACCAGAAACCACTGCTATGAGGCCGAAAATCAGAGGAGGGTAAAATCGGAAAGGCAATATGTTCGGAAGTCGTAACTTTGAAGAATCCCGTAACTTCGAGAGTCCCGTGACTTTGAAGAGTCCTTGCCCCGAACACAACAGGATACACAGCATGCCTCAAACCGACGAATACGTGTGCGATGTATGCAGCACTGGATGCGACATTGCTAGTTCCGATTCATAGGGGACCTTGCAGCTGTCTTTTCCCACTTACTGTCATCTGGTTTTCTTGTCCGGACCCGCTGTACCCCTCAACTTATACAATTTGAATTTCGACGTGAAATACCAATCCAGAACGCTGACCGGAAGGTACGACCAGGCAAACCACACAATCCAGCTCATATTTCCTTCCCAGATCCACCTCTTCTTTCTCAACCATCCCTCACCACCAAGCACCTGCCTTACACAGCTCCTAGCATACTGTTGTGTATCCATGCCCACTTGCTGACTATGTGTCAATCTGCTCTCGTAGTCGTCCGCAAGAGGCTGCATGTATGAGTCCGGTGGTAAAACGCGGTGTGTCCTTGCGATGTTAGATTTGACGCCACCAGTCACAATGTTGACGACGCGGACGCCGAGTGGCGCGAGTTCAACGCGAAGAGTATCTGAATACGCGTGGAGTGCTGCTTTGGATGCATTGTAGGGCGCGCCCCATGCGTATGGCATCAGTCCTGCTAGCGATCCAGTCTGTGCGATAGTGCCTTTTGCTTCGATCAACAGTGGTGCGAACTCTTTGCACATTCTCATGACGGAGAAGACGTTGGCCTGGAAGAGTTCTCGCAGCTCATCCTCGTCGTAGTCGAGCGCTGGGATGACATAGTTCCGCCCCGCATTGTTGTATAGAATATCAAGTTTCCCGTTCGTTATCTCAGTCACTCGTGTTCGAAGTTCGCGTATTGAGTCGTTGCTCGTGAGCTCGAGAGGAAGGTAGGTGATGTTTGCGTGGGGTGCATCGTACTTCGAGGGGTTGCGCACCGTTCCAAGGACTTGGAAGCCTATAGACGTAAGAATGATTCCATAGCGTTCTGTGGTGGCTCGCACCTTGTGCAGCGAACTCGAGGGCAAGGAAATGGCCTATGCCTCCTGGCGTGCAGCTGCTCGGGTCAGCTCAAGCTTTACGGCGGTCTGGAGGTTTCATCCCAACCCTAGGCGCATGAAATTGATGCGACGTACCCAGTGATCAACACGTATTTCTTCGTCTGAGAATTAGCCATTGGAGTCTTGTTGCACCTAGACACAACAGCATATGCAGCCCTACAAGCCCACGATGATGTAACATGAGTGCTTTGACCACGCCTCGGTTGAACCTGCCCCACAATCATTCACCACATCGTTTCTAGCCGTGACGTCCGAAGCACATTCAGCCTATCGCTCTGTTCCTCGAGAGCAGGGTCTGACTAATAAGCGAGGCATGTGTCTAGTGGAAGGGTATAAAGCTATCTGAAAGCCTTCCTCAGCAATCTCAATCCGGACATCGTGCACTTTCCATCTCGAGCTTCCCGTATAGCGAACAGTTGTAGTAGCCTCGAATCAGGCAACGGTGGATATCAAAACCGAAATATCGCACGAAGTATGGCGGCCTCACAATGGCTGGGGGAGCGAGTCCCCACGCTCCTACGACCTTCAATCCTCCTCGTGATAGCAGCATACCGTTCGTTCACCTTACTAATAATTCCATCAACTTCTCATTAACAAAAACACAGACTTCGTAATGACAATTCTGGAAACAGTATTCCTCGAACTGCGCCCATTCACCATATTCAACCTCACGAAACTCCGTTTCAAATCCTTCGCCCGCCTCTGGAAACACAATGGCGAAGCAATGTCAACAGAAATGCCCGGCCCAACATTCCAACTCCTCTCCGAATGCAGAGGCATAGTCCTCGACATCGGCCCCGGTTCTGGAGAAATCATGCCCCATTTCAACCCTACCATGATCCGAGCGCTATATGGCGCGGAGCCGGCAGAAGATCTTCACCCAGGACTACGTCGCAAGGCACAGGAGTCAGGTTTCGGAGCAAAGTTCCACCCGCTCCTCTGTGGCGCCGAGCCCGAGAGTCTTATTCCAGCCCTGCATAAGAGCGGCATCTTGGACCTCAGCGGAAAAGACGGTCTAGCATCCGAAGGCGTCTTTGACGAGATCTGCTGCGTCCGAGTTCTCTGTGGCGTTCCGCACGCCGAGCAGACTATCAAGGGCTTGTACAATCTTCTGAAGCCTGGAGGCAGAATGGTGGTCTGCGAGCACGTAGCTAATCCCTGGAGGACTGAGGGGAGAGTGACAGCACGATTTATGCAGCTGGTGTACACCGTCTTGGGTTGGCCGTTCTTTATGGGAGGATGCGAGTTGCAACGCCACACGATGGGTTATCTGAGAGATGCCGGTGAATGGGACAAGTTCGATCTGAAGTACTATGGGCCAACAGATTGCATTCCATTCGTGGTGGGAGAGTTGATCAAAGAAGCCGGGTCGCTGGAAAAGTCTTACGCGCAAGCTGTGAAGAAATAGACTGTCGTATTTGAACTCATGGATTAACTCGTCAATCCGTCTCGTAACCTGACGTTCTTGAATACTAAGCTTGAGCATTCTTCCCCGCTGTGAAAGCATCCCAGTCCTCCGGTGCCGTATACTCCTTCATCAACGGCTGATACCCACAGCACCTCCCGATCCACGCACACATACCCTGCAACGTCCACGGAACCCACCATCTCAGCGGACCAAGCCACCACGCCGTAGGGAACATGATGAGAGCTGAGGCTGTGACGTGCCTAGTGAATAATCAAATTGTCAGCCCTCAAACCCTTGACCATTAACAACGAGGAAAAAGAGAGATATAAAGGTGTGAGGGGGAAGGGGGAATGACTTACTGCATGATACAAATCTGCAACAAACTCATACTCGCCTTCTTCTCCGTGACATCACTCATATACCGCAGCAAATTCTCGAAGAACAATCTATCCATCGGTTCCTTCGTGCCGCTCGGGTGCGCCCATACGTATAACACGCTATCCTCCTCTCCTGCATCAGGGACGGGCCAGAATCTGTATACACGCAAAAGTAATCAGCATTAGCTCTCCGCTGGTCCATCACTCCTCTCAGCCTGTATTCTTCACACCACGCCAAGAGATAAGACAAGAAGGAAGTAAGAACCATCAAAGTGCGAACATACCGATGAGGAACCCAAGCCCTTACCTCAACCACGCCATCCCCTCCCCAAACATGATCCTCCACACCCCACCCATCCGTCGTACCCACCTTCCCTTCCCCACGAAGAAACTCTCAGACTGGTCGAAGTGGAGATGTAGCGGTGGGGATTGGGGTGGGCTTTTGCGAGGCGTTGGGTGGGGCCTGTGTAGGTTGAGCGCATTAGGACACTACATTATATTAGAGAAGAGTACGAGTAGGTTAGCATGTTGGGAGTTGGTTTGGTGAGAAGACGGGAGAAGCGATTGGGGAGGGCAGAGGATGGGAAGGGGAAGGGTGGGAGATAACGTACGTAGCGTCCAACCCCTCAGGCGGTTCCAAAAACTCAAGGATGAAAGAATCATTGAAGAGCGAGAAGGGTCCTGAGATGCGTTTCGCACCCTCAATCATCTCCCGAACATCCTCATCATTGTGTTTCGCCGCCATAACTATCAGTTATCATCTGCTTCTCCGCAATACTCAAGACTGATTCTTTTTCCGCCCAAGCCCCTATACTCGTCTTGAACACCGATCTTACGATCGATCGATGTCAGAATTGTATGTACCTAGGTGGTGTATTGGTTGGTACTCAACGCCATCAACAAGAGTTATAATGACAGACAAAGTTACAACGAGGAGAGGAGAAAGGGCCTGTCAGACAGAGACAGACAACGACAGACAGCCGGAAAGACAGGCAGACAGACGTCTTTATAAGCTCCACAATCATTCTACCTACTTACAGCTGTATGAATATACTTCCGCCCCATGCCCATGCTATGTTGCACTAAGTCAGCTTTAGCACCACTTAGCTCCCTTCCCGGCTTACGACCTTACTGCTTTGGGGTCATACTCTTTCCTAACTAGGAAACGAAGAACGATCTTGCACGTGCATGCTACCTGAGGGATATTGGTCAGCATCGTCTTTTTTTGGTCGGTCTGGTATAACAAATGTGTAAGGAGCAGGCATAATTTCCCCTGTAATGGGTGGGTTTTGTCAATACGAATCGAGATTCGATTGAGCTTTGTACAAATATCCATTCACTATTTTCGCTAGTGCTATCGCTAATTCTCAAACTATACCTTTCTCCAGCTTCCGGCTTCAGGGCAATCCTTGGCCTCTTCTTGCTCCTGCTCTTCAGCACCTGCTCATCTACTTGGATGACTATCTGCATCAGAGGGTATGCGCCTGAGAGCTTATACCTACGCGAAGCCGTGCAATATACCTCTTGAAGCTGCGCGTGAGAGTCTTTATCAATTATATATCGGTGGAGAAGACAGAAGGTCTCTCAATGGACTATTCATCAATGATTTACCAGTCATCTTTGTCGGACTCATCGTCTAGAAAATGCATTAGTATACTGTCCGTTCAATGCATGCAATGATTTGTTCACTTACCGCTGTGACTAACTTTGGCCTTCCTTGCCGCAAGCGCGCTCGCCAGTGCGCCAGCCAAACCAGCATCAGCTCCCGGCGTCGCTGGACCACTGGCCCCTCCAGAAGTACCAGCAGGAGCTTCTGCCCCAGGCACTGCCGCGGCACTGCGATCTTTCTTCTCCGCATCTGACACCTTCTTCAATCTCGCACCACCGCGAATATCCGCCAAAAGACCGTCTCGCCCGGGCGCAGGCTTTGGTAAAGGAGGACCGCCTGGTGGGGGAGGCGGTGCGGCAGCATCTCGGGGTGGCATTGGCGGAGGTGGAGGGGGCACCGAGCCTGGAGGCATAGGGGGAAGAGGTGGCGGCGGTGCGGCAGCATCTCTGGGTGGCATTGGCGGAGGTGGAGGGGCTCCGAGCCTGGAGGCATAGGGGAGGAGGTGGCGGCGGCGCGCCGCTGTTTGGCATGGGTGGAGGTGGAGGTACTGCGCTGGTTGGCATTGGTGGGGGCGGAGGAATCGATCTCCCTGGCATGGGCGGAGGAGGCGGCGCTACGTTGGAAGTGGGAGGAAGCGGTGGTGGAACAGGGGCGGCGCTCGCTGGGGCAGACGGTACAGGTCGCGACGAAGAAGGTGGTAATGGAGGCGGTGGCGGTACGTTGTTCGTCGGCGGTAGGGGAGGTGGTAGAGGCGCTGCTGAGGTCTTTGGTGGTAGTGGTGGAGGTGCTGAGGGAGTGTCCCGCGCTGGAGGAGGTGGAGGGACAGGTCCTCTGCTTGGTGGCGGTGGTGGTGGGCCAGAGGGCACACGAGTTCCAGCAAATGGGGGAGGCACTCCAAACCTTCCTCCAGCTGGTTTCTCATCATCAGGCACAGGTGTCTTTGGCGGTCGCGGTGGGGGTGGAGGACCCGGGTTCGCCACGTTCGACGAGGCTCGCGCC
Source organism: Neocucurbitaria cava (assembly GCA_027946455.1). Lineage (NCBI taxonomy): Eukaryota > Fungi > Ascomycota > Dothideomycetes > Pleosporales > Cucurbitariaceae > Neocucurbitaria > Neocucurbitaria cava. The sequence goes on from JAPEUY010000010.1 coordinate 1,391,132, forward strand.
CGGTTTGGCGGCGCAGGCGGTTGGTTGACGAACTTGCCGGCTTCCGCAATTGGAGGAGGAGCTCTGAAAACGGGCTTCGGGGGGCCAGGAGGCGGAGACGGTTCTCGAGGAGGTGACGGCGGCGCCGGGCTTGAGGAAGATTGGCGATTGATGCTCGGTGCTTCCGTCTTGGTCCTGCGAGCTGGCGGAGGTGCAGGTGGAGGACCTCGCCTCGATCCCTGTGTGCTGCCTGTGTTCTGGGGACTGATAGGCACTCGAACTGGAGCAGCACTCGGCGGAGGAGGGGGAGGAGCTCGCACTTTGCGCTCGCTGTGCTCTTCCTTGAGCTTTTCCTCTGTTTTCCTCTGCTCAATGTACAGCTTGATAAAGTCGGCATTTTCCTCGATCTGGTCTTCCGTGATGCCCATAGCAAGGAGCTCCTTCAACAGCGGTTGCCATGATGGATCCGTCGTATCGATGGCGGAGCTTCGCGCGCTTGTGGCGGTCGAGTGGCTACTGTGCGAGGGCGAGGTCAGGTTCGCGGGCGGGATGATGGATTGCGGCGGGGGAGCAGAGGCTGAAGAATGGCGGTGTCCAAAGAGGCCCCCCAACAGGCCATGGCCATGACCGCCACTCTTGCCATTTGCGACAGGCCCACTGCTTCCAGCTGCAGCGCCAAATGGCTTATTCTTCGTGTTCTTGTGCGCATTCTTCTCCCTGTCGTCCAGCTTCTTCTTGAACGTCTTGGCTTCCTTCTCGTCCGCAAACGACAGCGCTGCCAGACACCCCTCGAGCTCGAACGTGTGGAAGAAGACGCGGTCCTGGTTGTACGAGAAGGTGTCGTATATCTCCTGATCCCACAGGACACCGCGGTTGGCCGGCTGCGTGCGTCAGTCTCTCATGCCACGGCAGCGCTTCCCGAACCTACCGATATGTCCACCAGCTTGAGCCAGAACGTGTGTCCCACCAAGTCGTTCGCCAGCACGGCGGCGCCCTGCAGGCCCGTGTAGGTCCATCGGTGCCTGTCGGGGTAGGCAATGTACAGCTTGGCGACGGCGACGGCGTGGATCTTGTTGGCCGACTTCGGCACGGTGCGCTTCACCGTCTGCTTGTCCTCGTCCGAAAGAATCGACGGCATGGCGGCCTACTTTGCGGACTCGAGCTCGCAATGCTGAGGGTTGACTGTGTTTCGCGAATGCAGCGGGCGGGCTCGGGCGTCTCCAGCTCAGCGGGGGTGTGCTCTGCGCTCGCTGATTAGGCAGCACATGAAGGAATTGCAGCCACGCTTCACGACAAATACGGCTGGAATGCACAGTGCGTGAATGGCAGCGGGCCGCGTGGAGGACTCGCCACGGTCAGAGAATAATGGCGGTGCTGTGGATTGTGGATGGGAGACGTCAGAGAGCGCTGCTGCGGCTCAGCTCCCGACTGGGCGGGAACCAAGCGAAACTGCCAAGCACTGGTTTCAACGGCCAGCGAGGAGCAGCATGGCTACACAAGATCGGATATACACAGTAGTCACGCCCTAGCGAGCATCTTCTTTTGCAGACCGTTTGGATCGGTGTGCATGCTTACAGCTGTTCCTGGCCACTGGGCGTCGTTGTATAGGTCAGGTTCCACCACCCGCACGCGACACCACAGAGCCCCAAGACTCAGCCAGCGCTTACTATCGCATGCTACCATTTGCCCTCTCTTCGTTCGTGCTACTAGATCTGTATCTTGTCTAGACTAGGACACACTTATCAGCGGTTAACGGTGGTAGGCGAGGATCCAGCATTATCACAAGGCAAATCAGGCTAATGCACCTAGCTGCTAGGCACCTAGGGTACGTATGGGTAGTCAGTGGCTCAGTGTAAGCATCATCACTTTTATGCCTCTGACAACATATGCTGAATACTCTCACTCTTGTTGAACAACACCCATTGAGAGGTGTATGTACCAAGTTCCCGGGCCTTTCCGCTAGACAAGCTCCCACTGTCCGCATCGGCTCCCGGACCTCCGACTATTAGGCATCCAATTGACGACCGTGACGACTACCGCCTGCAAAGTTCACCACCTCCTTGCTCTGATTCACTTCAAATGTTAGGACATGCAGTCAAAGATCAAACATGACATCTTCCCCTACTTTCGAGTCAGAAGACACAAGCCTCATAGATGATCTATTCGACGGCTACCTAGCTATACCTTCCATCACAGGCTTCCTCGCAGACAAAGCCTCATCCAGTCGTCTTTCACCAAACCAGGTGACAGATATTGGATCAACTGAGGATACTCCAACACAGCAGATACGTGCTCTATCTTTGGGTGTAGAAGAGGCTACCGACCAATCGTATGGATCTTTTTCTCTCCCTCAAATCACTAGACTAACCACCAGCGTAGCTTCGCCTCAACAAGAGAGACTGTTCCTACAATCCCTGGGACACGTCAACGACGGGGACATACTAAGAGCCGGCTCGGCTGCACCACATGCAAGAGTCGAAAGATCAAGGTATCTCATCCTTCTCAGGGTCAATCTTGGGTCAGACGCTGGGGTACTAAGGTCCTTTAGTGTCAGGAAACATGGCCTGCTTGCGATAATTGCCTCAAGCGAGGGTGTACGTACCACACCTACTACTGAAGGGTGCCACGTAATAACCATCGTTTCTAGTTGTGTGTAAATACCCTACCGCATCTAAGGACAGGCAACGTGATCGGTTACGTTCCGAATCAACGAGTCCGCGGCAATGCGTCCAACTCTCTGCCACGCCAACCACTTTCACTTCCAATGATATGCGCCTATTCCACCATTATCTTACTGTGGCATACCCGAGCATACCGCACGACTACGAGGGTATTTGGACAAGGGAAGTTCCTATGCATGGCCACCATAACACCTATCTTATGCATGCCATGTTGGCCTTATCTGGCTCACACCTGGCCATCCAGGTCGACAATCCCCAAACTACTTTGGCACTCTCCCACCGCCAGAAAGCTATCACGGGACTTGAGGAAGCTTTCACCCAATGGCCCCCATCTGCTGAAAATGCTCATATCATGCTCGCAACGACCTACCTTTTGTCGTTTCAGGCCAGCTATCTCCCGGACGGCTTCGTCGACAGTATTCTGTCTTTGCGTGGTTGCGCCCTTCTATCACAATTGGTGCGCAATAATGGTCTGAAAGGGTTCTTTCCAGTAACTCCGCACATGCTTTCGATGACTATGGACTCAACCTTCAGAAACTTCCCACACTATGACCAGGAGCTTGCATGTGAACCCTTGCGGTCTTTAGCAAAGCTTTCACACCTACTAGCCAGGCCATCAGCACATGACATCGAAAGGGCCCTTGTTGCACAGTCTGTGGAGACGATGCGTTCGCTTCTCGAACCTGATCATGTAGTGGTTTCCGAGACTGCTGCGACACCAGTATCTACTGACACAAGCACCGAAGCGACTATGTTAGAAGGAGAAGCATACAAGCACTGCGGAGCAATCCATGGGGAAGTGAAATTCACCAATCCCCTTTTCCCGGCTGATCTCACTCTTCCTTTTGAGGACATCGACTGGGACAACATCACAGCTCCGCCATCCACCAGTCCAGACCCCGTCCGATCCTTCAACGCACTAATGTCGACACTCCTTATTCTCACGACTTGGCCATACGAGGAGATTGCGCATGTCCTCTCTCCAACCAACCAGCTCGGCAACGTGGTCATGGCGCACTTCTGCGCTATGCGCGCCATCGTCTCACCGCTATCAGCCCCCAGGGCTGCTTTTAGAGCCCCAGTTGACGCAGTGGTAGCATGGAATGCCCAATTTGTTGCTGCTGTGAAGGACGACGAGGACGTAAAATGGACAGAGTATGTTGAATGGCCGAAAAAGATTGTGAGATGTTTGCAGGCCTGTCTAGCGGAGAAAAAGAACCTTACGTTCAGAGACCTCCGCAGTATGGTCCTTAACGATCCGGGGGCATTCATAGAAGGTAGAGCAAGCCAGTCGCGGGGTTATGACAACTGAACTCATCGCATCCAACGCGTACTGGAAAACAAAATGAGCATCGGCCCAAAAACAAGGAACGTTGCTTGGAGTGAAACATACCTGGACATCAAAAAAAGATATCCGACTGTACACCGATAAACGTGCGACAAGTTGCCAAGTACTCAAAGTTACCTTAATTTGTCAGCCGCCTCAGCATCCACGATTCAGCACATCAGCTACACGACCCTTCATTGTTCTTCCACGCATGGTATGGGGCTGACGCTAAGGTTGTTGTTTTGATCGGCAACAGCCTCGAGACCCAGTAGCGTGGCTGACGGTCCCTACAGGAAGATGGCGCTAGTATGAGTTTCCACATACGGACAAGCGTTGGATGAAAAATCAAGGGGGTGGACCATCAAATATTCGTAGAATAGAGTCTCGAAAGCCAGAGATGAATTGTTAAGCGGACGAGTCATAACGTTAGGCGTTCAGTGTTGGTAATCGAGATGTCGTTATGGTTAAGACGGTTGAAGAGATGCATTACTCTAGCGCAAGGCTCATTCGAACAGAATGTATAAAGAGAAGCAGCTGAAGCATTGGAAAGCCATTATCACTTCGCACCAGCCGGTTCATCCTATCAAGCTCTTTGCCCGCCAACTACGCGTCTCATAGTCCATCAGTCGAATCTCTTCCAAGATGAAGGTACTATCAGATTTGTTCTCCCTCTTCATTGCTACCACCCTTGCGGCCGACGTCCGTACAGTCTACGAATTCCCCAAGCCAACATGGCTTGAGAACATCGATACCATGCGCAATGGCTCTCTCCTCGTCACCAGCATCGGCGTCGCTGAAGTCCACATGATCACTCCATCCCCCCACAAAAACGCCACCTCCTCCCTCGTCGCCTCTTTCCCCAACGCAAACGCCGTCCTCGGCATCACCGAGTTAACCGAGAATGTCTTCGCCGTGGCAGCAGGAAACATGACGCCCACCAACTCGCCCATAACGGGCTCCTTCGCCATCTGGAGCATCGACCTCACTTGCAAAGACAGTTCCGCCGCAAAAGTCCACAAGATCGCCGACATACCCAAAGTCGACATGGTAAACGGCCTCGAAGCACTCAACCCGCACACGCTCCTCCTCGCCGACTCCTGGGCCGGCAACATCGTCAAGCTCGACACCAAGACGGGCGCCACAGAAGTCACCCTCTCCCACCCCACGCTTCTTGCCAACTTCTCCGTCTCCGCGCTGCCCCTGGGTGTCAACGGCCTCAAGGTCCACGACGGCTACGTCTACTACTCAAACACGGTGCAGCACCTCCTCGGCCGCGTGCGTATCAACCCATCCTCCGCCCGCGCAATCGGGCCCTTCACTACGCTCGCGACCGGCGCAGCAAACAATATCTCCGTCCCCGATGACTTCGCCGTTGCGAAAGACGGCTCCGTGTATCTTTGTGGACCGCTTGCGACGCCTGATGGCGATACGTTGCAGCATGTTGGGCTGGATGGGAAGGTCGTGACTGTTGCGCAGGGAGGTGTCGTTGCGGGGACTACTGCGGCGAGGTTTGGGAAGGCGAGGGGGGATAAGGGCGTGGTTTATTTGAGTACGATGGGCGGCTTTGCGGCGGATGGGTCGAGGCTGGCCGGGGGCAGGGTTGTGAGTGTTACGTTGGATGGGGCTGGGAAGGAGTTGTAGGGGGAAGAGGGGTGTGTGTGGCGGGGAGATCGGGGTGGTTATGTTGTGTACAGGGGAAGAGAAAGGTGCTCAACTCAATTACGCTGTATTCGACGAGCGGAAGAGGCGCTGGCTGTACATCATTTGATAGGTCATGTTGGTGCCGTAGGAAGCTACGCTCCGTTCATTCGCTGCTGTCTGCCATTTTGAACGAGTTGACCATTGTTCGATTTCTTCGCCTTGCCAATGTGCGAAAATACTGGTTGCCTTGTTACTCGAAGTATTAGATAAATTCAGCTTGAAAAGACATGGCGAATTGGGGAAAGTTTATTAATATGCTTCAGCAGTGTTCAACATAGTTGGAAGGCGCGAAGGGATGTGCATTGTCGGACCCCACGCCCAACTTTCGCTATTCCGTTTTTTACGAGAACAAGGTGCTGAAGGCATCTGCACTTTACTACGATCCATACACAGTACTGCTGTGCAAGTTCATAATGGGGTAATACTAATGCTTTGGATGCACTTATGCGCTCGTTAGGTTTTCCACTACCGCCGCAACATCGCCTTGTGCATGTACATGAAATCCCACTGGGCTCCGCCACCAATTCGCTATCTACATCAAGCATCGATTTTCAATTTAGCAAGGCTTAGCTAAAAGGAATTGATCTTAGTCGTTAGTACTCTCCTTCAAATCATCGTGGGGGCTGCTGCAGAGACGTCGATCAAGCGATGACGTTTCTGCAGCGGTATTACCCGATTGGGAAGAGCACAAGGCCAAGGCTCGCATAACGTACCTAAACTTCCCATATCGGGCAGACGGTATGATGTCGGTGGTGAGAAGCATGTCTAAGAATGGGGGAAGTTGCTTTGGAAAGTGATCATCGGGGGTTGAAGGTATATAGATACGTAGGGTGGGACACAATTACTGAAGTCGAAGGCATAAGCATTAGCATAACAAACCAGCCAGCTGCGACTACGCTTAAGTTATCTCCCGCCAAACTTCTCCAAGGCTTTACTCCACCATCGAGTCAAAAGATATAGTTACCACCATAGTTACCACAATGGCAGCAAACGACTACTACACAACCCACCCCCAAAACCCCACCACCTTCACACACCAATCTACTTTCCACGGGAACGCCTCTAACGGCCCGGCAAACCTCACGGCAACAAACACCTCCTACGAGCCCTACCGCCGCCGTGCACTATCCCAGCTCCCCCACTACCAGCAACAACAACAACAATACCCGCTAGCTGTACCCACCGGATCATCATCTCCACCCTACCTCTCAACATCACTCCCTTCCGACACCAGCTCTTCAACTAGCAGCACCGACCGCAGCCTCTTCTCTTCAAGTTTCGGTTCATCGGGAGGTGGTGAGAAGAAAAGCAAATCCGAGCGCGCAATCAAGTTTGTAGAGAAGCAGGTGAAGAAGCAGATCGAGAAGAAACTTAATGGTGGGAAACATGGTGGACAAGAGCAACAGGAGCAGGGATGTGAGGATTATGGTGGTATAGGGCAGCAGGATCAGAGTGGTGGAGGCGCGTATGGTTTCACAGGGAATCATGGTGGTGGTGATGGAGCGGGGAAGTTTGATTGGGTTCAGGATGCTGGGGGGTGGTTTGGGGATTTGGACTCAGGTGGTTTGGAGAGTGTTTTGGGTGGATAGGTAAAGATGGCAAACATGTATGATTAGAGCTGAAGGTAGTGATAAGAGGTGTGCGATATGTACGATCAAACGGAATGGAATTGCTTGTGAGGGTATATGTTCGCTGAAGTTAAGTCGAATTTGAAAGGGTCTTTTTTAAAAGTCATTGGATGACAAACGTTCGCTTCCCGTCGTGATCTACACTATCTCTTGCCGTTTTATCTCGTTATCGAGACCGTGAGTGTCGTATTTCGCGCCACTCGTTGAATTCCAGCCATTCTTGAGTCTCCTCGTGCAAGCGTCGCCGCGGATCATCTGCTTCGTGTTGCAACGGCGATATAAAATCGTGCCTAGGATGGTTTCGAAGTGGGATACCAGTGCTTGCTAGAAACTATAAGCGTACTGTACTGTACGTATTTTTTTCTTTAAGGTGGGGAGTTTCAAACAAACTTACTGTTTGGACTCGACCGGTAGAGCTTGCACAACCACCTTCTCCGGCTAGGCCACGCTAGTGTAAGGGTGAGACCGAATATGGCTACGCCTATCCCCACGAGAGCAACGATCACTTCGGTGGAGAGACCGTGTGATTGGGTATTCGTGCCATCGATGGATTTGCGACGTACAACGTTTGCTGGTATTGTAATGGCACGGGTGGTGACGATTATGTGTATGAACATTATTGGGAATGTCTGGAGATACATGATGTTAATTGATGCTAACAATCACAGTTGATGGGGGGAACTGATGTTTTATGGTATTCCTCGTGAATGAAGCAGCGGGAGATTATCACGTCGGCGAAGCGAAGTGGGCCTGCATGCTGCACAGCCCTGTACCGGTATGGCCGTTCAAGCGGTCGAACAGAAGTCCGTCCCACCACACCAACGTAGCATGATCCCCCAGTCTAACACTAGGAGGGTTTAGTACCGACGAGCCTTTCTTGATGACCCAGTCTCAAGATAGCTAAACAGCGAGCAATACTCAAGTGGTATACGATTTGCATGCCAACAAAACCAGGATTGCAGCCATATAGGTCGCAGATATAATACTGTCAGCTAGTTGGTTGGTCGGCTTCCATACATACGTTTCCGGTCATGATAAATTAGAAGAAGGCATCGCCCGCCCACCAACGTCGCTGCGAATGGATAGGGGAGCAAGGCAAATATGCATGCAGCATTACGGCAGATCAGGGATGCAGTCTGATGGCACAGGGGTGTATAAGCTCACAGACATGTCCTAAGTTAAGTGGTAGTTAGGACGGGACGTGTGCACGGACAAGCAGGGGCTGTACCGGGCGGATCTCACGTGCGTCAGGTGTACACTGAGCAGCTAGCGTTGCAAGTAGGGTTGGGGGTGTATATTCATACAATATACAATACGGTATATACATACCGTATACAACTGGCGAGCGCCACATACCGTATGATCTGACAAGATTGTCTGTGCTGAAGGGCTATGTCATGCAGATCTTACCTACCCAATTCGCCTGAGCACGCTAGCTTTTGTATACTATACGGTATATTCACATCCCTAGCTGCAAGCCGAAAATTTCATCATCACCAAAATGTGTCTATCGACAAGCACTGTGTAGTGGCCTCCGACGCCTGATCGCTGAGGTTGAGTACATGCATACATACTGTGCTTCGTACAGGAGCAGGCCACAGGGCAACCACTGCAGCGGGCCGCCGATCGTAGTCTCTCCCATTTCTCCATATCGGACAGCTGGTGCTCGGGTCCCGAGATGGTTCCTGTCTTCGATTGGTAAGTTGAAAGTGGGAAAGCTCAAGAGCGAGGCACGCAAGGGTTAGACGGACGAGGTGAAGTACATAGCGGTCACGTCATTGGGTCCAGACGAACTCATGTGGATGCGTAGAGGATGATGCAGTGAGCCATGTGCGCCATTCGTGGTATGATGGGCCTGAAGCGCCCGCATGCCCTGGTCGCACATAGGCCGGTCATTTTCTCACCGCGATCTTAGTTAAACATTGGGTGCGGCAACTCCCAGAAACAGCTACATCATGGCGCCGGGGGATGGGGGAAGCTGAAAGGCTAATTAGTGCCACCTACCGTGAAGTCAGCCTATGGCACACTAAGTGCTTTCTTTTAGTGATTTTTTCTGGAAACTAGTGTTGCCCCTGGTATTTGCGCCGGATTTAGTCTCCTTTCGCGTGGTTCTGGGGTTCTTGATTTGACCAGCCAGTGTCGCTACACATTCGCAACCAGGGAGCCCTGCTCAAACATCGTCCGACAGCCGGGATTAGGGCTCATTAAGATAACGCACTCTACCTACTGTTCGCACTATACCTACTGTTCGCACTCTACCTACTGTTCGCACTCTACCTACTGTTCGCACTCTACCTACTGTTCACACTCTACCTACCGTTCGCACTCTACCTACTATTCGCACTCTACCTGCTGTTCGCACTCTACCTACTATTCGCACTCTACCTACTGTTCGCACTCTACCTGCTGTTCGCACTCCACACGCTGTTCGCACTCGTCCAGTAGGCTGAACTTGGCGACTTCGCTATTCGGTGCACCTGAGACCAGCCTGATGCACCTCTACCTACTCTAAAAACACTAAGGATTAAGGTACAATAAAACCTAATCTATCTATCCAGAATAATATCTACTTCTTGCATGCGATGAGTAGAGTGGGGTGTTAGGCTGAACTTCGCGAACAGTAGGTACAGTGCGGACGTCTAGGTCGTTTTGCCGAGCGGACATAAGCTTCTTTTAAACTATTGGTTGATACTGCATCGGTAGCTAGTGATAGCAAATTGGTGCGGTTGAGCTGTAAGTTCTATATTTTCCTTTCCAGAACCTCTCGCAAATTTCCTTCATCTAGCTCTTCTTCCTACACTTCTCCCGTTTCTTGTCAAATCCCTTGCAAAATTACCTTTTCTCGTCGTGTCCAATCTCCTCAACAGATCTCTTTATCCGGCCTTCATTTCCTCACTATTCTTTACCTCAATATTCATTACCTTAATGCCACATTTCATCTTCTGTTGACTGTCTGAGAATTCAGATGTCCTCAAGCTTCGGATGGTCTTCTTACCTAAAAGTATGCCAGCAGCCACTATAGTACTTGTGCGGATCAAATCACGTGTCACGGCCCCAAATACATCGCAAAATGAATCCTTGCCTTACTGTGCGGAAGACCCCGGTGCAATTGTGGGACATAACGTCTTTGAATGGACCAACCCATGGCTTGCAATCCAGGAATCATGGGATTCGAAGCTAGTAATCAGAACACATACGACTCCCTGAGTGGCGCCCCTTGGTTATAACAGCCCGCCAGTTCACGCTTTCGAACTTCACAAGTATTCCTCTCATCATGTTAGCAAGGAGCATGGTGGGTCTATTTGTCGTATACGATGTTCAAAAGCTGAACGGTTAACTCACCACTTTGTGCCTCTCACAGAATGTCGCCAACGTCCTGTAGACTTCTTACTGCAAAATGTAGCGCACGTGTTCTGATACAGATACATCATTATCGTCCAGGGAACAAAATTGATGTGTATCATGGCTATCATACTAGCATTGCGCTTGCTAAGATGCACAAAGGAACATAAATATCGAAAGACAGCATCGTATTCTCGAACCAACACAGCATTGGATCCATTCAACACTAGTTGACCTTTTCTGATCCACCATTGTTACACCTGCTGTCTGCTCTCCCGCCACTCATTGTATCGTCTTGCTTCTTCTTCGATCGCCCTTGAACATCGTCTAGCAGAGACAGATGAACTAGCGCGCAGGTCTGATACAAATTAATCAAAGGGTTCATGTCTATGGCTAGATGGAGTACTCACAACTAAACCAGTCGCGAAAGGTCTTGCCTATCCTAGACCAAGAAAGTCCAATAACACATGTCATGCAGACACCAACCACACCGATTATGGCTTCTTTCGTCCAGGGTTTGTCCGCCTTAGTGCTAGTATCTGAGTCTTCATTTACTGTCTGGTGCGTGACTGGTAAGGCAAGAATAGATTCAGTGAACAAAAGTACTAGCGAGAGTGAACGCCAGGAGCCCATGATGGTAGGACTAGTCACGAAATCCGGTGATGTGCGGCTAAATTTGACGCCAAAAATGGTGTGATAGGGTGGAGTGAGCTCAGTCGAGCAGTAATAGCTTGCGAAGACTTAGTTGATTGAGGCAAAGTTGACTGGAAGAAGGGGACAAGTCGGTCAAAATATGGTACTCGTCCATCTCCCATACGGAATTGCTGACAAGCACTTGCAGCTGGAACGAAGTTTCAAATGCGATAGCCCGCCTAAACACCAAGAGCTGGCGGATGCAGGTGCGATCTAGCGTTTAGCGCACCGCCGCAGCCAATGACCGCGGAAAAACCGCCTTAGCTGACGGTTGTGTAGCACCGCCTCACTAGGTATTGGCTGTAGATCGCTAAGTCGGAGCCACGGAAGGCCGATGTAGAATAATACATGTAGACAGTGTCAGCAAAACTACCGAGTATTTGCTTTGTGTACTCTTGAATACCAAATTTATAGATGATTTAGTACTATTGCTTCTTATTCTTGTAAAGTTTACTATATCCAAGTATATACTTATTCACACGCCAAACAATGGCCGTCTTCGAAATCTTCTATGTCGATTAAAGATACCTCTAGCAAATAACCTTTTAGCTTCTATGGCCATGTACGTTGTTTGAACAGCCCAAAAATGCACCGTTACTGCACCGCCCCTCAATACCTCTCATTGTTAACCACGTGCCTCGACCCTTTCAAATTGTGATAAGAAAAAGCTCTAGATTACTTTTTTATATTTAGAACAATTTATTATCCCTTCATGTTGTGGGCTATAACATTTCTCGCGCGATATGCTTTTGAGCCCACAACTTACTAATTACGAGCTCCTTCGTATACTATGTCCCAGTGCCAGTTCGAACAATGTATTTAGGAGTCCCTCATGATGTGTAACCAGCCCCCGAGCCCCTCACCCAATCCGTTCTTGCTGCCCATCCACCTTCACGTATAGCTGCTAGGCCACATCAACTTGATGTGCCCAGAAGAGTCGAACTGTCCTCCTCCTGTAAGTCTCCAATAATCTTCCTCATCCTCGTCATCATCTCCAAGCTCTTTCAATAATGCCTTCAACCTAATCTCACTCCTTGCCACAGATACCTGGCGCAACAGAAAACCCAGACTCCGACTACTTAACTCGTCTTTCGCTACTTGAAAAGCAAAGTACGAGTCTGCGAAGTCGAAGTTGCATGAAATATCGCGCACTGAGAGAGCCGATAAAGCGGATGCGAAGAAAGGGGATGCATCAGCTGCTTTGAAGCCTAAGTGAAGGGCTTCAAAGTCAAGAGGCTGTTCTTCTTCGTCGGCATATTCGTATGATTTGGCTGTCGAAGATCTGGACGTCGCCTCAGTCGCAATCCGCCTCACATCCGCACACACCCTCAAGCTCAACAACGTCGGCTGCACTGTACACAGCACGTACACCAAGCTCTTCACGTACCGATGCGCCCCAGCAATAACAACAGGTCCAATTCTTCCTCGTTCTCTGAGCCCTTGGCGCCGAAGTCTCATTCCCGGTCGTACATACCTCGTGGTCTTGGGATAGTACAGCAAATCGATATGCAAGTGTCGAACGTGCGGGAGGTCCTTGAGCTGCAAAGGGGGTTCGAACGCACCGGATCCTTCTTCTTCTCGTATCTCTTCTTTTTCGTAGTCGTAGATCTTCCATGGGCGCAGTGGTGGCATAGACGTGAGATAAAACGTATTTCTCCCAAAGAATACCGAGCGCGCTTCATCGTGTATCTGTTTGTTCACCCGGAGGATAGAGGTATGTAGATCGTACTTCTCATCGAGGCGGGCTGTGCGCCCCTTGAGCGGAATTTGGCTGACGAGAAGGTGTTCATAGATGTTGATGCGAAGTTCTGTAGAGAGGTTTAGGAAGGGAGATGGAGAAGTTATAGCCATAATTGATCACTAGCTAGAAGTTTTGTCTTGGACGGGAAGATCGGTAGATAGGTAGCCGGTGAAGGCGAAAACCGGGAGGTGGTATTGCTCTTGAAGTGGTTCGGACCAGCTTGGAGGGTTCTGAGTTGTGTAGGGGATGATTTTAGGTCAAGGATGATTCTACACGCGAGAAGGGTAAGAGGGTCCTTTTTGTAGTTAAACTTTCTTCCAACTAGGATATTTGCACCACAGAGTGGTGACATCGGACGGTCGTCTCTCCTTCCATGGTTCTCTGGATCGCTTGACAATGCCTGCCACCTTACTCGCGATACCTAGCCGAACTGGAATCATCCCAGTACAATTCATGCTATGTCGTGCTTCACCTATGGTTGAGACACATCGCTACCGCGACTCCGGTCAGCGCCAAGAGATAGATCCATCGCTGGGGTGTTCAGGACGCTTCGGAAGGCCTCCGAGAGCTGTCAGGCGTTGGTAGAGTTGATAGCGCGGCCTGTGCCCAAGAAAGCTTTTCAAGAAAAGCAACGCACAAAGAAATGCTTTCGCCTTATTCGCTAGGCGCCCATCAGTGGACTACCCCGCGGACGTATGCGCATGGGCGGCGCAGCTGCTGCAGTGCGAAACCGTGGTCCACATCGTGCAATGCGGCGTGATAAAGTGGTGTGGTTGAGGATTTGTTTCCATCTTATTCCCAGGCATGGACCTCACTTGTCCCCACTCAGTAGTCCGATTACCATCGTCGTCGATTTAGCAAGGAGACAGGGAGAACAAAAGAGAGTACTTCCTGGGTGAACCGGAGTAGAGAAGTACCAAGCAATTGGTACATATTACACAGCTGACAGCGTGTCGATCATTTCTTCCATGGCTTATTTGCACCGCTACAGTGCACTACACACGCAGTCCCAGCGCCCATCAAACCCTCCCACCGCGCCACAAGAAACCGTCAAAATCGGAGCCGCACGGGAACGCCACGTGGTACGTTGATGCACTAATGACACGCGACGCATCCACTCTACGGAAGGAGGTTTCCAGCCGCAGTAGACAAAGGACTAAGTTCGCAGACCCACCAGATCTATTGGGACTCAGGGCCCGTTAGCAACGGTGACATCCCCTAATGAAACAAAGGACATGAAATCTCGTCCTCCTCCGATCTCCTCAATGTCGAATACTGTGATGTAGAGCAACGGCTCGTCGCATTACATTACAGCAAGCTAAGCACCCACTCATCTCCATAAGGGAATTTCCATCGGCTTTTTCCCGTCAGCTATGCTGCAAAGACCGATGTAAGACCGCGTAGCGATGCGTGGTTGCGCTTGTGAATAGGTAGTCCGATGTCCGAGAAGGGTACTACTGCAGGCGTGGTGGGTAACGTCATCGGACATACCTCCGCATTGCAAGATGGCCAACCACCAACACGCGGGTTTTCCCGTGGCCTGATCACGTTATTAGTTTCAGATTGAAAGAAAGCTTGACTTGACAACTTGGCCGAATAGTTCTGCCGCCGCTTGGGAAGGTAAGTCGATTGCTATAGGCAGGGATCCACATCACGATATTGAGGTATGCGTAAGGGACGGAAAGATAGCATGCATTGTACGTCGGTGGTACGAACAATTACTTACGGAATCACCTTTGTATCCATGGTAAGAGATTGGTTGAAAGAATTCGTTGCAGTCAAGTAAACAGGTCTTCATCGCTTTATATCCAACACCTTTCTTCTTTCATACCATTAAATAACCCATACTAGTATAAGACACTAGAACGATAGAACCCTGTACTACATTACTCCTTCCCATCAAGTCCAAGAAGTCATCGAGACCTCAAAGCCACAAAACACAACGACATGTAAAAAGACGTATAATACCTCACCCACTCCGATCCCAAAGTGGTCAGAGCCACGGAGAAGCACCCGACCCCCCTAAGCAGTTCCAAGGTTGTTTCCTCAGTCGCCAGAGTCTACACCCATCAAAGCCACGCAGTGCGGGCACAGTACATAGACTGATCCAGTAATATCAAGTACCGGTATGCGATGAAACCACTCACTAGCCTACTCCTACCTACCTTCTACTGTGTATGTGTACATGCGCGTATGAAACATGGAGTCTTGGCTGCCACGTTTATGCGTGGCGGGATTACATTACATTACACAGCATGGTCCTGCAGTGCAGCGCACTAGGGAGTACATGGACGAAAAGGGTAGGTTTAACAGTTGCCAAGTAAAAGTGTACGTACTGTACTCTAAGCTACGGAGAGAGTTAGAGAGAGAGTATGGGTGGATAGGCAAGTCCAAGTATGCTAATCCTGGTGCCACCGGTAGGAAGAAAGAAGGAGGAGGGTTTACAGCAATCTATATTCGTGTCGTAGTGGGATACATATGTAGGTCAAGAGTGAACAAACAAACAGGTGATGTGATTAATTTCAAGCCTTCTTCTAAAAGTGTATAACTATACGCAATCCCATCCATCCCTCCATCCATCCACCCCCCGAAATGCAATTTCCCCATTCATCATAGTCAAGTCGTAAATTCGTAAAGGGGTCGTTTTCGTATTCCGTATCCGTAATCGTACGTGCTGGTAAATTCTCGTCCTCCTCGACTTCAATGGAGTGATTTGCATGAAACCCAAAGTGATTCCAAAGGAGAAGTAGAAGGAAAAAAGCAAGAAGAAAGAAGGGAGAGGTAGCAGAATCAAGAAAACAAATAATGATCGTACAATGCCCGATCGACCTCCTTCTCTCTCTGCAATCATCCCTCAGGCGAACTAGTAGGTAGCAAGCCAATGCGTCCTACCCAACTCACGTCCTTCCAATCTTCTCATCTCCACCTAATAATCCCTCCTTCTCCTCCTACGCGACGACGACTTAGCATGCTCGCCCGGATCGCTCTCCGAATCGCTATAATAATCACCACCGCGATCATCGCGATCATAATCTGAATATCCATGATCAGGACGTGTGGAATCACGGTCATAATCACGGTCGCCACGTCTGTCCTTGCGCCCCGCAGTATCCTTAGGTTCGTCCCCGCGGGATTTCGAGCGGAAGCGATCGATGATACTCCTGCTTCTAGCGCGGAGACCAGCGCGGGCCGGGCTGCGATGGCGGCTGTGGCTGCGGGCTCGATCGTCGTCCCTGCGGGATCTTGAGCGAGACCGGGATCGAGAGCGTGATGTGGACCGGTCGGCGCCTCTGCTCCTTTGTTACTGTTAGCACCTCACGAATGAATGCTGGAGAAGGATGTAGATGGGTGGACTTACTTCGACCGCTTATCAGAAATCACGCGTCCTCCCAGTGCACCCGCTGCCGCACCTGCAAGGGCAGTTAGCCTACTCTTACCCAACTGCCGCCCAGCAAGTCCGCCTGCCAACGCACCTCCCACCGTAGCCGCCAAACCTCTCTCGCGCATATCCATGCTATCGAACCTTTCACGTACTTTAGCCATACGTGAATCATCTCGATTTTGGTCATGCTTGCGCGAGTGCGAGGAATGGGAGTCTGCAGACCTTGCCCTGTGCCGGTGTTCGCGGCGGGGTTTGGTGCTGTCACGACGGCTCGATGGTTGGTCGACGTAGGGCGTCATTTGCTGGTTGGAAGTTGGGGGAGTGTAGGTTGGGTAGGGAGCTGCGCCGGGAGGTATGGAAGGTTGAGAGCTAGATCTTTGGCGGTTGAGAGGTGGGGGAGAGGGGTAGGCATTGCCGGGCGCTTGGAAGCCAGCGGGATAGTCGGCAGGGTTGTACGGGACATAGGGAACTGGCTGAGGAACAGCTGGGTTCACGGTAGGCGATGGTGCGTAACCAGGACCAGGCGTGTATCGCGCTGTGGTGGACGAAGCCCGATGTCCGCCTGGTTGTGCAGGATATGGTTGGGCTGCTGCTGGCTTTGGAGTGTTAGTAAGTGGGCGTTGGAGCAAGGCCGCAAGAGGCGGCTCGTAAGAAGGCGAGAAAGCAGCAGAAACAGGAGTGCCGCGAGATAGAGTCTCATGCAAAGGGGTGGGAAAGTACAGGGGAAACGACGGATTCGGAGTCGTCCGGCTTCGCAATATCGGTGGACAAGAGTTCACCGGCATTGGATGCTCAGGCGTCACCGGGAGCGTCGCGCGTCGAAAAGAAGAGGGGTAATTTACCTGAGGCTGATATCCGTACGCGGAAGTCGTAGGTGATGGCGCATACTCTTGAGGGTTGTACGGCTTATAATCGCCTGATGATGGGGGAGGAGGAAAGTAGGGTTCTCCTTGCCCTGCTTGCGCCATAGTTCTTGAGTCACTCTGTTGTCCGTTAAAGTCACTCTCGCGCCTGTTGTGTCGTCCACGGCTCAAGCTCCTGCTAGGAGTCCTTCCCGCGCTTTTTGCTCGGCGCCGTTCTCTCCTCCTGCGCTCTCGCTCTCGCTCTCGTTCGTAGTCGGTGTCGTCGTTTGCGCTATAATCCGAGTAGTCGGTTGGAGGGGTGCGGTCTCTTCGGGAGCTGCGTCTGCCAGATCTCTGCTCACTATGGCGTCGCTCCTTGTCCTTGCGATGCTTGCGGTCTTTGCGGTGCTTATCGAGGTCTTTCTTCTCGTTTGGGGTGAAGTAGCCGCCTGGAATCTTTTCGAAGAATCTGTCGGGAATCTGCTCTACGCCGTAGCCCAGGGCCTTGAATGCGAGGACTGACATGCTTCAACTGGCGCGTCTGAAATCCGGATGTGTGGACCGGAATCGGTGACGTAAGGTAGGGCTCAGCAGGCGGCGCTGTGATTGGAGCGCAATCGGTCCCAGCAGCAGCCTGAGGCAGCCTCGATGGGTATAGCGTACAGGTAGGCGGAGCTGTGAGCGTAGCGGATTTGCCTCCGCAGTAATAGCTTGTAAACAATGAAGATGTTCCTAGAGGTGAGGTGGGTGTTGGGTGAGAGGCTTTCGAGGTCCAGCGTGCTTGGAGAATAGCGAGGTATATACTGTAGGTAGTAGTGGCGAGCGAGACTTTTGACGCGCACAGGGAAGGAAGCAATTATTAGACCATGGCCGTCGGGCGTGTGCGCTCAAGTCGATGATACTTTTGATTTGACGCATGTACAAACAACTGCCCGCGGCGCGTTCCAGAGTGGCCAGAATGACATCATACGTCATTCATGCAGCACGCCCGCAGCATATTCGAGCCGCATCGCCAGCCTCCCGAGAGATGGTCCCTTTGCCGCCGCTGGGTCTTTCTTGTGCAAGGGACTCATCTATATAGTTGAACATGTTGCAGCAAATGTGCTAAGACACATTTCAACTGAGTTGCCTTCGATTCAGCATCACTCTCTGGACCACGGCCATGACGCAGGAGTCTTCAACACAGTCTACATGTCCTCGTGCCCTCGCGCATGACGGATCGTGGGCCACGGATTCTACCGCCTTTATTTCCTCCCGGAAGCCTATGGCAGTCTCACCTTTATAACCGGACCCAGCATCTGATTCGAGTAACGAAAAGGATCCCTGGCAGTAGCCTGGTCGCGAATCTCGAATCATGCAGGGGATGTATGGTAAAGTCCCGGGCCGCGACCTATCGTGAGTTTCCCCACATCGTGGTGCGTTGGCAGCATCGTCAGCTTCAAGTCCAAGCCACTCGCATGTCTGGGGCCAAGTGCGATGACGACATGTTGGAGCTTCACACCGCCATCATGACATTATGGTCACGTCGAACTAATAATCTTGCGGTGTTTTTTTGTGCTTTTGTGCGTCTCTATGTAAGAGAGGGAGGCCGATAGATAGTGTCATCAGGTCTACGTGAAAACACCGCAGTTACAAGGACGGTTGCGACCTTTCATATCGAGCATCAGCTATCGTTCGTGCCTTACCACTAACGACATAGCTCAAGTAACTAAGATTTGCTCGTGAACAGTATGTGCACTCCGTACAACATGAAAGATAGTTATTCTCCTCGGAGGATTGAAGTATGCAAGCTCATGGGGTATCATATGTGCTCAAATAAGCCGACTGCAACGCCAAATAAGCAAAGTATAATCTCGATCTGACTGGAAAAGCGCTCGTAGCTCTTGTTGCCGTCACACCTCACCAAAGCGCTGGGGTGTCGGACTTCGCACCTCGCCTGAGGGTCGTCCAGCACTGTCTGGGACCTCGACCATGTTCTCAACCATCCCAAGAAACCTCTGCCGGTATTCATCGCTTGTGGTAGTGATGCTCATTGGGCCATGATCCTTGCCCCATTTCACGAAATTGAACAGCTTCACTAGACCTGTAAGAGTCTGTGCTTGCAGTGCGTCTTTTGCCCAGAAGAAGTCCAGGATGATGGCTCGATACACCCACCTGCCATCGCGAGATACCACACCGTTGCGCCAGGAGGATCCACGACCTGGGGGCGTAGGAATCTTGTCGCTATCAGACGACACCAGATCAGCCGGATAACGGACGAGGAAGAGGGAGTAATCGACTGCGTTACTTTCTTGCAAGATCTTTGAGTCTCGAGACAGCTGCGAGATAAGCTCCTCCTTTTGGTCAATCGTCACACGCACTTTGTCATTGAACTCATCGATAAGTCGTTCCTTTACACTCTCCGGAGCGAGCATGCCACCTGCCACGTCTCGCTCAGGGTAGAAGTAGTCATTTGGCTTGAGATCGTACGTCTCCCACTGCTGTTGATGATGCTTGCTGCAGCTTGATTTCCCATATAAGATATTCTCCATGACCATGTGATGGGAGGGTGCGGCACCAGTTATGGCGCCAATAGTGTATGTCCGACAATAGAGCAAGTCTGTTATGCGCACGAGAAGGGAGTCTTGATTAAGCTCCATGTGCTCCACATAAGGATCGAGGAGACGTTTTCGGAAGAAGGATTGTTCGAACTGACGAGGCAAGGATTTGATCAGGTATTTCGAGTTGGGCGTAGTGAAAAATGTCTAGGACACATTAGCCATGTGTTCAAGACAGTTTGAACGTCTTCGCGTACAGATCCAGAGTAGCCTAGATCTCCAACAGCAACCAGATCCGTTCTCTTGTTTTTGCTCGGACTCCGGAAACTCTCCGCATATTCTTCTTCTTCGATACCCCAGGTCTCATTTCTTATTTTCCTGAACAATGCGGCACGATATCTTGCAAGCGTGAGATTGAAGAAGGAGAAAAAGTTCAAGATGCGCGCGAGAATGCCGGGACGCGCCTCAGGATCATCTTGAGAGGGTTTGGTCCAGAATATCGCGCGCAAGATGGAAGTGCTAATAAGACGATCTCGATAGCCCATTTTGGCAAGCTGAAGTCGCCGTGATGCTGCGGTAGAGCAATACTAAGTTTCATGAGGCAGAGGAAGGAAAGTTCGCGACGGACCTGTGACGTCACTCACGCTAGTAAAGCTAACCTCTCGTTGCAGGCGCGACTGGCAAACATCAACACCAACTAACGGGCTCTCTCCTCACAACAACAAGCATCCTGCCATTGGCTCTCCTGTCGCATATTGGCTGGTTGCATGGACCCCGACAGTGGTACTCCAAATGGATGGCTTGTGGTAAATCAGCAATATTCTCGCGTAGACAGGTCATATCATGTATGCTCTAGGAACAGCTCTGCCGGGAAGGATCCACAATCGTAGGAGAATCCCGACAACCGCAAGATTTTCCCGAGCGAAATGTCATCTCAGGCCGCGGTGCAGAAAGGTCGACCTCCCGTCCGGCTCACTACGATTCCAGTAACGGATGGAGTCTTATCAAGTTGAGGACGGGCAGCACACAAAGTACAGTATCGTGAATCACAAACCGAAGTCCATCAAATGTCATTCGGTTGAATCACCACGACAGTGCTTCATGTTTCTTACCATTCGTCGTGTAGGATCGCTTATCAACCCTAAATGCTCACCACTTACGTCTAGCCTTACAAATGCAGGGCGTGAGGTGGGAGTTAACCATACAATCAGTGCATCTAGCCCCACTTATAGACTACATGTCTTTCTTACTTCTGCAGTTTTTGCCTCGATGCATGCTTTATGCAAGGTCAACAGCTAGGCCTCTGGGTCAGTTACATCCGCCATTCGCTTCAAAGTCATGGAGATACGCGTTGATTGTGCTACCAACAACTAGACCCTGACCAGTCAGATCTCCCCTTTTGACCCCATGGCCAAAATACTGCAGGATATATTACCCATGCGTTACGACACGGGAGGGGTAGCAATGATGTGAGCTTGCTGGGGCCGCATCGCCCCGTCAACCTGCCTATCTGGGAGGACTACGATAGGAGATATAAATGACAACCAGACTCTAGGCGACGGAGTGACCACAAACCCAGTCACGTTGGACCAACATCACTTGTCATCACATTCGGCTAGTAACTGGTACCACAACGTAAATTGAACACAAACTCGTTTGCCACTTTCGCACTTGACTTCCATCATATTCCCCTTCACTTATCTCATACACCTTTAAAACGACAATGGCTACCACAGGGGCCGAGCAGCCCTCAGCTCAAGACTCCGCATCATCCCTACCAGACTATCTCACGAACCCCGATGCCGTTCTCGGCGACAAAGACGCAAAATGGCGCTACGGCAGGCCTCCAGACTACTCCAAGACGCGCAAAGCCTTCGAAGAGAGTAAGACTCCCCCCATACTCTCCACCTATTCCACCTGTTTCCCCCAATCCTAACACCCACCCACCCTCCAGCAAAACAAATCACGCACTCGCCCCTCTCCCTCCCCTCCCTCGTCCAAAACCTCGTCAAAAACTGGGAGATAGAAGCCTCCTTCAAGCCCTCCCTCACCGACTGGCGCACAATCGACCCAACCCACTACACCTTCGCGATAAACTCCTCCCCAGCACAACCCGCATCCGCCATGCTAGCCGTAGGAACCTACAACGCCATCATCCCGCCTAACGAGTACTACTCGCCCCTGCACAGCGACTTCGCGTCCTCGCACAAGACGTTCAAGCGCATGATGCCGACATTTGCGTGGGAGGTGCTGGAAGTGTACAGTGGGCCGCCGGTGGTGGCGTTTCGCTGGCGGCACTGGGGAGTGATGAAGAATGACTATGTCGGGGTAAATGATAAGGGGAGAAGGTTATCGTTAAGGCGCATGGGGGCTGATTGATGTTGAGGGGTTACGGTGGCGAGCGTGAATGAGAAGGTGCAGTTGAGGGAGGTGAGGACGTGGTTTGATCCTTTGGATATGTTTAGGCAGATGGTTGCGAGGGTGGTGGTGGTGAGGGTGGTGAGGAGGTAGCGAGGAAGGAGAAGGTAGGGGAGGGGAGGGAGGCGAGCGATGTGGTGGATGAGGCGCAGGTGGGGGTCAGGGTTCCGGGGAACAGACGTTGCCGGATAGGACTGTGCAGACGGAGGAGGAGGTTAGGGAGATGGCGCAGAGGAGGGATGAAGAAGGGGCACAGGAGCGGTCTGATGGGAGATCTGGGGAGCTTCCTGCTGGTCACCCTTCTGTTAAGGGCACTGAGGATGGGACGGAGGACAATCATGTTGGACTTTGCCCTTTCATGTCTCAGAGTAACCAGTAAGTGTTACATCGGATATAACACCACGTGGAGACGGCCACTCAAAGTTAAGATGAAGTCGAAGGTTTTTATTTTTTTTAAACTCAAGAACAAAACTAGAAGAAACAATAAACAAATGCGATACCGGTGTTTATGGTAGTTATTGGTTTACATAATGCGTCGTTCGAGAAACATTGTCGTTGTTCACACATATGTTTATCCCCTCTGCTGCACAGTTTACTGATGATGAACATTTCAATAACTAGCTTGAATCATATGTACATAACCCACTCGGCAACCGCTCGGCGAACATAGGTTTCGAACAAGTGCATTCCATGTTTGATTCTTTGTAAATCTAGTCATAAGATCATACTTGGGGAGTGTGTGGGACTGGTGCGTGAAGATTACAGAACTTCAATCAATGCCATGCTCCTACCGATACGATACCGAATGGAATGTATGCCATTGTTATAATATGCCACGTTGATTGTACTTTTTCGGATTTGAATGTTGATCAGGGTAAGTGACTAGATATTGATGAAGAAGAGCCCAAACAACCACCGTGAAGTTGCGGGGGGACTGGGAGAATCTGCATAACCACTCGTGTTGAACATTTTTTCTCTAGGTAGTCGTGCTCGCTCGCCCGCCCCTATACTACTTCTTATAGAGGCAAAGAGTCAGTGAGTGAGTTGTAACTCTGCTGTGAATATAATAGATGATTGTGCATTTAGACAGTTAGTCGAAACATTCACATTGATTCATCGCGGCGTCATCCCGTGCAACAACTTTGTCGAAGTCCTATCTTACTATCATGTTCATGGTTAATAATGAGTCAAAATGAGTCAGTGTAGTTTCATCTTGCTGCTCTCCCGAGGTCATTCATGCCCTTCCTTCCAGTGTGTCAGGGAGCCACAGACAGTGAGTACATTGTGCCAGTGCGCTGCAGCCTAATCAGCACTGTTTGGTCAGCATCTCGGACTTCGTGTTCCACGTGTTGAAGTAAGATTTTGCGAGAAACATGGGTCCTAACCGCACATCCTCATCTATCCGTATCTGGCCAGCAATAGTCATGATAAGTGCTGTTTCGACGCAAGTGAAGTAGTTGGGACGAGAGAATGATGGTGATGGTTGTAGAGTCACCCATGTCGGCTCCGCTCGGCTCCGAATGCGTTAGATGCTCGTTAACACTGATCAAATAATCATCATGAAACTAATAACTGATGATATTACAAGTCCTTAATCACGAGAACTCGAAATGGATCTCGATGCCGTCAATTTCCGTCTGCGATCCACATGTGTTCCATGTCCTACCCGGATAGGAACGCAGCCTTGCCACAGGATGGCCGCGGACTGTTGCCAGCCTCGGAGTTGGTGCTATGGTACACTGTACCTGGATAGGTAAACTTGCTGTAGGCAGCAGTGACTCATGCCTCCTGATATCTCATCATCATCATCATCATCATCTATCACTACGACTACTATGATTAGTCCTGGTTTCATCCAAGCTCTACATTAGTTACGCGCCGGACCCCTTTTACGCGGTACGCGGTGTCAGCAGACTTCGTGACGGCGGAGAAGCAGGTCACACTGGCTGCGCAGGATTTTCACGCTGTTTGAGGCGAGTTGTTGGGGTCCGTGGAGGGCACTGGCGATGTGTCTCTTCTGCCTGCGATGGCGATGGCGATGGCGGTGCTTGGGTGGGTGAGACTGCCTAGCCGAACTGCCGGACTCGGTCTCGCACCCTGGGTGGTGTGTCGAAGTGACTCAGCCCAGGCCAAGCGCGATCAAAGGCCGGAGCAAGCCGGCAGCCGATGAGTAAAAGGAGGGCGGCCCACGACGCTGAGTCGTCAGCTGCTGGGCCTTGGCCCTTCTGGAAGCGCAATGGCGGCAAACTCTGCACTTGCTGTGTGCGTGGGAGGCGCAAACGACTGATCGCTGGAAAGGACTTCCTTCGGGGTCATCATGGCAGCTTGCTCGGTCGTCGTCGGTCACAGACACGGACACGCACGCATGGCCTCTTCGATTTGGGAACCAAGTCCGGCTCGATGCTCGATGGACCAAAGCGGTGGCAGGCCCACTCTCCACTCTCCACTCTCGCACTGCTGCCGAGCATGGAAGCACAGTGAGCTGGCAGCAGTTCATTGCCCAGCGCCATGTGCGTCATGTTCAGTGCCCAGCGCACTGGGGCCTGAGTCGCCTGAGGGATTTGTGCAAACTGCAGCACGACAGCCGGGCATCCAAATGAAGTGTGTCGCGGGCTGATGGATGATGGCGTTGCAGTTAACCTGCAGCTGCGAATGATGAATCTGCGATCGAGGGGTTCGCCCCAAATATCGCCATTCGCAGCCTGTCGACGCCGCCCAGCCTGCCACTTTGTGCGCAAATTGCCCGCTTCGAGACGCGGTGGCGGTCAGCAGCCTATCACGCGCGGCCCAATGTGAGGAGTGCGTCCCTTGGCTGCGCGGCTACTGGCTGCCCTCAGCACTGCCAGCCAGAGGAGCTGAAAGGGAGGGCAGAGGACAGGCTGGCACTAGAGCCTACCTAGTACAGTATCTAACAGTAGAGCATCATGGCATGGAGCGGTCGAGAGCAAACGCGTTGAGCAGCAGAAAGGAGACGCCGTGTGTCGCAGCAGCTGGTCGCGTCGCAATCAAATCTCCAGCAGCCTTGCCAGCTCGCCAGGGGTGCTCTCCAAGGTGTACTTCTGTAACTCGCTGCGCCAGGATGCTGCCGATGGATGCGTGATGATCGAGCGTCTCACCTCGCCCATGGTCGTTCGCGCCAGCGGCAGCGCGACGCAGAGGGCTCGATAACGGGCATCACCATGGCAAGCAGCGACTTCGGTAGACCGCAAACAAATAACATTGATGCTATTCACTACTACTGCTGTCACTATGGCAAAAAATGAGCGTGGCAGGCCCCGATGAGTCTTCGCTGTGGCAAAAGAGGCAAGCGTGGCCAGTGCGCCCAGCTGCGATGACTGGACGGGGGGGCTGTAGGCGTTGGGGGTGCCTACAGTATTAGTATCGCCATCTCCGCCCAGCCCGTCTCCCCCATCAAGACAGCAGCAATGGACTTCTCGAAACCGCACCGCGAGCCCTTGGGCCTCATCTAGGACAACAGCAGCTCGAAAGTCTATTCTCTGTCGCGAACCACCACACACCACTGTCGCCTTCCGCCTCAACCACCCCCCCAGTCCCGTTCCGTCTTTGTCTAGTCAACAGCCAGCACGACCTTTGTCGCCGCCACGCTGCCGCCTACCGCAAAGACTCATCTCTCATCCTCCAGTCATCTACCTGACGGCGAGGCTGCCCTTTAAAACCCTCTTCTGTACCTGCGCTGCCGTCAAACGCATACCCGGCCGCACCTTCCTCGCCTTTACCGACTCTCCGACCGCCACTTCCTCCCACGTCAGCCCTCACCTCTCCCAACCGTCAATAGCTCCTACGCATACACGCAACCAATAATAACACGCCAAAAACAACTACAAACACTCTCGCGCGCTCTCCCTGCGATCATACGAAGCTGCTCTAGCCTGGTGACACCGTCCTAAGGTCGTCACCTCACTCGGACAACTTCATATATCGCATTCTACACTACACAATGTACCCTTCGGCCTACTACATTACTCCAGTCACTCGTCGCTCAGATATCACCATCTCTTCCGGAAACAAGGCCTTCGCTATTGGAGGTTTCGCCTGCTAGTCCCCCGCATTCTCTCAGAACTTCCAGCTCTTGCGACAGCTTCCAGCTGTTACACTGGCTGTATCCTCGGAGTGCTTTGCGGACGGTCTCTCACAACGGTCTTGTTTCGGTGATTCTGCAGCTGACGGTGACTGGAGGTTCCCTCTGGTGCGCACTTTGGCAGCATTCGACCATTTGACACTGTTCGATATTACTCCCACTTGCGAACCCGTCAAACGCCCTCAAACTCCTTCGTACCCCATCTTGACGTCGATATCTACGACTTTTCAACCCTCTAGACCGTCACTTTATTTCGATCACACCACGATCCCAACAAGATCAGATCGAAGCCAAAATCGCGATCCGGAGAGAAGACGAGCTTTTTAAGAGAAACGACTTCGAAATCGTACGACAGAAGTCACAGGGTTATCCCGTACGGTTTGTCTACCGGTTAAGTTCTCGGTCACCCCACGACCACCCGATCACGTTCTGCGCCACATCTCCTGGTCTACCTAGCGGTTAGCACTTCGGGACGTAAGGCCACAGTACAGTCACCTCTCCACTCACTCCTTATTGTCTCCATTTCCTTGGGCGCTACTTTTGTAACCCTTTCGTCCCAACATGAGTCTTGATATCCCCCCACCAAGCTTCGGCCTATTGCCGGACAATTACCCATACGCCGCCACACTTTCTTCATCGGCCTCTTCTTCTACCTCTTCAGTCTTCTCCGACGCTGCGTCACAAGCGTCTAGTGCTAGCTCCACATCGTGCCATTCCGCATGGGAATCGGACGAATGGACTGCCAGGAGCCAAGTCGCCCCGACTTCTGCTGTCGATCCTGCGAGCTTGTCTGCTTTCCAGCCCATCAGCAGAGTCAACACGTTTCCTCAGTATCAGCCTTCAGCATGCAGGGAGACTGCTCAAGAAAGGTTGCCATCTCTGCGCGCTGAGTTCTTGGCGCCAGCGGAGCAGCGACAACATCCTCGACGATCGTCGACGACTATCAACCAACGTCCCCCACCTCAGTTAGTACGGCAGTGCGACCGCAAGGTCAACTTCGTTGACTGCCTCGTCGGTTAGTATTTTTTCCTCCATGGACCTTGGTTCCCTCGCTGATTTATTCCCCTTCAAGACTCGGCCACTCAGATGGTTGAAGTTATCTGGCAGCTCTCTGAGCCAAAGAGTCGTTGCGAGACTGCTTCTGGACGTGGAGTGCTTCCTCTTCGCACTTTCATTCAGGAGACTCTTCGCCGATCTCGTACCAGCTACTCTACTCTGCAGGTTGCCTTGTATTACTTGATCCTCATCAAGGCCCACCTGCCGAAACATGACTTTACCATGTCTCAGCCAGAGGACGCCTCTCTGCGCGCTCTTCAGTGCGGACGTCGCATGTTCCTTGCTGCGCTTATTCTTGCTTCAAAGTACCTGCAAGACCGCAACTACTCAGCTCGCGCTTGGAGCAAGATCTCCGGCCTCAAGGTTTGCGAGATCAACACAAACGAGATGGCTTTCCTTGAAGCTGTCAACTGGAAGCTCCACATTGTCGACCCTGTCTGGGAGAAGTGGCAAGAGGTTGTCCTACGACACACTCCTACCAACCCACCATCGTCGCCAGGAGCTCCCATTCTCAACACTTGGAAAGATGTTATTCCTATCCTGACACCTGAATTGGATATTATTGAATTGACGCCTAAGACGCCAGTGACTCCTATCCGACCCCAGCTGAGGCCGCAGCTTAGTGCGTCTCCTTATCGCTACCCATCTTCAGATGGTTACGGGTCCCAGGAGAGCACACCAACGCCTTCTCGCTATCAGGTGCCTCGCTTCTTGGAGCCGAAGCCTGATCTGCTTCCTCCAACCCCGTCCCTGGCTCGTTTGGGTCCATTGCCTACGCCTTCCTTGACGCCGCAATCTATTGCCAGCAGCACCCCTGCAGCGAGTGCTTTGGCTTTCGGATCGCGACGCCCCTCGATGTGCTCAGCAATGCAACAAGCACAGTGCTCCTCATTGGCGCGCACATGTGTAGACCAATTCAACCCAAGCATCAGGAATGGGTTGGAAGCTTATCACTTCCCAACTCGACGGCCCTCCCTGGCTCCTTCGAACTCATCTCTGTCATCCTCTCCCGAGTCCATGGTTTCGGACAACTCGCGC
The DNA here is from genome assembly GCA_027946455.1 of Neocucurbitaria cava. Lineage (NCBI taxonomy): Eukaryota > Fungi > Ascomycota > Dothideomycetes > Pleosporales > Cucurbitariaceae > Neocucurbitaria > Neocucurbitaria cava. Next base: position 1,419,596 of record JAPEUY010000010.1, read on the forward strand.
TCCTCGCGTGCTTCGTCGATCTCTTCAGTTTCCTCTGCTGGCTGGGCGCCAAACCAAAGTCAGGCCAAGTTGGCCCGACTGGCGACCTGCCGCAACGCGAGACTGCCGTACCCGGCGTTGTCAAAGTGCAAGGAGCAGTACGAGTATGCGCCTAGCGAGCCAATGTCTTCGCCTGACCTAGAGAGTTTCCACATTGATGATTCCGATAGTGCCTCTGTCAGCGTCGAGAGTCCTGTAGCCATTGCTACTGCAAGCCGCAAGCGTGGCAGGTCATCCGTGGATCTTCAGCAGAATGTCCGTCACCTGCTTCACAGCTCTCGCTCCGCATTCAGTCTTCGTGGATCGCAGACCGTGCTCCCTGATCGATCAGTTGCACAGCCATCTCTCGTCTCGAGGAGTGAACCAAAGGGTTTGCAGTCCCCCAAGGACACTGCTCCCGATTGCTGCCGTTTTCCCATCCAGAAGGATTCTGGCAAGAAGAGGACATGTTGCGCCACCGAAGCTGCTCAGGCTTTCCGACCCCAAGGCCCAGGCATGTGGAAAGGCATCCTATAACATCACATCATCACTATCACAAACATTGAAGACCCCCGAAAGAGAGGGCAAAGAAGAAAGAGAAGGATGCACAAAAGCCCTTCACATATCCACACCACACACATTCTACACACCCGTGTATATTTTCCCTTCACATACTCCGACATGTCCATGTATTTTGCTGCGGATACAAAATATCCCAGATCTATCTCATCATCATCATCAGTATCCAACCTGGCTAGGTTTGGTTCCGTTATACCTCTTATCTTTGTTTTTGGTCGTCTGAACTGGCGTTTTTATCCTCCCTTTTGGCGTTTTCAACAACCATCTTCCTCAGCAAAAAGCTCGGCTGAGCTTAATACGGTCGGTTCTTTGCTGAATTGCTTGCTTGTTGGTGCAGGTGCAGGTGCATAGCATGGGCTTGGCTTCAAGGGGGTTAAGGCAAATATGGATGTCTCGAAAGGAGTTTTCCGTTGATTGATTGAGAGAGAGGAGAGAAAGAGAGAGAGAGAGCTAGCGATATACTCCCTATTTTGCTTTGTTTTTTTCTAAGGCCTGAGGGCCTAGTACGGTATATGGATGTACGTTTACTACGCTTCGGCGATGCCGCGAGATGAGATGAGGTGAGGTGAGGCGAGAGAGGTGGAAGTGGAAATGGTGAGCGGCGATGTAGCCTAGGCAGAGTCAGTAAGGTAGTAGTGAGTATGCAAAGTCGATGATGCTATGCTATGCTATGCTATACTTCTTCTTCATTGACAGATGTATGGGTGATGCATGGGTGATGCATGTTTGCTTGCTTACTTGCTTGCTTGTTGATTTGTGCTGCGGTGCGGTGAAGTATACTTAGTGTATGTGGGCTGACTTGTACGATAGAACGATAGGAACACTTGCACCTCCCGATATTTTTTACATCAACTAGTGTGTATACGGATGCGGGTGACACGCACATACAGAAGCGATATATATATACCGATAAGTTCACCCCTTTCCCTTCGCCTTCTCCTCCCTTTTCTAATTCCCTTGCTACCACGAAATGCAACACCTTCGGTCTCATTCTGTTCCATACCTGCTCGCGCGTCTTTCAACATGCTCGTTTTCTTTTTCTTTGGCCCCCTTGAAATCTATCCATCGATTCGCGCGATGTAAAGGAGGGTATCTCGCACTATCGCTCACGCTAAGGTGAGGAAGGTAAGGAAGAAGGCCGGTCCTAAATATCACTTGTCTGCTGGCTTGCTTAGCTTATACGTTCCCTAGAGTAGAGTGCATTGCATAACATATTAGACGTCACACTTGCATAGTGGGAAAGAAGGTAAGATATACTGTGTATTTCGTAGCTAAGAGGGGAGTGTGCTACGAAGGTAAATAAGACGTCGCCTACGCCTAGTTGCTGCGCTGTACGCCTACAAGACATAGAGTATGCGTAGCTATGTAAGATATTTAGGCCCCTCACAATAGGGACGAACCTGCAAATGCAACTCTCGCTGTAGTTCCTGGCGGCTACGCAACGAAGTGTAACGCGGGCGGAGATCCAGCATAGCTGTAATGTGTAATCGTCTGGTTCCAAATGGGCGGCCATGCACGAAGTGCACTTTGGACATGCGATGTTGCAAGGTAGGTTCTTCTTTATTTTCACCGCGCAAGGGAAGTGAAATTGGCGGATGGAGGACAAAGTCGTCGTCTCTTGTTCTGCGCTTATAGTATCATTGCGTTGCAACCCGATAACTGACGCCAGAGAACCGTTGCGATGCATGAGAAGTCGTGCAGATGTTGCTTAATCCGAATCATCAACTGTGATAATGCCGTCGTCATCAGAGCTCCAGTTGCGGCGCTTCTTGCGAGGAATGACGGTCACACCTCGACGATCCTCGCTCGTACTTCGTCGACGAGACCTGGAGAAGTTGACAGGTAGTAGCGCGTTGTTTCTCCTCCTACGTTGTTGTGGTAGTGGATCAAGTGCCTTGCGCTTACTCCATAGTTGTAGTGGGATGCGCGGCTCAATGGTCTTTTCGATATGATGCAGGTATCGATACTCTGGTACACCAGAAGAACGTCGTACCGGAGGAGGGGTGTTGAATAAGTCGATTTCGATAGGCTCGGGCTTTGGAATCATGATGCCCTTCTTCTCAAGAAAGTCGAACAGGTCAAGAACCTCATCTTCTGCATTGATGAAGCCGTTGTCAAACGCTTCCATGTGTGCTGCCCACAGTTGGAAGTATATCTTGTTGGACTTTGCTGGCCAGACATTTCCGCATTGTTTCCTCGCCTCCGACACAGACCCTGCGAAGTGGAAGGTGGTGGGAAGCCCTTGAAGCTGCGATAGTTCTCGACATGTATAGGCTCTTGCACCAGAGTAGTGAACGTTGTCGCCACCTGAGGTCGTGATGCATCTTGCTAGGTTGACATGTGGATCGTATTTCTCTCCGTCCACCCGCCTCTCCAGGTCTGGTTTGTGATAGGGATCATGGCGAAGGCTATGTGCTTGTCGCTCAAGCGGTCGCAATGCATCCTCAACAGTAACGTATCGCTTCAACCCGGTACCTTTTGGACCATGGATCGGATTCGGAAATGGTGGTAGGGCAGTTCCAATCTTAGCGCCTACAAAGATGAGTCTTCGTCGGTGTTGAGCAATGCCAAACCAAGCCTGGTCTTGGACCTTCCATCTGACATGATATCCTCGGTTGAGAATGCCATTTAGCAGAATGCGAAAGAACATTCGATGCTTTGCAAGCTTTATTAGACCATCTGCTTGCTCTAGACTGAAAGTTCGGGGCTTAAGTTTGTGAAGCCACGCTTCCACTGTGAATAGCGTCATGATATTGGCTTCGTCGTTCTTGCCTTCGTTGGTGCTAGACATGTATTCAGCAAATAGCCTTGAAGAGGATAGATAGATACGGAACTTACTGTGCTTGACTCCAAAAGCAGCATGGACAACTCATATGAAGGTGGTCACATCTGTGAAGGCTCCGTGTAGCCATGTCCATGAAATCATGTGCATCCATCTCCAAATGCATTGTGCCGGGAAAATTCGCTTTGTAAGCTTCCATTGCTGCAGCGTCCTTTTCAAGACCCCATTTGATTCTAAATCCGGCTTGTCGAGCACCTTCAGATACACCTCCAGCTCCGCAATAGCCATCACCAAGAGTGTATTGATCGCACTTCTCGGGAAAATGCTGGAATCGATTTGCAGATTTTGAATGAGTCTGTGGACATTTCTGACGTTGCGTGCCTTGCGATGTACTCGAACTCGAAGCTGAAGAAGGCTGTGAAGGTCGTGAAGGCTGTGAAGAGTCGTTACTTTGTGAAAAGTTGGCAACTTCTCGCTGGAACATCCGACGGGCTTCACCGCCGTATGACTTCTTGTTGTGGTCATGTTCAACCACATATACCCATCGACAGACGAGGGCACCATGATGAAAGATCCATTCTCTCTTTTCATTCTCAGTTCTCAGTCCAGGCTTGATCTGACGATTGACATGAGCCGGACTCAAGCGCTGGTCATCAAGATGAGTGAAAACACATCGGCGCACACGGATGACCTCTTGTGGATCTATGTCGGATAAAGCTTGGATAAAGCGTGGTCTACTATCACCTTCCTTAACCTCAATAAGCATAAAGAGGTCATTGAGTTTGCCTAAACATTTATTAACCACTGTCATGATCATTAAGAGTTTACTTACGGTTGAATAGAGGCTGTAGATAATCTACACGCCTCATTCGATACCCTTTGAGTACGACTTCTTCTGTTTGAACATCCTCGACGATACTTTGGACTAGAAAGAAATCGCCTGACAGCAGGTGGTTCGATTTCCGTCCAGAGTGGTCTCTGAGCTCGATGACGCTGCCTGGGCGGATGAAGCCGCACTTATGTGACAAAGACGGCAACTCGAAGGTCTCAGGCGAGGGCTCAAAAGCTGGTGGCGCCTTCTCATATATAGTGATGTCTTCATCGTCGTCTGAGCCCAGAACTGAGTCATCTTCGTCCTCGTCTGTCGCGTCGTCGGAGTCTATACTGAATTTAGTGCTCTGACATTCGAAAGGTCAAGAACAGACAAACCGTAACGTTGCACGTCAACCTCATCTTGTTCATAGTAGGCGGCGAGATCTGCTTCATCATCGATAAAAGAGATGGCGTCTTCGAGACTGCTGCCCGACATTGTTATGACTGAGCCCTAGCAGTTAATGCTGGGGTCGTGGTTGTTGGTGCAACGATGTGGGTGGTGAGGTGGAGGATTGAAAAGAAGCGGGGTTAAAGTTGTATGCTTTGGCAACCTGCGGTAAAGGTGAGAGTGAGAGTGATCTTAGCCGAAGCAGTAGATGAGTGATAAGTGGTGAAGTGAGATAACCATCTCGCGGTTCGATAGATGCGCGTTGAATGCGAAAGTTTCGCACAGCATAAACAGCGCATATGGCATGCACGAATAGTAGATCATGGGACTGTCTTGTTGTAACATGAACGAGCAAGAGATTACCTGTGCAATGGGACTAGGATATGCGAATGATTAGAAGATAGCTGTAGTGAGAGAAAATGTGGTTTCGATGGACATGTGATGGTTGCGTCATGCACGAGAGCGAGGAAAGAGCGATGAGCCACGAGCGGTCTAGAGGCGGTGGGCGGCAAACGAAAAGAGAAGCGACGACTGGAGGCTTTGAACGAGAACAGCCCATCTTGGGTACTATACCACACCCAGCCTATCTATACAAATGCCCTAATGCAATCCCTCGAAAAAATAACCGTCTTACCCTCATCGAATCGTCTTCTCCACGAACTCCTTCTCTAGCCGGCCAACCTCCTTCTTGAATGTCTCCACCTCCTTCCAGCAGTCCAGCGGCCGTCGGTCATTCGTCCTCAAGCACGCGACAACAGCCTCCTTCGCCTTGCTCAAATCTGCGTCTACCTGCTCCAGCCTCTTCCTCTTCTCCAGCTTCGACTTCAACTGCTCAATCTCCTTGGTCACGCTCTGATTGCTCATGTCCTTCTGCCTTTGCTTCTCCGCGAGCGTCGACTTGCTGGAAGTTGCGTCTGAGATCTTCTCGACGAGGGAGGGTTCGCTGGGCTGGTCCGACTCGCCGGAGAGGGTTTCGCTGAATTTCGAAAAGCTTTGTGTTTCCTGCTCGCGCAGTTTCTCGAGTTCGGCCGTCAGGCGTTCCTGGTACTGGAGTTCTTGCTGCTTGGAGCGTGTTGAGTCTGTCTGCTCCACCATCAGCCCCAGTCCATTGCTTATCCGCTTCCAAATCGCAGGCGACTCACGAAAGTGTTCTTTTGCAGCTTATCGACGAGTTCGTTCGAAAACCGAACGGGATGGTCTCTGCGCGCAAACTTATCAGCAGATGTTCCTCACGTGTAGAGTATCTGCGGCGCAGAACTAGAGCCATTGGCATTGGGAAAGACTACATACGAGGAGAAGACATGCTGCTTGACCTCCGAAGAGGGTTTCGAGTTCTCGGCCCCCATTGCTGTGCTGGCGGACCTGCGGGATGCGTGCGCGGTGATGTTGCAGCTGGGAGAAGTCGGAGCTCATGGCTTGGCCGAGGACACTGCGCTAGGCCGATGAGGCAAAGATCGGCAGGAACATTGCGACACCAGAAAGTCATCGCGACGTTGCGTTTGCGTGGAATGCATGTCCATTCCCGCCTAACATAAATAAGACGCAAGCGGCCGAGGAGGGATATTATACATCCAAAGTCACGTCGCAAGCTGACAGCATCACTTGAGCATCACCTGCTTCCTAGGATCACATTGAGTTGCAATAATTACACCAACACCCTCCACAATGCTGCAGTCTTCCTTGAGCAGCTGGCTCAACAAGCCCAGCGACCCCAAACAGAGCGACCAAGCTGCGAAACCACCTCCTAAAGCGGCCAATGCTCCAAGTCGACCGCCGCCGCCTCCAAAATCTGCGTCCGCACCTACTCGCGTTCCCTCTGCCACAACAGCTGTACCTTCAGCCATGGAGAACTGGAACGACATACCAGATGGCTTCCTACAAGCCCCATCAAGACCCAGACCAAAGAAGAGCCCCCGTTCTTCGCGAAATGTCACGCCTGCTGCCACGCCCAGGGTGCCTTCGCCCGTCACACTTCCCATCTCGAAGCCGTCCCTACCACAACTGTTCGCCCTCCGGCCACTACCCGCAAACGTCCAGCTGGTGCCGCTTACCGAGGAGCTTATGGACGCCTTCAGGCGCCTGAACGCGCTCACACTACCCATACCTTACCCAGAGAGCTTTTACAAAGAGACTATGACTGAACCACACCACAGCATCACTCTTGTCGCGTTATGGCATGCGTCTCCTACCTCCGACGACTCCTCCAATTCCTCACCAGAGAAGCCACATCTAATCGGTGCTGTGAGGTGCCGTCTTCTCCCCTCCTCCCAACTCTATATATCCACCATTGGAATCCTCGCCCCGTACCGCTCACACGGCATTGCTATGCACCTCCTGCAAGCTGTTGTTAAGAAGGCCGTCGAGCAACACAGTGTGAGGTGTGTGACAGCGCACGTATGGGAGGCGAATGAAGAGGGGCTGGAATGGTACAAGAAGCGCAACTTCGAGATTCTGGGCAAAGAGGATGCGTATTATAGGAAGCTACGACCACAGGGCGCGTTCCTGGTTCGAAAGTGGATAGGTGTTGGAGATTTGCTGGCCAACGGCGCGGTAGAAGAGAAAGAAGGAAACGGACATGCGATCTGAACATCGATCGCTACACTATCAAATCTGCTATCTTGCACCCGTCGCCAAAGACAACCCGACTGCATTAGCCACCTCAAGTCGCGTCATACCACTTCTGGGCCCTTACAGACCGACGTTCTGGTCCTCTCTCGTTCATCGATCCCGCTCGTCCTTCCCGTTTACCCGGTCCCAGATCACTTAGCTGGTAACGATGCTGTTCGGTGTCACCCCGCTATGTTCCGGCAACTAGTCATAACGGGTTTAACGAACAATAGACTCCTCTGCAGTATGACGGAGACCCACAGGAAGTGTATAATTCGTGCTTGGGACAAATGTTGATGGTTCGACAGGGGTGAGCGTGCAGCCAATTTGCGGGTAAACAACACGATCTCACCCAATATGCCGGGCAGCAACAAAAATAGCATCAACCACGATCTGAGAGGACTTCGGTACACGAAAGCGACACGAGGACGAGCATGTGGGAGGTTGGAAGTCCTCAGGCATGACTAGAACATATCCTGGATCGTTTCTACACCGAGGCGGCTCTATCTAAGCAGTCTTAGTGAATTGTAATGCTGCGTATCACTGCCTCTCGTGCAACAGAACTGAGGCGAGGGCAATCTGGGCGGCTAGCCCCCACGCCTTGTACCGACGTACAACCTGTTGTCGCTACCGTTATCCGTCTAGATTGCTCGCGGGCTCCATGCCATGGTAAAGGAAAGCAAAACGTGCCAGTTCCAATCTATATCGACGCAGCAACAGATGAGAAAGACTCGTATCCAGGGCTTAGCCGCAGCCACACTTCTACTCACACAGGTTTCGCGCATGCAATACGCGCACTAACGATACCTTCATTGACCTTGTGGTTGAGGTCATGAGCATGAAACTATTGACACCAAGCGTCGTATCGCCGTATAAGAGCTGGAAGGATCCTATGCAATTGCTTCTCCATAGCACTTAGTCCTCCAGCCTCGCGCGTTAAAGCAAGGAGTTCTACGACATTCGACAATCAAGTCATCATGCAGCTCACGAGTCTTGCTATGCTACTCGCAACCTTCTCAACAATCTGTTTGGCGGTATGCGAATCGTCTATTGTTCGCCCGTACAATACTGACAAACCCAGGTCCCGGCAAACAATCAACTAGAGAGGCGGCAGACGTACATTATCACCTGCATCGGAGGCCATTGTAGCGATGGCTCAACACCAGTCCCTTCGGTCATCCCAAAGCCCACCACGACAACCACACGCAAACCTGAACCACCGAAGTGGAGCACCAAGGATACTCCTACCCCGACCCCGACACCCAGTAAGGTAAGTCCTAGGTCTTCTTCCGTAGCTGAAATGTCTTGGTCTTGGCATTTGCCTCTCTGCGTCTGTATGGACATAACACTAACTTTCTTGTGTAGACCACTATCAAAACCACGGTCAAGCCCACGAAGACTGGCGATGGAGAGACAGGCCCAAGTAGCACGGCATGTCCTGTGCCGCTGTACTATCAATGCGGAGGATACTATGATGGGAAGCCTTGGACGGGATGCACGAAGTGTGTGAAAGGAGCCAAGTGTGTGTTACAGAACGGTATGTATATGAAGTTCGACAATTGAGAAGGCGGCCCTAACATTTGACAGAATTCTACAACCAATGCGTTGCGGACGAGGAATGAACATTATACAAAACGATAGAACGAGCAATTGTATACCGCGTGCCACCCTTCCAATCAAGTCTTGAAGAGGTCAATATCACGAGCAATCAAACCTGCTGCCCGCTGCAACAGACGTCCACTTAATCGTCAATGCCCTTTTGAGACTTCCTTTAAGCTTGCCTTTGGCCTCCAATAACATTTCCCACGCACACACCCCACTCTTCTTTCCGATTTCGAGGTTTCGAGGTTTTCAGGACTCACTTGGCTTTTCATAACCGGCGAACACAAGTCCATACAATCTAAGATGACCAAGGCTGACTACGTACATGAGGAGGTTCTGACATGATGCGCAATTCGCACGTGGAGCTACCCCTCCATGGTTCCTGACTTGCCCCACCAGACCATTTATCTGATCTGATCATCGCCCCGAAGGACGTCATACACAATAAAGTTCCGCAAAACCCGCAACTTTTCACTTCGCGTCCCGTACTTTTGTTCTCCTCAGTACCGATTAGTCTTGACAGTTCCTCGCACCACTTCGCAACGCCAACTCGTCTTCTTTCATACACTCAATTGCGAAATCTAATTATCCCTTGCTCGCGCATCGCGTACAACCACAATGCCAGATCCACGCGTCTTCATCATCCGCCACGGCGAGACAGAATGGTCACTCAATGGGCGACACACAGGAAGCACAGATATCCCCCTCACAGCGAATGGTGAAAAGCGCATAAGAGCAACGGGGAAAGCGCTAGTCGGTGACGACCGATTAATCGTCCCAGGGAATCTAGCACACATGTACGTCCTTCCCCAATTCCGGACTCAGGCATCGCAACGACACCTCCATGAAGAATAAGTTTAAGGAAACCCAGGTCAATTAACAGCATTGTAGCTACGTCTCCCCCCGCAAACGCGCCCAACGCACCCTCGAGCTCCTCAATCTCGGCTGCCGCGACCGCTACCCATGGCACTCCTCCGCCACATCCTCCGAACAACAATCCTCCCCACCCCCAGACATCCGCACAAACGCCTCCGTCGAAATAACAGAATCCATCCGCGAATGGGACTACGGCGCCTACGAAGGCCGGATAACCTCCGAAATCCGCTCGGACCGCGCCTCCCGCGGCCTCTCCGCGGACTGGGACATCTGGCGCGACGGCTGCGAAGCGGGCGAGTCCCCCGCCGACATCACGCGGCGCCTCGACGCGCTCATCGCGGATATACGGTCGAAATACCATGCTGGGCGGTTTGGCAAGGATGCTGGGTGGAAGGGGAAACAAGGCGAGCCGAATGATGTGTTGATTGTTGCGCATGGACATATTTTGAGGGCTTTTGCGGCGAGGTGGGTGGGTAAGCAGTTGGAGGATAATCCGAGTTTGATTCTGGAGGCGGGCGGTGTGGGGACGCTGAGTTATGAGCATCATAGCATTGAGGAGCCTGCGATTTTACTTGGGGGTGCGTTCGTTGTTGATGTTGTGCAGAAGGAGGAGGAGGAGAAGGAGGGGGAAGTTAAGAAGAGCACTTAGAACTAGGATAACGAATATCACGACATTGGGAAAGATGGGACTAAAGGTTTGCAAGATTCATTGCATTTTATTTCGTCGTAAGCCTAGCTTATCTGTTTTGGGTATCTTACATCCACACACCTCGCAGTTCATTCCCTGCTGTTCTCCACCGCATCATTCTTGCGCTTGATCGCCATTAGAGAAGATTCCGTCGGTGAAGCCGTGGTCAACCAGGAAACAAGCGCAGACATTATATCTCCACTAGTAGGTACCAAGTCAGTATAGGTTCCCACAGCAATCTGTACGTGGGCGAACATCACTGACCACTTGACCCAGTCAACATCAAAATCCACCGCATCCATCCTCCCCAACATTGCCACGCCATCAGGTAGCGGTAGCGACCATGGGCATGACCGTTTGATAGTCCAAACTCTTCTGCTTGGCATCCTTCTCAAAGGCATCCCGGTGCTTGACGATCCACAGCCCCAACTCCCTAGCCGCAAACGCATTCATCAGGCAGTCTCGTCCAAACTTCGCATCGCTCTTCAACTCCTTCTTAGGATAGTCACGAGACAAGCTATCCAGACTAAGCTGCATCTTTGACAACGGGCCCTTCGCAGCTTTCTCGACCACCTTGGCGACATCGACGGCGCGACCGTGAACCATGCGCAGCGTATCGAGGTCAGAGCGCAGGTTATAGCCGACGATGATAGTCTCCTTGTCGATGAACTTCCAGAGAGCAGAGCGAGCTACAGACCAGCCTTTGAAGATCTTGTAGCCGGCTTCACGCGCGGCTTCCATGTCCTTCCAGCTGGATAGTCCGGTGACGGGGGAGCGCCAGTCTGAGACTTGGGCGCCGGGATCGGTGCAGATGAGGTGGTTCATGACGATGCGGCAGGTGACGAGGTCGATGGCAGCCACTTTGACAACCTCCTGAAGGCCGTTTGCGAGGAGGATCTTGCTGCATGAAATGGCGACGACACCGAGACCGGGCTTAGAAGGGTCGCGTGCGGGAGATGCGGCGAAGTCGTTCACGGGGTAGGAGATCTTGTACTCGTCCTTGAAGGTGGTGGGTGCTGGAAGGTACTCGCCCTGCAGCATCTTGGGGAGGTGGCACATCTTGTCAAACAGGTCAATAACTTCGGGCTGTTTAGCCAAACCAATACGCTTCCAGCCGATACCACAGACAGTCATCTTGCCGTCGTGGTGGATGTAGATATCGGACTGAATGAGGAGGCGCATGATCTTGCCATGGATATGCTTCGCTTGCTCCATTTCAGCAACTCCATTATTGTCGAAAGCGGGCGCAGTAGGACCTGGTGCTAGCATACCCGCGAATGGAGGGGGCAGAATCCCAGAAGGAAGAGGAGCCACACCACCGGCACGCGAAGGACCTGCTTGCGGGGGAGTGGGTGCCGGGCGCCTAAGAGGAGACGAAGCTGCTTGTCTCTCCTCTCCACGTCCACGAGCACGCGACGAGCCTGTAGATGGGGTTCGAAGAAGACCTTGAGCCCTGAGCTGATCGCGCATACGCGGATTGAGTATATACGAATCTTTGCCGCCAAGGTCTAGTGGCTTGCCTCCAATACCATGAACGTCAGATTTATGGACTTTGAGACCTGCTTCGGATCTGCAGGTCTTACCACAGTCCTTAGCGTTGCAACGGAAAAGAGACGCGGCTGATGTGCCTGAAGAAGGCTGATTGAGGCTTGGTGTCGAAGATCGAGCTTGGAGCAATGGCCTAGGCTCAGGGATTGACTTAGAACCTTCCGAGACGGTAACGAAAGCATCCACAGTTGCTTGCTGCTGGGCTGATGCTGCTCGTGACTGGCGTACCTCGAAAGACTTCGAGCTGCTTGCGAACACACCCGAACTGCTCAGCATGGAACATCTCAAAGCATGCGCGTTGAACCTAGCCTTGGACTTGAAGACCTCCTTGCAGTCATGACAATATTCATCGCTCTCGCTCAAATCGTCCGGCGAGTCCGAGAGATCATCGTACTTCAACACGTCGTTGACCGATTGCTGCGACTGATCTGGGTCAACATAACCCGATGTCGCTGCCTTAGGGCGTTTCTTAGGCGGCGTTCGCTTCTTGTGGTCGGCGCATTCACCATCCGGGAAGCTACGATGGGCGTTGTACTCTCGCTGGCTGCCAAAGATCTTGGGGCACCTATCGCAAGTGATGGCTTGGGCCGACTGTTCGTTCGTCGACGGGGGTGCATCCGTGCGCTCGTTGGATGTTTGGACTGCTTGGGCGGCAGTGAACTGCTTGACGCACGGGGAGGGCGGCTTCAAATGAAACTCTAGAGTGTGCTGCGACCTGAAAGCTTTACCACAAGACTCACATGGGAACTGCGGCGTGCCATGCTCATTCTGGATCTGATGCTGCTCCAATGCCAGGGAATCAGGGAATGGCCACTTGCACACTGGGCAGGACAGCGTCGCAGGACCGTTCTCGGCGTGGTTGGCGATGTGGTCATCGAGCTCCATGCGCGTCTTGAACGACTGACCACACATACCGCAGTGATGTAGCGAGCGTTTTGGACGCGCCATTGTGACCTAGCGGATGGCGATTGCCGTCAGTAGAGTTGGCGGCCAATAGGTGGGTTGGTGGTTGAGTGAGGGTCGCGGGGCGAGGTGACGTTATCCGGGTGCTTGTTTGGACACTTATGCTGCGAGGAAGGCGCGACGATCGCGATATCACGTGGGATCCTGGAAGCGTTCGCAGCTCGATTTCCAGAAGCTTCCACGGCTTTCACAGCTTCGCAACAGGGAGAGAAGCTATAGCATCTGCTTGACCGTTGAAAAAGAACTTCAAGGTGTGCGGAAGAAATCTAGGTAAACCTCAACGCCTAGTGGGTGTACATGGCCCTTCACCGCTACTGCCTCACCGTGAAGGTGGCCCAGCATCACCACGTGTAAGTCTGCCAGAGACATCAGAAGATAGAAGACTATTTCGGGCTCTTATACGGTGCCGGGTATCAGGTTAGATCGACTATGGACGTTTGAAGACAGAAACTCCGCGCACGTGGAATGATGTAGCGCATCAAGCATTGTCGACCTGTATATAGATTAGATACGTACTGAATACGGAACATCTACCTTAGACATATCGATAACTGTGAGTAACCTGCTCTTTAATACATCATCTTTATGTATGGCCTGCCCAGGGATGATACGAAATCTCATTTTTTCTTGCAAGAATAAGTGTCCTAGTTCGGCTCACCTATGTGTACGTTACATATGGCCCCGTACGTAGGTATAAGCATAGATGATTTCTCTTCGCATCGTCATCGAAGGACACAGTCCTTGCTAGATACTTGATACATTAATGATATAAAGGTAGACCGACTCTCACTCTACGACTGCCTCGTATCATTAACATGCAAATCCTCCTTCCCACTCCCCATCGCCCTCGCAATCGTCACAGACTCCCTCAACGCCTTCCCCAACGCACCCCTCACACCAGCCTCCTCCATCACCATAATGCCCCCAATCGTGCACCCCTCCGGACTCGTCCCCTGATCCTTCAAGATCCCCGGGTGGATACCACTCTGCAGCATCTCCGCGGTCCCTCTCATGCTCTGGTAGATCTGCGCTTGAGCGATGTGGCGAGGAAGACCGACAGCAACTGCGGCGTCGATGAATGCATCACATATCACGGCCCAGAAAGCGGGCGTCGAGCCGCCGACTGCGGTTGTTGCATTCATTAGGCGTGGGGCAATGTGTACTGCCTTTCCTACTTGGCTGAAGATCGCGTCGGCGATCTCCATGTACTTGCTTGGAAAGCCTGGCGCGGGATCTTCGATGGCGGTGAGTGATTGGGAGACTTGTGCTGCCACATTGGGAAGCGTGCGGAGAACCCATGTTCTTTCTTCCTCTTTCGAAGCATCGCCGGCGGAGACAAGCTTCTCAAGCTTCTCGCGTGACCAGCCTGCCGCGACGCTGATGAGAAGTTTTCCCTTCAGTGCTTGTGAGAGGCCGTCTTGTTTTAGTGTAGCCTCCACGTCTGGAGGGTCGACACCGAGGATTATGATATCGGATTTCTGAGCGGCGCTGACATTGTCGCCTCTTGAGATAACTAGTTTGCCAGACTTCTTATGTTCAGGGAATAGATCGCTCAATCGTTTTTCGGATCTCTCGCTGTGTATGCAGGCGATGTATTTATCGAATTTTGCTGCTTGGGATTCTCCAGATGCACTGATCAGGCTCTTCAGAATCGGCGTACCAAGATTACCTGGTAAGTCTGTCAGAAAGCTTCTTTTCTCTACAGAATTTCAGAAATTTACCACAACCCAAGATGCAAAGGGTTTGGCCAGACATTTTCGTGATGAGGCTTCAAATAGGGCGTGCTCTGTGATGTGGTGGTTTGAAGCTTCTCACTGTCAATGTGGTATGTCGCCGTCAAGAGTAAGGAAGGACAGTTCAATACGACAAATATCTGTTGCAACGCTGAGACGAAAAAGTGACCCCAACTGGTAATGCTTTGCGCTTTACATACACCGTAGTGTACGTCGTGCTGATGATCTCGGGAGTACAGCCGGGGGGGCTGGTTTCTGATTGGTTGGTATGAGGACCGACTACGGAGCCTAGATCTGTCTGCATATCCACCAGCACCACGACGCGAACAGACACGACGGCTTGGACACCGAATCTAGCCGCTGCCTAACCCACCGTCCATTACGCGTGTCTAGCTGTCTCTTTCGCGTCTTCATAATTTCAAGCTCACGGGCAGCGGAGCCTCATCACGTGCACCCCCAAGTCCCCATATCACTTGAAATTCATGTCGATCGACTTAGGTACTTGAAAATGTATCACCATACCAAAGAACTCGTAGGTATCCAGTGTGTTGTGTTGGCTCCTGGCCTCTATTAACATTACTTGGTAAGGTTCTAAGTGCTTTGTATCCACCACAACCACTTATAGTGGTGATAGGAGGTAATGTAAAATCACCGGCATATCCCCAGGTTTGTTTAAACTTAGCACGTGTGCTGTTGGGTAGAATTGTAACCGCCTCTATTCAAGGCTAAGATTCACTATAGACGAGCTCCTACGTACCATCACTCCTACTTACACACTCAACAAACTATGCACCAAACACCCGTCTCCTCGTCTCAGCCCTCAACGCTGCAAACTCATCCTTCGTCCTCAACACCGCATCGCGATTCTCCACCGCCCTTCGCAACAAATACCCCACGCACTCTCCCATACTGCCCCAAGTCGAGCACTTGAACACCTCAGGCGGCATCTCATTCTCTCCTTTCTCCGCCAACAAGGAAAAGCTGACTTCATCCGACATACCATGTAGTTGACCAAATGCGACAGGAACAGTGGGAAGACCTGCTTCTAGACGCTGACGGTGTAGCTTGTTTGCAGAGAGAACGGAATCGCGGTTGTGGCTGGCTAGGAAAAGATTGACGGATGGGAAGGGCCTAGCATTCGGCCCAGAAGCGCCAAAGTCGCCGATTTGCTGGCGGAGAGCACCTTGTGCAATGCCGTTGTATTGATTGTCTGTATCTTCTTTCGTATCGCAGATCAATGTCCTGTCGTCAGACAGAATGTACGCGCCGCGAACGAGCTTCAAGCCAAGTGTGAAGCCGTCTTTTTCCGCTTCAGCCAAGTGCTGAGCGAGGACTGAGGGAGTAATTTTCAAATATGCTTGGTAGGTGTTATAGATGACTGCTTTTCCGTCGGTGTTGAACTTGCGCATGAGCTCGAGGGTGGTGCGTCCGATGCCTTTTTGCCAGTGTTGGGATTCTGCGTCGACGATGATTTGGATGCCGCGTTCCTTGCACTTTACCGCGATTTCGTCCAAAGCGTCGAGCATTTGCTGAGGCGGTAGTCCTCCTTTGCTAAATGACTCTGCGACTGCTGGGCCGCCTCCTGTCGTTCTGTAGATGTCTTAGTATAATGGTTTCAGACGATTTTACGTTTTCGCTTACTTCAAAGCGAGGATGTCGCCCTCGGAGATCAAATCGACAGTTTTGAGAGTTCCTACTCGCCATGCCTCGATATCGGTATCGTTAGCCACTGCCTTAGCGCCTTCCTCTACGAATTTGTCTGATGTGTGGTGGTTTGGTGACTTGGACTTATGGTCAAAGACCATTTCTTTTGCGTAAGTCAAGATCACACCCTTGAATCCAAGATCTTTCAGTTGCTTTACACATGCTCTTGTTTCCTTTTCGGTTTCTCCGGCGCAAAATTGGTTGTACAATGTTCTCTTCAATAGTGCTTTCAACACTGGGTTCCGATCGATGTTGAATAGATAGCTCCTGTCCGGTTTCGAGAAAAAGGAAAGAAGGTGCAGTGATGGTATAAGCAGGAATTTGTTTGAGGAGACTGTGGCGATCAAGAGGGAACGCAGGAGCATGCCAGTAGGCATGGCCGCCAAAGGGTGCTGTTTCAGCGATTGTGATGGTATTTGTATAGTCTCAGTCTTTCCTCGCGGCACTGCACTGGTTGAAGCCCATCGCACTTCGAAGGTATTCAGCCCAGTGAGCCCCTTCTTGTTCGCCACGCATCGTAACGCATTTCCACCGAATCGGGGTTGCAACATGCTTGCTCCGAGTATCCTGACAATCGAGCGTACGAGCTGCAGGATGAAAAAACAATGTGGCAGTGTATATTTGTACAGAGAAAGGATAGGGAAGATCAATCCAAGAGTATGTATTCACTATTCACACACAGCCTTCCAAATAAATATCCTTATCTCATCTTACGCTCTATCACGTAGTCCACGACCCCGCTCCGCGATCGAGAACGTGGGGCATGGCTTGCTCGTGACCTTCGCATCGACTCCCGTAGAACGGTGGTAAGCCTACCGATCGCATAGCAGGACCACTCTGGGCCTGACACGTCTAGCCGTTGCTATTACCACATCACACGGAGATGATAAGCGCACTTTGAGCCAAAGGTAAACATTATGGCTGCCCAATAGTCTGCCCGCACTTCTAGAAGCACACTAATGCGGGGTTACCGGGAAGCGCTTTGAGTCGGGATACGCAAGCTACGATATCGGACCTATGGTTGAGGTGCATTCGGTACGAGAATAGTATTCGACATCCGAGTTTTAGCACAGACTTTTGCTGCATGTTTGGATTGGCAGAACGATTTGCAGACGAGAAAATAGCAGAAAAAAGGTTGCCTTCCCAAATCATGTCCAAAAGTCTATTCGCACGCCGTAAAATGCTATGATATCGCTTTTCCGTCTTATCCCTATGCAGATCCAAATGGTTTGTTAAAATCAAGACGTGGTATCATCTCCTTTTCCTTCACTACCTGTCGCTCCCGCCTTCTCATGGAAGTGGTCCCGCAGACCTGTATTTAGGACCAAGCCAACCCCAAAAGCGGGAATAATCCTCGAGCATCTCATCGCAGTTGTGGGCCCTATGCTTCTTTTCATCCCCGATATACGCTCCGCAGTCGTGCTATGTGGCCGGCTGTATAGATCAAGGCCGAGTAGATGTATCGGCGTAGCGAAGACTTGTGAAAGCACTGGTGTGAATATTTGCATCGTAGCCATCTTGAGCGCAGGACTTGAGAACATTGAGTCGGGTACCAATGAGGTCAACATGGGCGGTAGGTTGATTGAACCAAAGATGGTGATGGCGTCGCGGAAGAGGAAGGTTGCGCCCACCATCCTGGGAAACCTTGGTGCCTTCGGTGTATGTATCGGAGGCGGTTGAGCTTGACCAGATGTTGATTTTGCCGACAAGGGCGTGTTGAGAGCGTTACTATTTGTTGTAGATTGTCCGTAGAGTTGCACAAAACGAATGTCTTTCCACACCCCCAAAGGCACATTCACGAGACACGTTGAAAGGAAAGTGATCGGGCTGACCAACATATGGTCAGCTTTCGTTGTGAATGCTTTCGCTACGCTTTCAACTCCATTGGCGGTGGTGTATGTCGCCGCATATAACGTCCAGACATAGAAGAAGGGCTTCGCTGCAAAGAAGAGTCGTGGATGGCGGAAAGAAAAGAGGACGTGATTTTTCAGGGTCGATAGGAGGGGCCGATCACTTGAGGCAGAATTTTCTACTACCGCTCTATACTGGCACCGTCAGTCTTTATGTCCGTTTCCTGACACGGTGTCTGTGCGACTAACCTATCGATGGATGTGATCAAAGGACTGATAGCTGTCGCAGAAACAGCGGCAGCTGCGATGTCTCCTGCTAGTAGACCTGGTAACGTACTACTTCTCCAATCTGCTGCGAAGCTGTTCGATTGAAGTAATTGGATCATGGCGGAGGTAAATAAGAATCGGCAGATGCGAAGCTGACGTTTGGCGTTGTATGCTTTGGGCCGCACCTATGGTACGTACCGAAGACAATCGCGGGAAGGATCAAAACATGTTCGTCTCTTCCGAAATTCTATGTATTGCACCATCTTGCTGAATTGGACCATCACTTTTTGCAATGCATCCCTTTGAAACGTCAACAATTACCGCAGTTAACAGCTCGGCTCCCATCGGCCATCGACTTGCACTAGTCCAGCCAAACGTAGTCTCTTAACTTTACCAGGATAAGTAAGCGTAAACGACGGCTTCCTCGCGATTCGTCACCAGCATGGACAGTGGAGAATCCAGCTAGCCTATCATCAGGCGTCGTAAAGTCGGGACTTTTGCGGTTGTGGGTGTGGGGTTTGTGGCATTCCGAGTTCCGATAACGCTCGGAATAAGCATCACAAGATAGACATCGGTCCAGCGTCCCGTTCGCAGATCGAACGACGATGATGCGTCCAGAGCTCCAAGAACCTAGACGCGTAGAGTCAGCGTTCGCTTTCGTGTGAACAGGCTCGCGTAAAGACTTCCCACGCTTCTTAATGAACCCTAAAGCGACACCTCTGGAACACTGAGCCCTTCCAATACATCACGGCCTCCACTACATCTGCCACAATGGTTATCTCGAAAAGCGACCCGATTGTCATCATTGGTGGCGGAGCTTTTGGTCTTTCAACTGCTCTTGAACTCTCAAATAAGGGATACACAAATGTCACAATTTTCGAGAAGGACGAGGAGATCCCATCTCGCTGGTCTGCTGCAAACGATCTCAACAAGATCATGCGTGCTGAGTACGAGGATGAGTTCTACACCAATTTGGCAGTTGTACGTAACTCAAAAGTAATAAAGCAATAATGACTGATCTAAGAACCAACAAGGAAGCAACACATGCCTGGCAAACGCCCGTCTACGCACCCTACTTCCACCGCGTCGGCTTCTTGAACTGCGTATCAGGCGCTGCCCCTCAAAAAGCTGCCGACACAATGCGACGCTTCCAAGCTGCAGCAGCCAAGCACCCGGAAATGGCACCCTTCCTGCATGATATCTCCAGTGTCGAGGACATCCGCAACATCGCTGGGGCATGGCAGTTCACGGGCGACCTATCTGGCTGGAAAGGCTACGTGTGCAAGTACGATGGGTACGTGCATTCTGCAAATGCACTACGGGGTATCTATAGAGAAGCAAGAAAGAATGGCGTGAGGTTCTTCCTCGGTGAGAAGGCTGGTGCGATCGAGAAGATAGAGTACCACGGCACGGGTCGGAACAGGATGAGCGTGGGTGTCAAGACAAAGGCTGGACGATTCCATGCTGCGAAGCTGGTGATTGTTACCGTCGGTGCAGCAGCGCATAAGATCGTGCCTGAGCTTGGTACAGAGGTCTCTGCGAAGTCGTGGTCTGTCGCTCACGTTCGGCTTACTGATGACGAGACTGCTGCGCTTCGTGGCATTCCTGTTACATATGCGCGAGACTTAGGGTTTTTCTTTGAGCCGGATCCAAAGACAAATTTGTTGAAGATATGTCCGATGGGTGGCGGGTATATCAACACCAACCCTTCTACGGGTGTTTCCGAAGCGCCGGAGGGTGTGATGCGCTTTGTACCGAAGGAAGACGAGAGGAAAATGCGCGAGCTTCTGCGCCAGACTCTACCGTATCTTGCCGACCGACCTTTGGTGGATAAATTCATCTGCTGGTTCGCGGATACTGCCGACTCAGACTTCATTGTTGACTATGTGCCAGACACGTCTGCTTCAGTTATGATATTGTCTGGTGACTCTGGACACGGCTTTAAGATGTTCCCGATTGTTGGGCAATGGGTGGACAATCTGCTCAACGAGGCAGATGGCAAACAAAGTATCTCGAGGTGGCGCTGGAGGGTCCCGAAGCCGAAGGCAAAAGGTGAAAGCTTCGACGATGATGTCAGTTGGCGAATAGGAGATGTCAGGGAGATTCGCGATGTCCAGGATGAGGAACCGGTGAAGTCGAAAATTTAGTTTGTCTGTGTAGCGTAAGACATTATTGACGCATTAATCAAGTTTGCACTGTCACCCAAAATTGCTTTCGTTGCTACCCGTCAAACCTTGCTACATGTTCGGATCTACCAATTGGTAGTTATCTAAGGTGGCAAATGAAAGCCAATCCGTTCCTTCGATATCCATAGACTCCGCAACAGCAAGGATCTGCTCAGCAGTCAAGTCATCCCCAAAGCCACTACCTTCGTCGCTTAAACCCGTGTAAGGCGGTGGCAGTGTGTCTTCTCCGTGCAGTAAGTTCGCTGTGGAGTGGTAACCTTCTGGGAACGAGAGTGTACGCCGCATTGAAGGGCCCGATACGGTCATTGATGGAGATGCCGTGGATGGTCGGTGTTGGCAGAGTGTGTATTCGGTGAGCATCTCATCTAGCTTACGGAGCTCGATGACGCGGAATGCTGCGATCCGGTTACCATTCGATATCATGGTTTCTAGAAAGATATATGCCTTGTCTAGATAGGAGGTCTGATTGTCCATCAGGCTGGAGTCAACGAATCGAGTGAGAATCAAAACCATCGTCGATACGAAGAGGGAGTCGAGGTCCCACGGGAGAAACGTCTCTACACTAATGTCAGCCTACAGAACCATAACGGCGGATTGTCAAGTTTACCTAGCAGTCCTTGATCTTGTAAACTCTCAAGAATATTCAAAATTTTCTGTGATGCCTCTAGAGACATGTTGAGTAACGACCTAATCTTCTTTGATGAGATCAAGGGCTGAACTTCTCGCGGTGACTCAAAGATCTTCTTCAAGCAGCAGAATAGCAACGGCCTTGTTACAACGACGATAGCCTACAGAGTTACATTAGCCGTTATGTCACACGAAGCAACTTTATATCGCATACCTGGTAGTATAGTAGATGTAAATGCGCGGGCATTCGAGAGATGCCACCGAATCGTTCATCAGAGTGCAATGGAAACGAGCGTCGCAATTCTTCCGCTAACGAGACCAGGTCGTCTAAAACAGCTTTTATACTAATGACGAACTTCTTGCGGAGGCGACCTTTGTTACCATACACAGCTGTGTCATGTCAGAAACAAAGTGCAGAAAACAATGAGCATGCAACGTACTTCGAGTGATCTCCGCATATATGCGGGCTAGCTTTATCTGCATATTGAGCCCGGCCGCTCTGTGAGGCGAGCCATTGAAGGTAGGAAGCTGGCAAGAGATGTCATCGTCTCGAATCGATTGTGGTAGTCCCATTAATGCAGTCATTTGGCGGTCGAGAATGTAGACTGTCCACCATATCTTGCGACATCGCTGTACAACTGGTTCTCCGAGGTTTTCAACCGGCATGTCTGTGTGCATACCTTGAGCCAATGCTATGCGCATAGCCTGACCTATCGTAACATGTGCGGCGTTGCGAGAATCAAGAGCTTGCAAGTAGAGCGCTATACAGCAGAGGATTTCTACTGCTGTTACTGGTTCTCTGCACAATCGGTTTGTATCGGGTAGAAGTTGCAGCGCCTGGACGAAGAAGTCTGCACCAGGCGGTCTTGGTGCATGATGTTTGTGCTGAACAAAAGTCTTTCCGAACGCAATGATCAGAAGAAAGTGGATATACCACAGGCTTTCTTTCCATGCGCCGTTTTCGGAGTTGGAATAGAATGCATGTAAGTTGGCGGTGAACTCATCTTCGTCGAAGAGATGCACAAGCTGGGCGCAATGGAACTTGACAGCATTGATCAAGAAGATGGCGTAGTCAATGCTAGGAATGATGGGAGTGCTGCAGTCCGGCAAACTTCGAGTGCCATCCCATGGAAGATCGTACGCTGAGCCATCGAAAAGCAAATCTGCGCCAGGCAGTGGTGACTTGTGAATGTGTTCGTGGACGAGATTGAGGATTTGACCATGAAATGACCAATTTGAAGACGTGCCAAGGTAGTCTGAGCGATTAGTCGAGCTTCCTTGGAGAGAACAACTTTGTACTCACAAGCTCTCCCAGTGGAAGATGACATGAATTTGGACGGCCCCTCAACCATCGGGTTTGACAGGTTAGCTTCGTCAGGATCCGCCTGTCTACTCTCCGGCGAGCTCTCTCTCGTGCCACCAGGACTTGACCGAGTCGTTGGATGTCGTTGCTCTTCCTCGTCCGGTGAGCCCGGTCCTTCAGCCTGAGTTTCTGTATCTTTCTCTGTTGGTCGTGAATCAAGAGCAGCTTCCGCGTTCCCTCGATTTTGTTCTAGTCGTGCGACTTTCGCTTGCAAGTCGGCGAGATATCTAGATAGTGTCAGGGCTCGTGGTATCCGATCCAATCTTACTGATTAGTACCCTTGAGTTACCAAGACCTTATTGTCTCTGTCATCGAAGATGCATGTCAAGTTCCGTCTGCCGCAATTTGAACAAGGATGCTGGCCGGAACATTTTATCTTCTGTCGGCGACATCGCGAGCATGCATTTGAAGATCGCTTGGTGACTTTTCGGTGGTCGTTGGAGGTCGCCATGGTCGGAAGTGGCTTTCTTTGTGAGGTCGTAGCAAAGGCACAGGAAGTGATAGCTGTTGATCAGGACAGCAACAACCATCACGAAGTTATCAGTTCTGGATAAGGAAGACTTGAACCACTCGCGCCTGATCACTTGGGTCTGACGACGACCACCCACCGCGATCCCAAGGTTCGAGTGATAGAAAATGGCCGTGCGAGGTCGGTGCATGCGGGGATTCTGCGGAGAACTGAGATCATAACGTAAATGCTTGGCAACCATCGTCGCATAGCAGTTAAGTTGTTCCCGGATTCCTTCCTTCGATGAATTGATCATGACACCCCATTGTACCTTTTATTTCTTCAGCAAGGTGCTGAACCCAGCTAAGTAGCAATCCCTCCCATGCAATGTTGATGTCGGTGACAAACTTCGCCCCAGACTCTGATTGGTCCATTGAAGTTGGCCCCCACCTCCATCCATATTCAGGGACATCGCGACAGCACACAGTTGTCTCCTTGTTGACTGTATCTCTATATTGCCGTGTTATCATCTAGAACCAAAACGATGGATTATTATCCCTAAGATGGACAAGTGGCAGGCTGGGTATGTTCAGGGACCCATCGGAATCATCGCGCCTAGCAAGTTATCTCTCGGTTGCCTTGCCGTAGTTAACGTTAGCTTGCCTTGTAGATTGCCCTGATTCTTTGGACGAATCTTCTCCAGCACTACCACTACACTACTTTACGACAACTTTATCCGATAAGGGCAATTAGCACAGGAAGACGACATGATATGGCTTAAGACTTATCCACTGTCCTATCTATCGAGGGCACGGAAGAACACCCCATGCCATGCGGTGGCGAGTTTCCTAAAGCGCCGAGAAAGCAACTGAGATCGGCTCCTCAGCCGCAGTCAACCACACCACCCGAACCTCTCTGATCTCGCATTCCAGAGTCGAGACAAGGTCTTTCCATGACCCTTACAGATTTGCTAACACTGTACCACTGCTTCTCACCACTTCGTCGATTGACGAAGCTATCCGTTCAATGTTCGACTGATTCATGCCTGACACATTGATACGACTGCTTTGCAGCATGTAAATGTGGTGCTGCGTCGCAAGCGTTGAGACCTGTCGTGGGTCTAATGGCAAGAAGCAGAAGAGGCCTGTTGATGATAGGATTGTACTCCAATTCCCTGGTGTCTTGGAGTCGTTAGCATGCGACAAATCAAGAAGTAGATGGGACTTACCTTGCGCTTTTCTACCAATTCACTATAGAGCGCTCTCCGCAGGCTAATTAAGCGCTGTCGCATCGTGATCAATTCGTTAGTCCTAGATTGATGTTAGCTTGATTCATCCTTAGAGTTAATCTACATACCACTTCGTCGAAAGTTCCTCGTTTCCAAGAATCGTGTTCACCAGCCGTGCTCCATACGCTGGAGAAGAAGAGAACTCCCATCGAATTAAGCATCTTAGTTGGTCGTATACGTTCGCTGGAACCTTTTCACCCTCACTGACGACATGGAGAACACCACACCTTTCGCCATACAGACCAAAGTTCTTCGAGAAAGATTGACACGCCAAAAATTCGAAGCCTTGTTCCTCAAAGTATCGCAGGCCATACGCGTCTTCTTCCAGGCCTGCACCAAGGCCCTGGTACGCCATATCGAAGAATGGGAAAAGCTTTCTTGGCCTCATGACGTTCGCGAGTTCGCGCCATTGCTCAGGCTTTAGATCGGCACCAGAGGGATTGTGGCAGCAGCCCTGAAGGACAAACATGCTTCCTTCGGGTGCTTGAGAGACAGCATCGAGGACTGATTTAAAGTCAACGACACCTTTTGCCGCGTCATAGTACTTATACTTGACGACTTTGAGTCCAACAAGGTTGAATAGTGGTTCGTAGTTCCCCCAAGCAGGCGTTCCAATGTAGACTTGCTTTCCCTTGAATGAGGCGCAGCGGCTTAGGAAAAGAGCGGCGAGGTGTATAGATCCAGTTCCAGAGATTGCTTGGACGGAGGTAATTCTTGATGACTTTATCGCTTTGTTATTTTTTCCGAACAACACTGCTGCAGCATTTCGTACGAATTCAGCATCCCCAGTCGTAACTTCGTAGTCGTGCCCGAGCTCTTTCTGCGTGAGGATCTTCTTAGCTTCTTTTATAGCACCCAGTTCGTTGTATTGTGCACGTTCGTTCCTGTAGACGCCAACGCCGAGATCGACTTTTTCAGGACACTTGTCTGCATCTACTGCGTTTTTCAGAATGTAGACCGGGTCGGGAGGGCCTTGAGGAACATCCTGGAAGAACATCTTTCAATATTCCCGTAAGGTAGTAGTTATTGGGGTTTTCAGGACAGCGGGTGAAGTGGATTTAAACCCTCTGTCGCAAGTACTCTTCTTGGTCAATCCATTTTAGAAACATCATTCCACGTAGCACGCTGATTGTGCGCCGTCAACTGCAGCGTAGCGATCGCGGCAGCGGATCCGATTCTGGACTGTGGAGCGCTTCGAGGACCCGCGCCCATTCAAATGCCTTGAGTACCCGTCCTCGTGTCTCCACGACATAACCTGGGGTCGTGGTCCGAGTGGCGTCATTTTACAGCACGTTGCGTGAACTCTCGGAGCCATGTAAGTGGCGATATATCAGAACCTACTGCAGACACTTGGTAGCAGGAGGTGTCTCGACCCAAAAGTCGGCAGATACAATTCAGAATTACTAGTCTGTAATCACAGTTTCAGGACTTCCATAATGAATTCAACGAAGATGGAGGACAAATGGTATTGAGAAGGACAGTATATACAGTGATAAGAAATGGCTCGCCTCAAGTGCCGCCAATAGTAAAGTACTCAGCGCCGATCCCAGACGAGATCATGCAATTCTGCACGATGTTCTAGCTAACTTGTTTCTCTTCAGCTAGTATGTTTAACTCAAGCTTTGTCCACCTTCTTGTTTCTGCGGAAGCCGAAAATCTGGCCGATCTCTTGCCAGAATCCAACCGCCGGCTCATTGAAAGACTCTTCATACGCATCAATGACAGCCTTTTGCCACACTAGATCGCACTCGGAAGCCGGGATGAACTTTGTACGTTTGAACAATTTCCATCCAAAGAACAGTACAGGCGCAACAAGTACCATCATGTAGTAGGTGAAAAAGGTGTCAATCGCGAACTGTCCAGGAAGGAAGACACTGTATCCGTAGCAAGTCACAACCATGGTGAGGAAGATGAGGGCGATCCACGTAGTGTAAGGCTGAAAGTAGGCAAAGTAAGGCATCGTGCGCCGGTCAAGTCCTTGTACCTTGCAGGCGCGGTAAAAGAACAGGTACGTGATGCAGATAACGATGGAGTCGATAATCTGAGCTGCGGTGATGATATTGGTGAACCAAGTAAGGACCTTTGCGCTACTGCTGGAGACGTTGAGGAAGCCCAAGAATGGGAAAAGGATGGTGACACACAGGCAGAACATAGGCACACCGGATTTTGTACACTTCCTTAGGAACTTGGGGGCGTGACCGTCGAGTGCCAAACTGTAGAGCGAACGAGTTCCGTAGTATGTGTACGCGTTACCAGCGGAGAAGATGGAGGTGCACAGCAGTGCATTTGTCAAGTGAGGCAGGCCACTGATCTTCAGATTTCTCATGGCAATAACGTATGGCGAAGCTGCCGCAGTTCCGGCACCGCCAGTGTCACCGCTCAAGATGTCCAAGAGAGTAGACTCGTTGTAAGGGATGACGATACCGACACAGAGGGCAGATCCGATAAAGAAGATAGCGAAACGAACGTATGTGACCTTGAAGGCAGCCTTCAGGTAACGCCTAGGAAGTTTGACTTCTCCAGACAGCATCGACAGATATTCAGGGCCAACAACGGTGAAAGCAGCACTCCATAGGCATCCTAGGAAGCCTTCGAAGCGGCCGAGGTCACCGGTAGTAATGTGCTCTGCGAAGGCTCCTGGATTATTCCAGTATCGGAAGCCGTAGGCGTCGTGCTGAGGGTTGCCGCCGACCATAGTGATGAAAGTGAAGGAATACACGATTGCGATGAGGAAGACCTTGCCGGAAGCAAGCCAAAATTCCGCCTCTCCGTACCACTTAACAACGAACGCGTTGATGCAGCTATGACAGGTCAATGCCGTTTCACGTACAATATGAAATCCAAACTTACAAGTACAGAACAATGCAGACAGCGACAACGGCCGCTACCGGGATCTTGTCGGTCCAGTACGTCAAAACCAGGTTCAGTGCTGAGATTTCGAATGGGATCAGGAACGCTTCGTAGAGGAAGAAGTTCCAGCCAATCCAGAAACCCATGGACTCGTCGACCCAATGACCAGCCATGCGAATAAAGCCACCAGAGACGGGCATATATGAGGCCATCTCGGCCATCGAGTTGTTGACCAAACCGAGCATGCAGGTGTAGATCGTGTAAGCCAGAAATAAGCTCCCTGGACCGCCTTTGACCAAACCGTTGGCGATAGAGACGAAAGTAGCGGTACCAATCGAACCACCGATGGCAATAAGTTGCACCTGTCGGTTTCCCAAGTGACGTTGAAGTTGGTCGACGTTGTCGACATGGCCAATTTCAAGGGTCTCATTGCGATAGATGCCATCTTGACCCTCCAAGGAGACGTCGGCCGACTTCTCGTGGGCATTGACGGCCTTATCGTCGTACTTGATACCGTCCATCTTGAAGTGGTGATGGCTAAACCACAATTAATAAATGGAATTGATAAAAGAGGAGTAGATGAAGAGATGATGATCTCGCTGATCCCAAGTCCATGGATAGGGGGCTTCTCACGCAGTAATAAACACTTTGGGTTTGAAGTGATAACGCTAAGGGACATGGTGAACCTTGGCCTTGGGTTCGTCCCGACATGGTCTGGGGTCGCTGGTGGTATTCCCCGCGCGGGAGTAGTCCGGGCGTATCGTGTGTCGGATGGGGAACCGCCAGCTTCACCCCAACCGGGTATGGTGCGATTGGCTGTGCTCAATCTGGCCCAACCTGGTAGAAGCCCCTGACGTATCTACTGCCCTGTTGGCTCAATCTAGACGGGCACTAGATATCTTTATTAAATCGCCACGTTTTGGTGGTGCTGTACCGGTGGTACGTGTTCGAAAAGCAGATGCGATCCCAGCTCAATTGCTTACCTCCTGCAGTTTGATTGGACTAGTATGCGCACCGATTCATTGTGTATCTCTGTATATTCAACAACAACATATATCAAAGACTTTTGTGATAAGATATGGTTATCGATGGTATATATGCCACGGTCCAAGCTCTATGCCCTTATTCCGACCATCTTAGATAGAAAGATAATAAGTTCAAATCTTCGCCGTGAACGGTTTGCTTACCGCTGGCAAGCTCCTTTCAATCCTGGCGACTTCTGCCATAGTCGTCTTCACCCGGTCCTTGGCGGTAGTTGCCGGCTCGATGTAAGGCTTGCGTGGCTTCAGTTTCGACACTGCGTCCTTGATACCGGCATCTGTAGCGCTATGGATGGCTGCTGCATATTTGGTCGCTGCAATACCTGCCTTGATAGGCTGTTCGGCGAGAGCGGCTTTCTGATGCAGCGCAAGAGCCTCATCTGTCTTGCCTTCCCGATACAGAGCGTATATGCGAGCGATGGTCTTCGGGAATACATTCGCGAAAGCCGCAATGCAGCCAGACGAACCGGAACTGAGCCCACCAATAATAAAGTCTGATTGTCCACCAAACACAGCGAATCGATCCTTTGGAAGCACGGCTGCTATACGAGTGATTTTTGCAACCGAGCCGCAAGTCAGCTTGACGCCTACAATATTTCGATGTCGTTGGGCCATAGTCGTGATGAACGCTGAATCGAGATCAACTCCATTGCAGACGCCAGGAAAGTTGTAAATGACTATTGGAAGAGCGCTCTTCTCGCTGACGGAACCGTAGAAGTTTTCTAACACCTGAGGAGTGGTCGCTGCTCCAAAGTACGCAGGAGGTAAAACCAAGACCGAATTAGCGCCTGCCTCCGCAGCGTCACCAATGAATTCCAAAACCTAAGTAAGCCTGCTGTTAGTGATCATATAAAACAATCAGTTAAGACCATTTACCTGTGCTGTTGAGTGGCCTCCAACACCCGCCATCAAACTGAAAGAGGGTCCCACAGCTCGTCGCGCCGTCTGCACCAAAGTCTTACGCTCTTGTCGCGTAAGGAGCATTGTCTCTGCATTTGTGCCCAAAATCACAAGGCCTGCAAGTCCTGTGGTGGAAAGGTAAGAGAAGTAACGCGCTTGCGCTTCCAGATCCAAAGTATCTGATTCTGGATTGAAGAATGTAACAGCCGGACACCACACGCCAGGGGGAGGAGCCTGAGACATGATTTTCGGTTGAGAGAGCCAAGTTAGGAGACTGTTATTTAATTTTACATCTTGCTTCCTGGGCCTACTGTTATTACTTATTTGTTCATGTCCTCTTCTTCCATTTAATTTTACATCACGTGGGAGCGCGTTCCATGTAGCTCGGAAGGCCTACCGTAGCGTGATCGAGTTCGACAAATACCGGCTCCACCAAGCAGCTTCGTGTATCCAACCATGGATTCTAGCACGCATCCTCTTCGCAGCGGCAATTCACGGCACACTGCTTCGGACTGAGAGCCGTTATCGTTGGAGGTCGTGCACTGTCACGAGTACTTAGAAGGCGTTGTCCAGTCATGGAGTTCTCATCTGCGTTCAGTTATCTCTACCCCTCTATACCCCCCCATACTCCGTAATCATGTCGGGCGTCCGCACTCTCACACAACTCCAACAACGCACACGGCGGCCGTTGGTCAACGCAAAGCGATGCGCGTTTCTCCAGCCTCAGCTTCGCACAAAAGCTACAGTCCCCTTCAGGCTACCTGATGCGCGAAATGAGCCAAATCCCACATACGAGAAGGGCTCGCCAGAGCGTACCAAGCTGGAAGCAGTCTTGAAGCGCATGAAGACACAAATCCCTCTCCAAAGTGAAATCCACTTCAGCGGCAAATCACAGCAAGTCTCGAAAGCATGGGATCAACCATTGCCAGCAGACCACAAGACCACCTTCACAAGCTACCCTCTCGCGACCAAGGAGCAGATCTCCACCGCTATCGAGTCAGCACTGAAGGCGAAGAAGTCTTGGGAAAACACACC
Organism: Neocucurbitaria cava; assembly: GCA_027946455.1. Classification (NCBI taxonomy): domain Eukaryota; kingdom Fungi; phylum Ascomycota; class Dothideomycetes; order Pleosporales; family Cucurbitariaceae; genus Neocucurbitaria; species Neocucurbitaria cava. The sequence goes on from JAPEUY010000010.1 coordinate 1,449,811, forward strand.
TTTCGTTGACCGAGCGGCCATCTTTCTCAAGGCTGCTGAGCTTGTGTCAACCAAGTACCGATATGAGCTCATTGCTGCAACCATGCTCGGTCAGGGAAAGAACATCTGGCAGGGCGAGGTAGATGCCGCTGCTGAGCTGGCTGATTTCTTCCGCTTGAATTGCAACTATGCCGCTGAGATTCTCGAGAAGCAGCCGGAGCGAGGCACAGACGGTATGTGGTCTCGTCTCGATTACCGTCCAATGGAGGGCTTCATCTATGCCGTCTCACCGTTCAACTTCACTGCTATCGGTGGTAATTTGATATCTGGACCTGCAATCATGGGAAATGTCGTCCTTTGGAAACCATCACCATCCAACATCTACGCTAGCACCATTGTATACAAGGTTCTTCTGGAGGCTGGTCTCCCTCCGGATGTTATTCAATTTGTGCCTGGTGACCCTGAGGAGATCAACGATGTTGTGTTTAACCACCGCGAATTCTCCGGTCTTAGCTTTGTCGGCTCTTCAGATGTTTTCCGCTCGCTCGCTGCTCGCATTGGCGAGGGCATTGGCAAGTCAACCTACCGTGAATTCCCCCGTTACGTCGGCGAGACTAGCGGCAAGAACTTCACTCTTATCCATCCATCGGCAGACATCCCATCAGCAGTCAAGCACACAGTTCGTGGTTCCTTCGAGTACCAGGGTCAGAAGTGCTCTGCAACTTCTCGCCTCTATCTTCCAGAGTCTCGATCCAAGGAGTTCATTGATGCCCTAGTTCAAGATGTCAAGGGAATCACTCAAGGCAATCCTCATGAGGATCTCGCGGCATTCATGGGCCCGGTTATTAACCGTCGTGCATTTGATAAGATCAAGGGAGTAATCGATGAGGCAAACAACGATTCGTCGCTCAAACTCCTGGTTGGTGGCACCTACGATGACTCTGAGGGCTACTACATCAAGCCAACTGTCTACCTCGCCGACTCCCCCGACCACAAACTCTTCAACTACGAGATCTTTGGCCCCGTGCTCGCTATTCATGTCTACCCAGACGCAGAGTGGAGCCAGATTCTCCAGAAGGTTGATCAAGCCGGCGGAAACTTTGCCCTGACAGGTGCCATCTTCGCCAACTCACGTACTGCTATTCGTGAAGCTGAGGATACTCTTCGCTACTCAGCTGGTAACTTCTATATCAGTAAGCTGTTCCCATCATTTTGTTTGAGCAAGATGCTAAATATTTGTTAGACTGCAAGACCACTGCCGCGCTCATTGGCCAGCAGAGCTTTGGTGGAAGCCGATCCAGTGGTACAAACGACAAGGCCGGTTCCTCCAACCCCATGTTCCGCTTCACTAGCCCACGTCTCCTCAAGGAGGAGTTCTTTCCTGTCTCCGAGTACCTATATCCTTCCAACAAATAGGCCGTTACGTACAGCAGACCTGGATAGGCAGCTAGGTTGATCAAGCATGGTTTATGATTATGTATAATGAGACAAGATGGGTGAAAGAAACGGCCTTTGTGTATAGAAATTACTCATTGTTGGAGTTCTCTATTCGCTGAGCATTTCTGCGTGGGTGCCGCGAAAAGTCATTTCGTCTTTTGACATGGCGCTTTGAATTTCATGTCGATAGTTCAAGAGAAGTCAAATGACAATACATTCACACGATCTCGCTTCCATCGTGCAGAAATCCACCGAGGACAACTCAAACAAAAGCCTTCTTCAAAGCAAGCCTGCAGCAAGAAGCCCACCCAGTATTCCAACCCGTTCCCCACCCTCCCCACAATAGCGGCAGCATTCGTACTTCCCGCCACAACAAAACTCGTCGCTGTAGTCGTAAAGGTCTGCACCGCACTCGTCTTCTTCGTGCATTTCCCTCTCGTCTCGCATGTCCACCCAGACTCACAGCACACATCACCGCAGCACTCTTGGCTCGTGTGGCAGCACACTCCACCACAGCACTGATAGCCGTAGTTGTCGCAGCACTTTGCACCTCCAGAGCCAGTGCAGCAGGTGTAGCCAGCATTACAGCATCCATTGCTGCAGCATGACTGTTCCGGACCGCAGGCCATGCCGGGTTGGTCGGCGCAGCATGTTGAGTTGCCGTCTGTAAGCGTTGTGAGTGCGTATGAAGTCCAGAAGTTGAAGGAGATATAGAGGATGTCTTTACATGTACACATTGTATTGCCGCATGTTTGGTAGTCTGATGGACAGCATGCGTGGTTGCCGTTAAGAATCATACAGTTTTGTCCAGGGTAGCAGCAACCCATCGACGGTTCTCCATTACACTAGGAAAACTCAGTACGTGAAACATTTAGTGGACACATATGGAGGCAGAACGTACGCAGACGTTCGGGGAGCATCCAAATCGTGCTCCTGCTGCTGAGTAGCACTCGCTGCCACCTGCGACCTTGTAAGTATTGACTTTACAACGGGTATGCGTAGCTCGCTACTTACTTTGTCTCTCGAACAACTGAAATAGGTCCCGCGAGTTCACTGAGCTACTAGAATTAAACTGCGACACTTCGAGACTACCAACGGGTTCTTCTGGATCGAACCCAAACGACTCCTTGGCTACGACAACGGTAAAGGCTAATATCGCGACCAACGCAGTTCCCGGGAATCTTAGAAACATTTCAAGTGAGCGTGATTCCAGGCGTGCAGATGCAAATTTCTGACGCAGGCACAGCAGTCTTAAGAATTTCTCTGAGATTGCCATCTTCGCGTACCGCATTTCTCGCTTTCACAGTACCGGGATCTGCCATGGCGTTTGAACGGGACGCTCATTGGCGAGCTATATATGAAGATGTTGAGATGGACGATGGTGATTGGTTTGGCGTTTGATGCGGCTGGTATGATACGGGGGATTTGTCTGGGCATTGGTGGGGGCGGAAGCTAGATATGTGAATAATTGCCTTTCGTCTTCTACAAGGGGCGCATAGTCCCATAAAATACACAGATCGTGCTTGCTATCTCACTCACGATTGATTGAACACGAATCAGCGAGCACAATATCATAGGTACGTTACGGGCCTTGGTGGTTGTAAACCATATTCCACAATCACTGAAGAAGCATCGCATAAACGGAAGGACAAGAAAAGCTCGTGTGAGTGGTTTACATTTAACTAGATTTGCGAAGTTCAGTTAACAATACAGCCAACTGACTTCAACGCCCAACCCCACATATCAAATATGACAACTCTACCGACAGGCAGGAAATACAAATGACCAAGCTAAGAGAGTCTAAGTCGTCTCTCGATGCCAAGTCAATAATCGACACAAGCACTGTGCGATATGACTTCCAAACCCCAGTGACACAATCGAACCCACAAGACCTACCCAGGTCCCAAACAAGTTAACCAGTCCTTCAATCTTATTGGCGGAGTTGCACGACAGCTTTCTTGACATGATGCTGCGCTTTGAGAAGAGTATCAGCTGCCAAGAGCGAAACTTTATGCTTCAGGCGCCGCTGCCGTGCCGCATCGTCAACATTCTGCCATGTATTGAGCTTATGATCTGGCAGGAAATCGTCGAACGTGGTGTTGGCACGAGCTAGCATTGGCGGAGTAAAGGGCTCCTCAGCTCGACGGTCGGGTGTAGTGCGTAGCTCGCGCATCAATTTAGGTCGCACGGGAAGCGGCTTCCGCTTGATCGAGCATGAGAAGTTTTGCGTTAGAGCAGGGTCAAGGTGCATGTTTGCCTCTTGAACCGCCTGTTCTTTAGCGTCTGCAAGCTCCTCAGCGGTAGCGGCGGCGAGAGCCTGTTCCTTTAGCATTTCTGCGTGATCAACTTCGAATGCAGATGGAGGCTCGGCCTGCTCACCATTCTGCCAGGATGAGTACTCGAAAGGAATCTCATGGATTTCTGGTGGAGCGTCAGTAAACGCGACGGATTTCTTACCCCGTGGACGCTCAGGGTAGGCGGAGAGAAACTCTTTGAATGTGGGTGCCATGGTAGAATACAAGTGATTATTCAGTGACACCTTGGAGATCACGGCCTGCGTGATAGAATCTGTTGAGAAAGGTTGATCGATGTTGCTCTTCTCTGCTCGGTGGAATTTTTGGCAGGCATTCCAGGAAATTTTGAAGTTGAATAAATACTAAGATTTGAGCTGAGGTGACATAGTATGAGTACGCACTGTAAACAAACTGTAGAGCCACTGAATCTGTAGTAGTTTCACAGTGCCAGGTGTAGGGGGATGTGCATCGTACTTTGAGACACCTCACTGAACATTGTGTAATATGCTTACGCCGCATGACATTGTGATGTAGTGTAGTAGATAGGCACTTGACGATGGGGAATTGGTAGAAGAGGTAGCTGAGTGCAGGGAAGCCAGCAGCCTGTCATCTACAACCTCACCCGAGAGATGTTCGCTTTGTATATCCTTCGATACATCTACTCTCATCCAGATGTATAGTTTCTCTCGAGCTTGTGTTGCAGAACCTCATGTATATGAAAGGCTTCGTATGCTGTACGCTTCTTATCTTCAAGTTCCTCGTGTGTGATAGATAGGTAGACGTCGTATGAGAATTGTGCGGGCAACAAGGTGAGAAGTCGGATTGCGTCTACCGGTGGACCCAAGACTTGATATGCGAACAGGTCTGCCGCCGCCATGTTGCGTTGCTGGGTAGAGTTTTGTCAACGACACAGTTGCCAACTCTCTACGTTAATTTTCTTTATACTTATCAGAGGTGACAATAGCAGGGTATTTGGCTGCATATCAATGAGAGGGGCTATCCACGCCTAACATCAGGTAACCTTAGCGCTAGTGCAACGTCACGGTCACCAGCCCAAAATGGCAGCATAAGCCAATCTTCCTGCACAAACCGCTATTGCTTTCAGTCGAGTTGTGGAGATGCAAAAAACGCTTCAAAGGAATGACAGAAGCCGGGAGTAAGAAACCTGTGGGACCCGATGTCGAGGGGATGTGTATGGTCTACTAACCGAAATACAATTATCTCAGCTGATAGGATCTTGAACAACCGCTCGCAAGGTAACAAGGCTAGATAATAGTGGGGTAGGAAGGCGGCGCAAAAGTGGCTAAGGATCTCCATAACATAAGGCTGAGTTCTAGAGTCATGATAACATAATCGATGAGAACGTAGTTATGAGAATTACTCGATTCAGAACTTAGCTCTAGCCCCAGCGATCGTAGAGTGTATGCAAACCAAATGCCTTATGTCGTGGCACATGCAGCCTCATGCACTAAGGATGACACATCTCCCTAGAGCATCGATGTCTCTATCGGCCCAGTCCATGGCCTCCGCTTTGCAACCTTCTCCTGCATTATCCGCATTTGAACCACTTCGTCAAGATTGACAGGAAGTTCTAGTTGGACCGCACTAAAGTACATATCGTCCGCCGCATATTTTCGCCACTCACTTTTTAAACCCCTCGGATTCTGAGCTACTTCGCGACAGAACGAACCAAGCCGGTGAAGAACATGTTTTGACTGAGGTAGCTTCGGAAAATAACTCGCGAAACTATGCGGCAATGCATCGTACTGAGAGAACTTAATGGTCGTTCCCGCATTTGCAGCTCTCTTTGCAAGGTAATACGCCTCGTCTGTCAGCTTTTCCTGTCCACATGCAATGTACATGGGCGGCATGTCTGCGGCGGACCAGCTAGGCGCGATTGCCACACTGACGAGTGGGTGAAGCAAAGTGGGGCCATCGCAATATATATCTTCCCGAGGGGGCCGCGTCGGCCAAAGATCACAGCTGGGGAATGAAGGCTGTAGATGTGGCAGTGCATCTAGAATGAATATGTCGTTTGGCCGGTTCCGATTATGGGATTCACTACGCTTTTGTGAACAAAGGGAGAAGACGTTTATTGGCTTTACTTACAATGACATGGTATGATCACAATGCGGGCTTAGCGTAGCAATTCCAGCCGGAAGTGGAACATCGACTAATTTGCCTTGGAAATGTACTCGGCAGTCATTGTTATCGCGAATGTGTTGCAGCAGCGCCAGCAGGCTGAGCACCAAATTCCCTCCTGAGCTGTCCCCTGCGAGTACGATATCTTTGGCCGAGATGGCTGTGTGCATGTACTCGTCGCCTGGATATAGGAGGGTGAGATACGTCAAGAAAAGATCCACAATGGCTGCTGGGAAAGGGTTTTGCGGCGCCAAACGATACTCAGGTACAATGCATCGACCACCTGTTTCCTGAGCAATGGCATGAGTTATGCGTCGTACAGATGCTGGGCTTCCGGTACTACAATTCGGGTAAGTCTCTAAAGGGTTTGACCATATTACTAGCTATACTAACTAGTAAAATCCGCCGTGCGCAAACAGAACGACGGTATCTGTTGTGATGTCCTTCATCATGTCATTGTATTTCTCTTGCTCACTTATGGAAGGCTCCAGGTCCTTATCCCGGCCCGATGGCTTGAATGATGTCCATTGCACCTTTACATCTTCGACGGAAAACTCTCCTATTCGTTTTTGACCGGAAGCTAGGTCATTGATTGCTTGCACCGTGACGCTCTTAAGTTCGTACTGATCTTCCGGCTTGTTGAATATAGTCCGACTAACACACGTAGTTCCTTTGGCTGGAGAGTCTTTTGCCGTCGCATATTGTTGCATGGAGACAGGGGCGAACAGCATTGGTGTAATCTTTTCGACGAAATCTGCGGTCATTTTGCGCAGGCTGGCCTCGGCCTTTTGTCTGCCTGCCATAGTGACTCTTGTTCAAGGCCGGATCAAGCGAATTTAAGGCTCTGTAGAGATCTTTCAGTTCTCCAAGAGCAATGTCTGCTGGAAATTGACAGAGGAATTCCAAGAATCGGAAATCAAACGCAGCCTTCGTCGCTCAAGCAGGTCGTCGTGTGGATTGGAGCGTCGCATGTGTCGGACAGCGAGTACTGCCGGTTCTATGTCCGCTCCATCAATATACGGCTTATTGCGGCACGGTGCTAGGTCATTGCACTTTCCAAACTTACAATTAGCGTTGCGACAGGCAGTCGTGGGTCTGAGCATTAGCAGTGCTAGGGGAAGGAAACAATAAACTTCCAGGCTGCAGTGTTGCGGCACAGCAGAGATCATAAGATAACAACAGCTACATGGAAGCAAGCATTTCTTCCTTTCTCTCTCGGCCCACGTGGCTGCCCTGGAAAGACTATGGCTTACATGGAGTTGATTAACACTATGGTGAAAGTACTATGATACTCCGACTTTAAGACTGCCGAGGGGCGGCTGGGAGCTGTTGTTGCAGGCCATCTTGGTGGTCAGAAGGGGAGACACGACCGCATGAGTTTCAGCTGATTGATCATCTCACTACCACGCACGACGGCTGCCATAGGATACGTGACAGGCTGCGCGACTGCGCCTCGTGCGGGGTCATGCAACGTGTCAGCCTATGAAGCGTGTCAGCCCATGGAACAACTTCACATCAACCAAAATCGGCACCTCGTTTGCGACGAGGACGTTCTATTCAACACACACGAATATCTGAACTCGCTCGTCGACAAATTTGAGATCAGCATAAATACACAGCCGAGGAATAACATGAATATACAGACCGAGAGCAGCACCAATGCACCTCTAGCGAGCAACATGAAAGACAGCAACATGAAGGAGAGCAAAATGAAGGAGAACAACATGAAGGACGCACTTTCAGGCTCGTGGTCGTCGTTCAAAGATTGGCATCATACCAAAAAGGCCTGGTTCGACAGTATTGAGACTATCATCGAGGAAACACTTGTCGAGCCCGACAAAGATCAACCTCTTGAGCTCCGATTTGTGAAGGATCTCGGTAGTTACAATTTCGAACTAACTCCACCGCAAAAAGTCTCGGCAAGTACCAAATATATCACAATATCATACTGTTGGGAACAGCCAGCGTGTGCTGAAGAAATCCCCAAATATCAAATATTGGTGGACGGATCCTATAGAGATCTACAGTGCCCGAGCCACGTCTTCCATCGATCAGTTCGCTTTGCTAGGTATAAGGAGTGTGACTTGATCTGGATTGATCAGGAATGTATCGACCAGCAATTAGTCTGCATTGATCGTCAATGGATCAATAAGGACCTCCAATATCACCTACGCGTCATGGACCGTGTGTACAGTGAGAGTCTCTGCACTGTCGCACCACTATCAACCAATGCTTTCTTGAAAGGGCATAGCGTTGAGCATTTATGGTCAACAAGCTTCGTCCATTTCCGTATGGATCCCTGGTTCAGGCGGGCTTGGACTATGAACGAACGATTCTGCGCTCGAGAGGTTTACTTACTGCTCAAGACGAATTGGCGGCCCCCAAGTAAAGGGGACTATTCCAACTACGAAAAATTGGAAGACGACTTGCTGATAACCTTGGCAAAAGTGAAGTCCGCCAGTGACGACATACCTTCGGATAGGATGAGCCTTCTTTTAGGGGACAAAACCTTACGCGATCATGCCCGCAAGATCATAACGGGCGAGATAGCAGACCCGGAAGAGTGGAGGATGCTGTACAGAATACGGCTGGCGATGGCTATGTGCGGTTGTAAAATCACAAGTGATCAAGTTACCATTTATGGCAACATCTTCAAACTGCCACGGCGGCTCGACTCGAATCGGCTCAACGATAGCAAATTCTGGTTGCCGACGTGTGTGTTTGCACTCATGCTTGCAAACCGGTTCCCGGAGGAAGAAGATCGCAAAAGACTGTATCAGGATGAAGAAAGCGTGCTTCAATATTGGTTTTCTCAAGAGAGGGAGGATGGTTTTGGTTGGATACGTGATTGGCACAAGCTTACATAGCGAGCTCGCTGCCTTGCACAACATCCTTGTTCTTCAGACTTGAAAGAATAAACATTTACCGCATTGCAGCTGACCGGGCCGGGGTGGTGGAACAATCTTGCAAACAATCCATTCAAGTACGAAGATTCATCCCGATCTATACCCTTCGGCATTTTTGTTAACATAAAGGTAGTTTCCACTCGAATATGGCTTGTATAACTACAACATAAAATTATACGTCTTATAATAGCTTAGCTCTTGCATTATCTACAATGCAAAGAAATTATACATACCGCAAAATGCGATCACAGCTTTCGCTAAAGTGAGAAATTCTGCAGAGAAAATCAATAGCAGGAATACGTGCGATAGCTTCCTCTTCACAAGTGCAATTTCTCAAGTCTAGCTATATTTGAGCATCATCCAAATTCTACTGATGACACGAACATATAATTCAAAGGCTATATATATGGTCATATGAGGTTATCTAGTCGTCCAAATGACCTAGGAGACTTTGAATCGAGCGTGCTAAGCGTATCGTGAAGCCAGGCTTTGATTTTCGCGGCACCCTCAAACGGTACGGCTTTCATCAGTCGAGTCTTTCCAGCCATCCAAACCCTTGAGGAACCTAACCACATCTCTGAGCATGTCGGATGAGTACCAGTGACCTAATCCCTCGTACTCCTTCCACTCTATGTTCACGCCAATAATATCCAAGAAGTCCGCGGCCAATCTTCCAATCTCTATCGGTACTTTCTCATCCTCTGTTCCATGGCCCATGAAGACCGGAATGGACTCGAAAGAGAACGGCCCTGTCCTTACAATCTTATCTCTTTCGGCCTGCAACTCCTCGCTTAAATATCCGATGGCTTTCTCAGAATTGCTCTCTTCTTCTTTGGGATCTCCATCTTCGCGCTCAAACATGTCTTCAAACTCTGTAGAAGCACCTTCTTCTTGTTCCTCTCCACCCGTCGCGACATCTGACATCCCTTTTCTAAACGGCAAATACCCGCACATGCCCACCACAGCCCCAAATGCTTCGCCTTCCCACAAGAGCGTCGTAATAAGGCTACTAGCGCATCCCTGACTGAGTCCCATCAGCACAACGTTCTTTGGTCCCACCACGTCGATTTCCTTCTGTAATAATTCGTGCAAGTAGGTGGCGGTCTCCAGTAACCCTGGTACCTGCAAGTGCTGCTTGAGTTCCGATTGAGTCACGGACCAGTTGTCGAACCATTGGTGCGTGAGACTGCGATTGAAAACGACGGCCCGGCGCAAGGGTGCGGTAGGGAATACAAATTTTGTGTGAGGGAAATAATCACGAAATACCTTTACAGGATGTGTTAGGGTTCCTAGGAGCGATGTCGTCGAAGGCAGGAGAGGAGAAACGGGATGCGTGAGAATTGGTTCTGCGAACTTTTGTGCAGTCGATCCGCGGCCGTGGAGGACTATCAAAGTTGTTTTGTGCGTATGTAAGGGCGGAAAAATGAGCGGTGGGGAATGGACGGGTGACTTTGATGCTGAGGGCGGCATTGGGGAAGACCTTATTGCGTCGTATCGAAAGCAGAGGAGTTGGAAATTTCTTAATACTGAGCCCTAGGAGAGCTATGTAATTAATTCTTGGAGTCAGAAATTCTCGGTGCGTTGCTATATCAAGTGATTTGATGAGGTACAGCACGCCTGGGGCTAGCGCTGAACCCCACCAGTTGTGCAAGGTCTGATCTGAGAAACCGCAACTGCCATCACTAGACTATAGTATGTGCATGCATGATCACAGCCAACTACAGATACGCTATTATAAAAGTAGTCTGATCAATCAGCTTCAATTTATTATATCCTTTTGTTATTGGAAGAACTTCTGTAGTCACCAGCTCTGTAATTACATGGGAAGAAGAGCCGCATAAATCTTGACTGTTTATTAACCCTACGTTGACCTTTCTCCTTACGCTATGATCTCCCTCTACGATGCCCTTGTTTAACACCACAGTTGGGACATAAATGGCCCTCCATAAAAGAACACTCCCCTAAGACATGGTGCTCGGAACCGGCCGAGCAAGTCTCTACTACCGCAAGCACCATTGTTTCTAGACGCCACTGCGCTTTTTCGCCTGGAGTTTAACAACCCAGGCGCAAAGCACATGACCCAAATTTTTCGCCTTCTGACGATGAGCCTTCGCAATGCGAGCCTCCTCCTCTTTATCGAGGTCAGACATGGTCTTCATCTGCTTTTGCGGCACGATGTCAGCGAAATCCTTTGCCACCGGACCACCGGCCTCATACGGCTGAAACTTGGTTGTGCGGCAAGGCATGGCACCGAACTGAACGTGAGCCATTGTTGAAATGCTTAGCAGATGGCTGAGCTGTATGATGAGTGTATTTGTGCTGTAGACAACTTTGCTTGTGAATGGTGACTAGAAGACTGTGAGAGGTGTAGCTTAGAGGCGAGAGGTAGAGATTGGGGAAGGAAGTTATAGTCTCTCGAACAATGCATTGTGTAAGTACACTGGCACGCGTATTGTAACAAACACTAGAACTCTTCACAATGACAGCTACTGCTGTTCGGGATACCCTAGCACAATGAATGCACTTCCCATCTGTAACTCTAAAAGAAAGTAGCTCATTCTAGACGAGCGGAGCTAAAGCAGACTGAAGCATGGTTATTCACCTTGACAATCCCAATTCGTGCAAACATACCTGTATGGTCCGCCCGTTCTCGTGCTGATTTTAAAACCAGAAGCACATCGAGTGCTCAACGTTCGAATCTCAGCCAATTATCAGGCATGTAAGTTCCGAACCAATCTCCATGAAATTTGTGCTATCGCGTAACTCAATCCCGACGTCCGAAGTGAACGAAATACCATGCTCCTCATCAAATATTATTCTACGGTACTTGGCCTTCTTCATCAGTTTCAGATGACCGGACCCTACTGACAACCGCTTTAAGAATCATAAAAGGCTACCCGAAACCTATCCGGTAAGGTCAAGCCCAGCGGGATAGTCTCTATCATCTCTAGAGCGAGGAATTTCCGAGCTCGAGTGTTCGAGATGTAGGCTGGTGAAAGCCTCACCTTTGATCGAGGCCCACGACCAGGTGGGTGCTCGAAACCTCTCAAGCCGTCTACAGGGTCGTTTACTGGTAGAAGATGGTTGATGGGCGATGGTACGGAATGTATGAGGAGCGACTGTACATATGTATCAACGACCGGGTTGGCACGTGACACGTCCTTAAGCGGACTTTGAAGCTGACAGCACGGCGCCACAGTCATGTGAGTTGGTAGTGTAAGAAGTATTTTGATTCCTTTGAAAGAAGTAATGTACGCTGCAAAAGAGGAATCGAAGAGTCACCATTATCAGGAGAGATGGTAGATGTTGTCAAAAGCACAGATATAATGCCATCCTCTCGCAATACTCCCACAACCAACATTTGAATCACAGAAGTTATCTTCTTCCATCCATCATGTCCAGAGACTCATTGAACTTGCGATACTCGAGGTACCGCTCCTGAAGCTGCCTCCGTTCTTCGTCGTCACTGCATGTTCTTCTAAGTCGCGCAGCTCTCAGGCAGGCTAGTAACAATGTCAGACACACGCCCGGTAGCATGGGGACAGATGGTCTGTTTCAGCCTTACTCTGAAAGGGCATGCACAGCCACTCGCGGAGCTTACGCGAAGACGCTAATAAGCCAATGAAGATACCGATAATCGCTACGCACACACCAATGAGCGTAAGGATTGCTTCATTCGACCAAGCCGAAGCGCTGTCGTTGGCATTGGTTGGTGGAGGACTTTGAATCGATTGCAATTCAGGCGGAGACGTCATTACCAGAGGGCCAGTGGCCGTGGGAACAGGGTATTGGTGTAGTCGAGGACACAGGTAAGCGTAGGTCCGTATACTGCGGCTGGAGACTAAGGAAGTCTGTTTGGGTGACGAAGGCAGAATATGCTCGATGTACAACGGGTAGGCCGGTAAATTATACGGAACTTCTGTTTGACGTTGAATAACTAACTACCCTATGGAAGTTGTCCTGATTAGAGCAGCGAAGTTGAACGTGGGCGTATGATTTTATACTTTGGCCTCTGCTTTAGAACTGAGGTTAGTCTCCATCTCCGAACTATTATACTCTTGGCGATGGAAGCGTTGTCTGAGGCCATCTGCGGTGATACCCTTGAAAGGCACTGAGGCGTTCGCCTCATTGTTGCCCTATCAGCCCAACGGATGTCATTGGACAGCGAGTAAGACTGACGCTTATTATGCACAGAAAGGCCCTTACATTTCCTAGTCAGTCCAAATGTCTAGCTGTCACGATCCGCCTGATGATGTACATGAAAGCCCTTAATAGTGCCTTGTACATCCACATGTATATCGTAAACTGCCATGATGCGCTTAATTATGTACAAAAAGGCCCTTAATAGTACCTAGTAAGTCCGAACGTCTAGCTGTCACAGTCCGCCCGGCGTCATGACGCGCCTAAATATGCACAAAAGGGCCCTTATATTTCCAAGTAAGTCAAATGTGTAGCTGCCCAATCCTCCATGATGTGCCTTACAGTCAAGGTTAACACAACTATCACGTCTTCACATTGGATTTTAGAAGCTAAGTGGTCATCACTACGTAGTCTCACTTGTCAACATGTTCAAATGTTCAAGATAACCGCATCTCCATGACTTAGCAAGACAAGCACAACGACTCATAATTCACACCATCCATTCTCGAAAAATCTACGGAAAACCTTCCTCTCCAATCTCCCTCTCCCTCAAGACAAGTCCTCAATTCTCTACAACTCCGCATGCGTCCTAATCCCCCACATCTCCAACAGATTATGCCTATGCCAAAAACTCCTATACTTCTTCCCCCAGAAGAAGAACACCGGCGTCGTCAATAGCATAGCGGCCGCCATGCCTCCGAAAACATAAAACACCGTCGCGGGCCCCGCACTCGCCGTCCAATCATTAACAAAGTAGCTAAACCCATAGAACAAGAAGTTCTTAAACACCATATTCATAATAAAGACCTCGCTCGAGATATCGCGGAACGAGTCGAGCACGTAGGTTGAGGATGAGATGGCCGCGCACACGATTCCGAAGAGATCCAAGCCATGGAAAAACGCAGTGGCGTAGTACGACTTCCCTTCCTGCGCGAGATGGCCGAACAGGCAGAGGCCGATTACGATCGTCACGCTGGGAATCATGCCGAGCAGGCGGTACTCGGGCTCGTACACGCCGCCGTTGCGCTTCGCGCACCATTTGATCAGCGGGTCGAGAGACCAGCCCAGCAGGATAGAGCCCAGCAGGCCGCCGATGAACGGACCCAGGGATAAATAGCCTACGCCGGCGGCGGACAGCAGGTACGGCGGCGCCATGAAGATCTGCGCCATGTCGTAGGACTGGGCGACGAAGAGGGCGGTTAGGAAGCCGGTTACGATGACCATCCAGAGGACGGCGAGGTTCGTGCACACGGCGAAGGGCGCGATGACGAGTTGCAGCAGGTTGTCGGACGAGTATGTGCCGGTGAAGATGGCGAGTTCCTGGCGGAACGTTTTCTTTGGGCGGAGTGCGGGCGGTGAGCTGGTGGTGGTTTGGATCTTGACCATATCGTCGCTCCCCCCTTTCTCTCCTGCGATGCCACCATTGGGATTGGCATGGCGGCGCTCGACAGCGGCGAGGTCAGCTAGGTTGTCGTTTGATAGCTCGTCGATGTCGTAGCGGTGGTCGCGGTTGTACGAGGTTTCTGGGACGAAGAAAAAGAGCAGGATGACTTCGAGGGCGGTGAACGGGATCAGGATGTGGAAGAGGTAGCGCCAGCCGAGGTTCGTGGCGATGGGGCCGACGATTATGGCGGAGAAGTTGGAGGCCGCGCCCAGGATGAATTGGATCAGCGTCATGAAGAAGCCGCGCTGGTGGACGAAGAACAAGTCGCCGACCATGGCTACGACGAGCGATTCGAAAGCCGAGCTGCAAATATTGTAAGCTACGGGCAAATATTACTGGCATTGAGATAAGAAAAGGACCAACGCACATAGAACCACCCTGAATAATTCGACCAGCCATGAGTCCTTCGTAACTGTACGCTGCGCTACCCACGACCGTCCCGAGCAAACCGAAGAGCGATGCAAGCAAAAGCATAGGTCGCTTGCCATACTTCCGGGACAACGCGCTGACGATTGGTCCTACGCCGCCGGTCACGAGCAGCATGTATCCAGAGATGACGGTGATGTCGGCGATTTGCTTGCCAAAGTCCATTGCGATGACCACCAGGGCAGGAGAAAGTAGAGGCGCAAGCACAGCGGCGTAGAGAACTGAACCGTATGCTACGATGGACATGATGATCCATTTCTTGGTCATGGGCCAGTTGAGGGGATCGTTGGGGTCTTCGCTCCTGGGAGAATTGTTAGCATTGAAAGGCAGAGGAAATTTGGTGGGAGCTGCTGAGTTGCATGGGGTACGAACGGTTGAGGGATCAAGACAATGTCTGCATCTTTGCCGCTTCCACGCTTCAAGCCTTCTGTCGCTGCGGTTCGTTCATGCTCTTGTTCGCTGAGGACGACTGTGGCCGGCACATGGGTGAGGTGCTTATCCTCGAGGATACCGAGGAAGCCCATGATGCTGTTAATCACCGAGGACTGGTGTAGAAAGAAAAATTGAGATGGGATGTGAAGAAGGCTAATGCACGTGTCCAAACGAGCCCGCAGCAATGTGTGCGAGGGACAACGCAGCTTTAAGATGTGGGAAGGGATCGTTATGAAATCCTCAAGTCTGGAATCTGGATCGATCTCCGACACAAGGCTACCTATAGCGCCCAAACAGCCCGCCGGGGTGCTGTAACATGCGGGTGGTTCCTGGGGTATCAAAGCATGGCATCCGTGCAAACCCCGCAAAGAAAACCTTCATAACGGTTTAACCCCTAAGCAGGCCCCACAGCAAGACCGGCATTTGGTTCGAGTCTCAGGCGTCGAATTTTGGAGAACCCCTGTTAACAGACCTGTCAAAGTGCTCGCTTGTCTGTCTCCCAGTCCGGACCATTCTACATTAAGTTATCTCATGTATGTACATAGGGTGTGCAAGAGGATAACGAAGTGCGATTATGCAGCAGGGCGCAATTAGCCAGATTGATGTACATAGTTAGCATCTGACTGCAGCTATAATACGCGCTGTCAGACTCAACATTTTGGTACGACAGGAACGGAACCCATTATTGGAAAGTACACATTTGCTGACGACCGTTCGGAGTACCTCGAGAAAGAAACATGCGAAATTGTGAATCAGCCACCTAGTTGCGGAGGTACAGAGGAAGTGGTAGAAGCGGCTGGCGCTACCCCGCAAAAGGGCCCCACAACCCCAGACCTCGTGGCTCTCCTCTTAGGACACAACCGAATCGGGCCGTCGAAGTCCCATCTCGAGTGAGTCCCAATGTCGCAAAGCCACCACTGCCACCAAGACTTTACTCCAACGGCCCCTCCAATCCAGCCATGAAAGCAACCGAAGCCCTCACAACAGCCAACACGATATCCAGTTCCGCCTCGTCCCGCGGGGCATACACTAGAACATAATTGACAGGTAGCGACCCTGGGATCTTTCTCGATCCCACGCCCGCGAGACCGTGGCGCTGGCCCCATGCAGCTTCAATGACTTTCTTGCAGTCCCCCGGGTGCAGCGTGACGTGGATGCTGCCGTCCAGCCCAGCGTGGACATGTGCGATTTCGCCGCGACTGCGCTGGGCAACGGGGTGCCAGGCGCGTGTGCTGGAGACGAAGAGCGCGGCGTGGCGGCGCTCGTAGAGGCTTTGTTTGATGTCGACGAGACCTTTTGCCTGCGCTGCTTCGCCGAGGGCTTGGAAGCGCGCGATGAGCTTCTCCCGTGTTTCTGGGTCCGGTAGTTGCGTCACCTGGCGCTGGGGAACTGGATGAGCGCCAAATTGGGGACGTGGAGAGCTGCGATGGGGTGGGAAGTCTGGCGGGAGGAAGCCGGGGCGGGAGGAGAGGTACAGGCTCTTGTCGCTGTACGGAAGAGTCGATGTCTGCTCGCGGGCTACAAGACGCATCACGTTGGCTATGAGCCATCCGACCACGTTGTGGGGCAAGCCTCCTGGGCCGTAAGAGAGGAAGGTCTGATAGTCGCGGATGGCGAACGGCGCGACGACAGCGAGCCCAAGAGCTGCCAGAGTCGCGCCTCTGTGGCGGACTATCAGATCTGGAATGCGGAGATCATCGAAGAAGCGCGTTACACGTGACGAATCCATTGAAAATGCCATGTTAAATGATGCATATTGCCCAGGGCAATTGAAGTGTTATATGCGTTGCTCGCCTGAGGCCAGTAATAGGTATCATGATCGGCTGAGAGCGGGGTCGGGCCTGGTCGGGATAGAGGGTAAACACGTTAGGAGCGACTGACGAGTAACTTTTGTGGAGCTCACATGCAAGAAATGAGGTTTTAGTTCAGACGAAGAGTTTCCAAAGTAGGTTAGACCGGGGATTAGACCAACTTTTGATGGCTACCATCTGGACGGTATGGTGCCACCGATGCTGTCCACGAGTGTGAATTTTCACCTATCAAGACACCTAAGAACTGAAATTGATCGAATGGGATGTATATTGACTCGTATATATTATGTCCAAGGCCCGTCTGAACACCATAGAGGCCCTTTCACAACGGATGGCAATAGTAGAATAAGCAAACGAGTAGAGTGCTAGGGCCTTATGGCAATCAATATAGATACTCCACTCCTCGTTAGCAATACTAATGTAGAGGACGCCGTACTCATCGTGCCCGTTCACGTCCTATGGCAGCACGATAAGTACGGCATCCTCCACATCTATATCGCCGACGACGAGGGGAGGCTCTATATTGATTGCCATGAGGCCCTAGCACTCTACTTGTTTGCTTATTCCACTATTGCCATCCGTTGTGATAGCGTCGGCATCGATATAAAGGACACATCTACTGCATGGCTGGACATTCTCGGGTCATTGTATACCGCTGAGTTGGAGGAGCTCGTCAAGCACTATCACGACCAGTGTGGCCACCGGTATGAAACATGTTCGGTTCGACGATGGGGTGTGGTTTGATGGACGGTGGTGCACGATGGAGCTTAGTTCTGTATGATGTCAGTGGCCGCAGTCAAGAGTAACGGACAACCGCAACGTACGGTGAGGCGACCTCGAGGAGCGGTATGATGATGGTGCTGTTTAACGATAGTGGCTTATGATGACGGTGGCGTATGATGATGGTGGTGTATAATGATGGTGCTGTGTAATGATAGTAGTGTGTAATGATGGTGGTGTGTAATGATAGTATTATGTAATGATGGTGCCGTATAACAATAGTGCTGTATAACGACGGTGCTATGCTCGGATGAAAACGAGAGATCTATATGATCTCTGCGAAGAAATATAAACATGAGAGATGGAGCCAGGCTACCGGGTAGTCTTTATAGGAAGTTCCTTCGCCGACAAACGGCCGCGCGAATGTAACAAACCATGGCTCAGCCGGTGCTAGGCTCCATGGCTGAGAGCTAGGAAGTGTCATAGGATGAGTAAACAACAACGCCTATAGGTTCACTGTAAGTATGACTTGTCCTAATGGCTACCTCGCTAGACGGGACGTGGTCTGACCCAACCTCCAGCGCGAGCGATAGCGATAGTGTTGGTTAGGTTAACTTATGCGGTTGGATTGACCCAGACTCTGAGCGATGGATACGGCTGCCTGGCGGTGTTTTCGGTCGACCCAGACTTCGAGCGCGAGTGCGAGCGATAGCGATACGCTCATGACGGAGAAGAAAAGAGATCAAATGCCCACCGAGCTCAGCTCAGCTCAGCTCAAGGCGGGCGTGGAGTTGTAGTGTCGTGGGTGCAGTTTGTAGCAATGAACTTTGTGTTCAACAAGTAGAGGGATTGATTGTACCTGGTGTATGGCTTATGATTGATTGTGTGATACGTAATTTCTGTGTTCTTGATAGAAAAAAACTGGCGTTCGTAGACAAACTGGTTTTGAGCACATCATTGACGCCGCGACTGAAGGGATCTTTTGTGTTTGGATGCGCCGCGACAAAAGACTACAACTGGCGTCCTCTGTATACCTAATGCTATAGACTGCAAAGAGCATGGCATTTCGTCGTGCAAGATAGGCATGACACTGAGCCGGCATATAGTGTGGGACGCCCCAGGAAACCGAAAGAACATGTACTTCCTTCCCGGCTTAGATCATCGTGCGAGGACCAATACTCCCGTAGAATTGAGCCAGTCTCCGAACCTTCAAGTTACAACCCTCCGTTCAAGACCGAGCCCACTCATTCTCAACGGTAGGCTGCTGGTCTGGCGCGAGGTGTCCTGGCAAAACAACATTGTTGATCCGGCGATTGCCTTCCTCAATGGCACGCCCTGAGTTCATGTCATCGTTTTCGGCCTCTTCTTCGACCCGATCCGAATAGTGGTTGTACCCGGGAATGTAGTCGATTGCGCGTCGCGGCTCGTCACTGCCGCCGTGTCGCTCGTCAGCGATCATGCGAGAGATGCGATCTGGGGCGACGCGGTGGAGCCAGGATTCGCGCTGGGTGGGTATGGCGATGATGGCAAACTGAGAAACTGTTAGTACTCCTGTTCTGACTAAGGATTTCATGTACAGACCTGCCAGATAAATACCATGCCAACAACTCCTATCAGCAAGCCTGCAATGTTCTGCTCTTCGGCCCTCCACGCTCCTAAACACCCGTTTGTCCTGCCAAATGCGCTCTCACAGGCATGCTGATCATGGGTCCTGTCCGGAAAGGGCCAGGCCATGTCCCGAGAGTTGGCGAAGCCGCAGCACTTGAAGGCATCCTGAATTGTGCGTATCGCATCTGCATCCTTCTGCTTGAACAGTGTCTGCCAGCGCCCTCGCAGTCCGCAGTCGAGCCCAGATGGTGGGGCAGCATGTGTGCCGAGGAGAGTGATGACAACGCTCGAGTATATGAAGATGAGGGTGTTCGCGATGATGACTAGCGGTGGCCGCTGGATCTCACCACGACCCAGCTGTTGGCGACGCTCTTGACGGCGAGTGAGATCGTAACCGCACTCGAGCAGCAAGCCGGCGACGACTGGCAGAGCGGTCGTGAAGCCCGTGAGCGTGTCAGAGATGGGCACAGAGCGGGCGTTTGCGCGAGACGAGGCATATCTACGAGGGTCAGCGGCGAGGCTCGCAAGGTTTCTGGGTGACTTGCCCTGCAAGGCCGAGGGCGATGACGAGGTACTGGTCACTAGTTAGTGGATGCAAGATTATAGAGTAGAACGACGCACCAGAACGCTGAGGCAAGTGACGACTTGCTTCCTAGTGTAAGGCATGATGGCCAGCCTTGGTCGCTGCAGTTGAGCTAAAGAAGTGAGCTACAAGGCTATAGACTACACGGAGGTGAAGCTAGGAGAAGTAAGTGTGAACCAACAATGCGAGGTGGACAACGGTAAAGCACGAGAGTGCTATGTTAGCAGGGAGGTCAACAGAGAAGATGTGCACTCTTCAACCCCGTCTCCGCATCCCGACAGCACGGTTGGTAGCACCTCAGCAAGGCTTCGAGGTACCTAGCCATGTACCTCGTCCTCCGCGCGTACACAACGATAATCCGTACTTATCGCCAATGAGGGATATGCGCGCACCCTGCAACGGCGGGAGCTCGACGCCACTCGCCATTGGAGAGCGGGGAGGCAAGGGGGCGTCAGACGTGAACATGGCTGGTGCAGCAAGCTGAAGAATACGACGCGTCTTGTGATGGCTGTCTGCAGTGTCTGCGCAGGCACGTTCAGCTGCGACGCGGTCTTGGGCTCCCACGCTGTCTGGCCTGTCCTGTCTTGCAGGCGTATCATCCCGAGCCATGTGGTGCGAGCCTGTGAGGTTCTGGGGTCGGCAGCGGGCGCGCGCCTTCCCATTGGGCCGAGGCTCAGTTCACGTCGGGTTAGCGTACCGGTCGCCACCTTCGGCTGCTGCTGGCTGCTCCTTTCCCAGCCCGGGTAGAGCGATCCTCGATCCATTTGCGATCGAGTCCCTCCAATCCAACGTCATGTAAATATACAAACACAGATAACTTTCCGCGGCCAATATCCAACGCCGCTGTCAAGGCCGCGACTCTCGCTTACCCTTCGGCTGAATCATCTCGCGACTTTGCAGCTCATTTGTGTCCTCGCGTGATTGAAGACGTGGCTTTCCAGTCGTCGTGTCTGAGAGCAAACGCGTTTGTCCACACGATCACCGTCACCAGTATGCTAAAAGAAGCGTCTCTCGCTCCAACTACCGTCTCCAAACGCGGGGTTCGTGCCGAATTCATACGCGCCTAGTCTCTGTCGTCAAATCCAGTCATCACACGTGCTCAGCTTGAGCGCTCTCGCTTTGCTCTCCTTTTCTTTCTGTTGCGTCCTCGCCTCGTCACTCAAAATCGTCCACAGGTCACACCTGTCCAACATGCTGCTATTTTCACCGCCCCGATGCGACTTACTCCTAGGTAGCGGATTAGCAAAACAAACGGCTCTCACTTCGAGGCGCCTTTCCATGCCTGCTTGGCCTGAGCGCTCCATTCCTAACCAACCCTCACCTCACTCACCTCCACTCCACGCGCCTCGGCCCACGCTGCGCAAAGAACACACACCAACTACACAGCCAACCCGCGACATGTCTCTACAACCCAGCAGCCCATGGTCACCGCCTTTCTCACCGACGCTTGGCAGTATTCCCGAGGTCTTCGAGTACGAGTCACTCGCGTGTATTTCGAATCCCGCAACCCCCAACGAAATACCAGAGACGACTGATGCGTTCGTTCCCGAGCCGTCAACTATAGCTGAGCCTAAGCTATCCAGAGCGCGTGTCAAACAGGCCATTATTCAGTCTCCAATTCGAAGGACCGTCTCGGCGCTTTCCGTCTCCAAAGTACTGCGCAAGGTTCTCGACGCGGACCGGGCTCGACGAAGGCGCATCATGAGAGTCTATCTGAAGGCAATTGTCTTTCTCAAGTATCTCTGGCGCGCGAACGAGCGCTATGGATCAGTCATGTTGACTTCGGGCATGTACCTGCAACGATGATCCGAGTATGCAAAATGAGTAGCAATTTTGGGTTTCATTTACTTCAGCATGAATAAGACGGATTGGACAACCCGTCATAGTGGATTTTACCATTGCGATGAGCGTCTTTCGCCATGCGACATTTGGGGGTCTAGGTGAGCATTGTCAACCCGGCTTGCAAGCCAATCCAATTCAGTTCTAACAAATTGTACAGATACCATGGGCGAGCATTGTACGGCGTATATCAAGCGATTGCTTCTTCCCCACCAACCGACATTGTGTATACTAAACTAAACTACCTGGGCACAATCATCCCTCAAATATTCAGAACAGCAGACATATTCACCTCTGCACATTGTATCTCCACGGTGACTACCTCTTCAGATCATATGAATATATGGCGCCAAAATGTTCCCTTGGACCATTCATATCCCAAGGACCCGCATTTGTTACTACTTTCACGATCGTTGCCAGGTTGATAACCTAGGGAAAGGGTAGATCCATTCTATCTGCAACAATACGATCTCTTGAGCAGGCAGGCCTCTCATTTCACCGCATACTCCTTGGGAGTCTTAAACACTACAAAGTTCACAAAGCCTGAGGCATCGGCCAATTGCATCCCAACTACCCACGTTCGTTCAACGCAACGCATGAAGGAGGCCAAGTCAACTACCATGTCCCGCAATACACGCTCGTACTCCATAACCAACAATGGACCACCACCTTCGCGGTCGAACAGCATGCGAGGACCATATATTTCCAGTCGCAGTACTTCCATCTCCGGTAGCAGGCCATCTACTTGCTCCTCAAGCAGGCCATCCACCTCCTTCTCAACCCGTACGCGAGCAAGCTCCGTATCCGAAGCCGGCATCGCGACCATCGCCATGGCACGTGATGAGATACCATCCGACCCCGTGTGCCACCCGATCGATACCTCGACATCGCACCCTCTAGACCACCGCCCGTCAACGCCTCCGCCCAAACCGCGGCGTAGCACCATAGCATCACCCATCTCTCCAGCGCAAAACTCCCTCCGCAAAGTCCAGGCTTGCAACGACCTCCGGAATCACAATGTGACTGTTGAGGTGGAGATTGCGCCCCGTGTTGAGACGATGACGTTCCCGAGGGCTCGCGACTCCGTTGGATCGATGCTGGCGATGGATCAGGTGGTTTATATGCAGCAGCATATGAAGAAGACGCCAGAGAAGGTGGCGAAGAAGACGCGGAAGTTTAGTCGTAATGAACGATAGGGGGTTGGTGATTTTGTTGAGTTGGCATTTGCTTGGGAGGTTGGAGGCGTTGATGGTGGGAAGGACGGAAGACGAAGAGACAGTGTTCAATGAATTAGAAACGGATTGGCAGTATTCGCCAATAGACCGGGCACGGAGCATGGCTGACTAGGCATGAAGGATAATATCGTAAGACCGACGCGCACTATCTAGCATTGCGAATGCTTTTTGAAAATACATAGTGTCCGTCCCTAGGTCGCGAGACGCACCACGAGGCAAGGCAACGCTGATAAGGTAGTTTAGACCTGTACTTACAAACTTCTCCATATGTCTTTGTAAACGAAGTTTGCTCTCCTTGTTAAGCAAATGAGCGTCCTGTCTAACTGTTAGATTCTGTAGCAACAGCAAGGTTTGCAAAAGGCAAACTTCGACTGATGGCACGAGCTTGATCTAACGTTAGGCAAAAAGATAGATACTAACGAAGATGATGAGACTATGGAGGAAGAATTTCGAGTTGGTATAACCTAGGCGGTTCTAACTTTTGGTAATTGTCAGCTACCTAGGGTTAATTACTGACTTTAGTTACTTCTGCTTGAAACGATTCTGAGATTCGCCCGGCACGTCTCGACTAGGTTGGGCTAGCGTATTCTGGCTTGAATTTTAAAAATAATCGCGGCTTCTAATCCCTCTATCTCTAAGATGTATTGGGTTTAGGTGCTCTTACCTGCCTCGTGGCGCGTGGGGTCAAGCGCACCGTCTAGTACGACGTCCACCATCTTAAGCATCTGACACCAGCTAAACCTCCTGCAGCAAAATGAGCATGACTACGACGGTACCCTCGATACTGCCTACCCCTCCTAGCAGTCTGTCTCCTTTACCTAGCAAGCTAGTCGCTATCCCTATCGCATCCGCTGCAGCCTTGCTAACAAAACAGCCCTTATAACCTGTCAAGGATGCTTAAGCCTTATCGCAGCCAACATCTACACTCACTAGCAGTGAATGCGACATCAGCCACGAACACTAGATTAACGCCGCAGATTACTACCACCAACCCCCTACCACGCACACTCGCCGCACTTAAGAGGGACCTCTACATTGATGGCTGGCAATGCGGCGCCGAGACGCTTAAGAACATAAAATGCAAGCGCTCTGTCATAAATGACAATAAGAACCTTATTGACGCGCGCCTCTCTGGGCTTTGGATCCGCCGTGCTTAAGCTCGTCATGCTAGTGCGCTGCTACCAGCACGATGCGGGTTGACCTAAGAAGTGCCGACTTGAGGCATGGAGGCTTGCATTTCCGCCTGGTAGCGCTGATGGCAGCGTGTTTGAAGTTCCCGTTGAGCGGCTTATTAGTAAGGCTCTGGAGCCATTTAGTGCCGAATGTATTGCCCACGATAATGGACGGGCGTGCAAGGGGAGGATTGGTGGATGGAAAGTGCAGAATTGTGAAAGAACGCTTCAAGAGCACATTAATCAGGAGATATACTCTAACGATGCTAGGCTCGAGTTCTTGCTTAAGGTGTTGGAGTGGAGTAGGACTTGCAAGATCTATTAAAGCTTGAGGCGATCCACGTGGGTTGCGGCGTGGAAAAAGAGCGTTATGGCGGTACTGCCTTTGCTAATGCCACTCGGCGACTGGGCCCTTACTAGTAACGCACCAAATGAGCCTTCAACCTCTCTAAGGGCTCAAGCAGGTCTTCTTAGTGCCACGACTCTGTTAATGACGGAGAAGAGGGACCTCCTCATTATGCAGGTCTTGCTGAGCCTACGAACTCTACTAGACTCTACCATTAGCTCAGACACTGATCCGGCATTGTACTGGCTAAAAGCTTATAACTTAAGCCCTTTTAACATCCTCGCACATGCTGGTCACGACACTAGCCCTACACGCTCGCACAATCTGATCCGCGCTGGAATCGGCAGACCACTAGATGCCCGTGACCTTCGAGGTGGATATGTCTACGCGTACGAAGTCGAGGGCAACGAAAGTTACATTAAGATTGGGTATACTACGCGCCCCGTGACGGAGCGGCACGACGAGTGGTCGTTTGACTGCAACAGGCAGACAAAACCGCTATATCCTTCCCTTGCTTAAGTCGCTGCTACCATTCTAACTGCAAAAGAAGCCGCAGCAGCGCCAGCCGTGTATGTCCTACACGCGCGTCGCATTGAGGGCCTTGTGCCACGCCGAGCTTGACCATCGCCGCATCAGAGTCTATTGTACCGCGTGCCTAAAGCAGCACATAGAGTGGTTTGAGGTATTGGCTATGGAGACCACGGCTATAATCCAGAAATGGTTAAGGTGGATGGCCACACAGCCGTATGAGTTGCAACAGCTAAGGGTCAATTTCAAGTGGACGCTTAAGGTCTGCGAGGTGCGACGGACGTTGAGACTTGACCAGTTCATGCGAGATATCGCGGAAGCGCCCGCCCCGCTATAGAAGGGGCGAAAGGATTGAGTCCACAAAGACACACGGTATGGCTAAATTATGGTTTGATTTGCTTAGGAATGTTGCTTGTGACCGAAATGCAGTCTTAGATAAGACAAAACATCCAAGATCAAGTCTACAGCGGTAGCGGTTGCTACGTCTTGATTGCGCAAAGTCGCACGAAGCTGCAAACATAGCTTATCTCGCCGACTTTAAGGAATCTGTCCTCGAAGACTTGACTGGATAGTTGACAGGGCACATTCCGATCAAGTTTCGTAACGTCGCTGCCTTTGGTATCAAAGTTACACCGCAGTGATGGTGAGTCACCCACCATCAAGAACAAATGACTTTTTAAGCTCCTCTCCAGCTGAGGTGGCACCCATTACTGCTCCTAGATAAAACTTTTCAATAACACCGCTCAGGATGCCCTACCTTTCCAAGGCAGTCTGCCATCAATTTCAGAAGTCAGGCTCTTGTTCGTACGGCACGAGCTGCAGATTTTCGCATGATGGGAACTCTAGAAATCAAGTTTACCAGCGCTACGGCAGAAGAGTAAGTCTTTCCGAGAAACGCGGACCGTTCTATTTCCAACTTGTAGCTCACCTTATACTTGTCGTGGTTGTACAGGGTAGCAACAAGCCCCAGCATAGGCGACAAAACGCCCAACAGGATTTAGATGCGATATCTAAGTTCTTTTCGCAATATCCGAGTTTCGCGTACGACGAAGAGCAAGGCGTGGCGGAGGAATTTTACCGCATGTGCGATTTCTTCCATTGGGATCGAGATGACGAAGAGCGCGACGATGCACGTCAAGCATTCAAAGATGCCATGGTCATTCGATTCAACAGCCTCTATGGAACCGATGTAGCTGATCTTGGCAACTGGCATAAACTCTGCATAGCCGTCTGCATTGAGCCATTGCCTGCGACTATTCCAGAATGCAAAAAGGTATGTGATTCCAACACCTTGTGGCTGACTTTTGTCTCATTCATGATAGAGAATCAAAGATGTACATGTGAATCTTGTCGATCTGGTGGATACCTCGGGGCGGGACGTAGAGTTGTTCACGTGCTTGGACGAACTGAGGGAGTATACGATCGAGAATGGGAAATACTTTCCGAAGGAATCTGCTTATGCAGGTGGCGTCTTGAAGTTCCTGCTTCGTGAGATCTTATAGGCCATGAGGAACTTTCAAAAATGTGTTGATAGCATTAAATGTTCCCAGAACCTTCCATAACTTTCTACGGTCCACCTTCTTAAAATGATTAGAGTGTTGCTGGGCAGGGTGGCTTTCCGCTGGTTTTCAGTGTAGCTTATTCATAGCGACAGATCTACAAGCATGGAAGTTGGACTGTCATGTTCTACTGTCAGCATAGCTATAATCCTGGACAGCCACAAGCACGTGCCGTCTGACCTAAGATAGATTACACGCTCATCGTGAGAAGGGTGCCGGTTCCATATTGCACTAAACAGAAGCTGCTTTGATCTGAAGTATTGACTATGGACCTAGGGTGGCAACTATGCATGAATCTGCGCGCTAAAATCGTCATAAGGCTGATGCGGGCTTCTCACTCCTCTAGTAACACGTAAAAGCCTAGATAAGGCACTCTGTTAATCTAAGAGATTGTTTTAAGGTAAGTGCAATGCTGTATAGCGTAGGCTTATATTCTTGTATAATGAATGGCATCACCTGTTTAGGCGCGCAGGCATTGACGCTATTATAATCTTTATATCTGTAAGGATAAGAGTAGTCCAGAGAAGGACTAAAATAGTATATTAGAATAGTGCACGATAATCTAAAGCGCTTAACAAATAATAGTGACTTGATCTTAAAGTACCTCTGTCTTGTCTCGCTAGGGGGTGCGTCTCGCGACCCAGGGATGGACATTAGAGGAAGAACGTCATGAGCTGGCTGTTGATAGTATAAAAAATGGCTGGCTATCGGGTCTGTTGCACGAGAAGAAAGTAGATCCGCCTAAAACACTCGACTAACAATTAACAAATCTAAGTAGAATTGGCGACGGAAAGGCTTAGCAAACCTGTTCAATCTCCTATCATTGTTTTCTCAATCACTAATGTCAATTTCCCACGGCTTTGCTGGCTGTGCAAGATCGATTTATCTTGCGTATTGGTTGTAATGCCCTTGATCAACAACAACAGTGCGTATTGTACTACTGATTAATGATCAATTTGAAGAGCGGTCTTTTACTCTCAAGTTCCCATCAAATACATCATGATGGTGTGCGATCGTTATAAGCTATGAATGTCAGCACATAGCCGATAGGTGATTTTCGGTTACTTGGGGCGTCAAATGTGCTATTTCCGATTGGCTCAGTGCATTCGGTAACTAACTCGCGAGCGAGTCAGCGACGCGACTGACGTCTGCATCCCCAGCTTTTCAATCGGACCCCTCAAACATTGTGTTTCAACAAAACCATATCTCTTGAATTGAACTTTGACAGTACTGTCTGAAGTGCATGTAATTTGTGTTGACACACGGGACTCGACCCACGACCACACAGACTTTCAGCGACTGAGTCTAGCAACAGAACTCCGCTAATCCTCCATCCCAACTTCGAAGCGATACAACCGAGGACCATATGAACTCTACGGAGGGGCATGCCGAACACCTAAACTAGCGCCACTGGCCTTACTCCCTGCAGCAGCTTCTATGTCGTCTTAGATTTCTTTCTCTCCGTATACACCTGCTTCAATGCTTTCACGTCGTCCTTCATTGCTCTCATGATGCGTGCCTTTGCGCGAGCCGTCCAGCGTCGGCAATTCGGTACTCGAAGCTCCTTCTTACGGCAAACCAACAGCCGGCACCGCGGCTTTGCTTCAGTAAATAGCTCAGAAGTCAAGGGCCTAACAGTCATTGATCACCACTATGAGTACGACCGAGCCCCTCATACACCCACCCATGTACTCTCCAATTGAACCACTCTAACACCACTCAGCGCCATCGTCGTAGGTGCAGGCGGCGCTGGCCTCCGCGCAGCCGTAGGCCTCACAGAAGCCGGACTAAAAACCGCCTGCGTATCCAAACTCTTCCCCACGCGCTCCCACACCGTCGCCGCCCAAGGCGGCATCAACGCCGCGCTGGGCAACATGACCGAAGACGACTGGCGCTGGCACATGTACGACACGATCAAAGGCTCCGACTGGCTCGGCGATCAGGACGCAATTCACTACATGACGCGCGAAGCCGTGCCCGCCGTCGTCGAGCTGGAGAACTACGGCATGCCCTTCTCACGCACGAGCGAGGGCACGATATATCAGCGGGCGTTGGGTGGTCAGAGCTTGAAGTACGGCAAGGGCGGCCAGGCGTATCGAACGGCTTGTGCGGCGGATCGTACGGGTCATGCCATGCTGCATACGCTTTACGGGCAGAGTTTGAAAGAAGGGGTGCAATTTTTCATCGAGTGGTTTGCGCTGGATCTGATGATGAGTGAGGGGAAGTGTGTTGGGATTACGGCGCTGAATATGGAGGATGGGACGTGCCATAGGATGTTTGCTAGGAATACTATCTTGGCTACTGGAGGTGAGTAAGGGGTGGAATTGGTGGAAGAGGGAGTTGCTGATGTGGAGTAGGTTATGGACGAGCATATTTCAGCGCAACCAGCGCACATACGAGCACGGGGGATGGAAGTGCAATGGTATCGAGGGCGGGACTGCCACTTCAAGATATGGAGTTTGTGCAGTTCCATCCTTCTGGCATCTACGGCGCAGGCGTACGCCCACAATTCCCGCATTCTTAGGCGACTCCCTAACAGTGAGCCCAGGTCCTGATCACAGAAGGCGCCCGCGGCGAAGGCGGCTACCTCCTCAACGCACAAGGCGAACGCTTCATGGAGCGCTACGCCCCGACTGCGAAAGACCTGGCATCCCGCGACGTCGTCAGTCGCTCTATGAACCTCGAGATCCTCGAAGGGCGGGGCTGCGGACCCAACAAAGACCACATCCATCTACAGCTATCACATCTACCGAAGGAGATAATCATGGAGAGACTGCCGGGTATAGCGGAGACGGCGGGTATCTTTGCGGGCATTGATATCACGAAAGAGCCGATTCCTGTGCTGCCTACCGTGCATTATTGTATGGGTGGTATACCGACGAATTATCACGGCCAAGTGCTGGACGTTAGAGATGGGAAGGATGTTGTTGTGGATGGGCTGTATGCTGCAGGCGAGGCGGCGTGCGTTAGTGTACATGGTGCGAATCGCCTTGGTGCGAACTCATTACTTGACATAGTTGTATTCGTGAGTCTCACCATCTCTCTCCAGATCTCAAATTGCGGCAAAGAAAGCCATACACTAACTACCTCTCCTAGGGCCGCGCCTCCGCCCTCCACATATCCTCCAACCACGCCCCATCCGCACCACACCATCCCTCTCCCCCAGAAATCGGCCTCCCCTCCATCACCGAACTAACCACCTTCCTCACCGCCTCAGGCAGCACCCCCACCGCCTCCCTCCGCGACAAAATGCAATCAACAATGCAATCCACGACCGCCGTATTCCGCACTCACGACTCCCTCCTCAGCGGCAACACGTCCCTCGCCTCCCTCGAATCCACCTTCGCATCCGACCTCAAAGTCACCGACAAAAGCCTAATCTGGAACTCTGACCTCGTCGAGACGCTGGAGCTGCGCAACCTACTGACGAATGCGCGGCAGACGAGTACGGCGGCGTTGACGCGGACGGAGAGTCGGGGCGCTCATGCGCGAGATGATTATCAGGAGAGGGATGATGAGAGGTGGATGAGGCATAGTCTTACGTGGCAAGCGGGTGTGGGGGATGAGGTGCGGTATGGGATGAGGGATGTGACGATGCGCACCCTGGATGAGGGGGAGGCAAAGAGCGTGCCGCCTATGAAGAGGGCGTACTAGATGTTGGAGAGGGTTGAGGATGGGGGTTTGGAAGGGGGATGGATAAATGTGTGTGTAGCGTTTATACCAGGGCTATGAAGCTATCAAGCGATCAAGCGTGCCTCCTGCGTCCTTTCTGTACGACCAGCGTCCATGGCGTTTGTATCTTACCAACTGACCCACCAACCAACCACTTTCACCTTGTTTCCAACTCCCCTTCACATCATCATACCGATCCAACCAATCAGTCATCCCAACAAACCTTCAAAGCTACAACCAAGTCAGTCAGTCATCTTCTCATCAACGCCAGGATAGGATAGGATGGGACTCACCACAAGGAAACGGAAAGTACATATCCCAATTCTCCGTCAAATACGCATGATAACTCACCCCACCCCCCTCTTTCTCCCCGGGCATTTTCTTTTCCACTTTGTGAACTTTACCCTGGGGCCCCAACGCAGGCCTCAAGCCCTTCAGCTTCGCAACCTCCTTCACCATCGCCGTAAGCGCGACTCTAGTCATGGGCAGTCCGAGACACTGGTGCGGGCCGTGGCCGAGGTGGATGTACGAGTCTAGGGGCGGGTTGGGTCGACGGCGAGGGGTTCGGGAAGGCGGTTGGGTCGCGGGAGGCGGCGCGCAGGTTGATGAAGAGGGTGTCTCCTTGGTGCAGGTCCAACGTTGTAGGCTTCTTCTCGCCTGACGTTTCTTCAGAGGTAGTGGTGATCGACGTAGAATGCGCCACGGCCCTCACAACGCCCGTCTCGCCATTCAGCCGTCCCCCCTCCATCACATAATGCATGAGCGTCTCAAACGCCTCCTCCGAGTCATCCCCCGCAAGCTTAACGATATCGCCCCAATGCTCTTTCCCCTCGCCCACGAGATAAAACTCCATCGTCTGCGCAAACAACTGCCCCTGATTACTCACCATGCCGCCCGCGGTGCCGAGAATCTGGCCCCACACAAGCTGCTCCGGCGTCATCTTGTTACTCTCCTTCGTCGCTGCCAACAGCCTCTCAATCATATGTTTGCCGTACCCCTTGATCGCCGTGTCCTCGGGCCAGATGGCAGCCATGACATCGCTCAGCACGCCCCTGCTCGCAATCGCCTTGACGTTTTTCTCCACGATGGAGCCTAGGATGTGTGTTGCTTTGAAGGCGTTGACGTGCAAAGGGAAACTGGAGGCGGGATCCACGTCGAAGAAGATGAGCGCGAAGACGGAACTCATGATGAGGTAGAGTTCGGCTTCGGTGAAGATGCCGCGGGGGGAAGCCTCGGTCTTCAGGGGCAGCATGAAGAGTTCGGCGCAGAAGTGCACGTGGGCGAGGTTCCCGATGTCGCGGATGATGTCGACTTGGTGGAAGTCTGCTATCTTTGCGGATTTGGAGGCGAGCAGGGAGCGCGTTTTGGACGTGTAGTACGAGCGCACTTGTTTGTCCCAGTCGGAGATGTAGAGTGCTTTTGACACCATTGCGCGCGATGCGGCGTTCTTGGAGCCGTCGCCGGCTAGCATGAAGTCTTTGGCTGCGGCGCCCATTATGTATTCCATTGCTTGGCCCCAGACGACTTTGAAGGTGCTCTGGTCTTTCATGATTTCCGTGGCGAGTTTGTACTCGCGGACGAGGTGCGGGTGGGGCGTTGCTTTTGGCTTGGTGAAATCGTAGAGGTGGTCTTTCTTCAGGTCTTTGAGGGCGTCTTGCATGGCCGACGGGATGGTGAGGGGGTAGTGTGCGTACACGCTGTTGTGCTTGAAGTGTTGGGGGAACGCACGCAGGAAGAGCTTGTAGAATACACAGCCGTTGTCGATGCTGGTGTCGCTGTCTACGAGGCGGTAGCCCCAGTTCGTCAGCGTCCGCGGGTTGTAGTCGTGTGTGTAGAATCTGTCGCCGCGCACGAGAGCTACGGCGTCGGACAGGACGGCGCGAGACACGGTGTATGATGGACACAGGCCGGAACCGGGAGCCATGGGCTTCTTTGCATCTTCGACAACGATACCCGGGTAGATCTCGACTTTGTCGGGGTGATCGTAGAGGTGTTTCAACTGCTCTTGGACGTACTTGTCGCTCGTAATGTCTTCGAATGTGTTGTGTGGCTCCAGATTGAAGTACTTCCTGAACTCGTTCAAGCTTCCTAGGTTCCAGGCTCGTGCTTGCTCGATACCGAGGACTTCGATGGCACGGAAGACGGCAGGAACTCTGTTTGGGCCAAAAGAGTTGGCGCAATCCTCGACGCTAGAGGTCAGAATGTCAACAAGCTCTTGGTCAGGCAATGTGCCATCATCCTTCCTCTCAAGGTTGGCGAACTTTCGCTTTGATGGATCGGGGTCAGTCTTCTTGTAGACTTCGTTCAGGCGGCCAAGGAACTCATATTTGTTGACGGTCTTGGGGTCGCGACCCTCGCCAAATAGACCATCCCACATCTCCTTTGTCCACTTCTCGTCGCGATCGGAGACAGTGGAGTGCCACCTGTACACAAGGTTGAACTCGGCGGATACCTGGTTACCGACGCCCATTGGCAAATCCTTGATATCGAGACGCGGATTCAGCTGCCAGTTGCTATCGGTACGATTGAGATCAAGGATCGTGCGGACGTAGTCGATGAGGATGATGTTGACATAGAGTCCGCAAGTAATAAGACGACCAGTCTGGAAGAGGTCATTGTCGTACTTCTTCCACGCGGCATCATACTTCTCTTTCGCCTTTTTATCAGCCGCCTCGTCGCCCGTGGGCTTCGGTGCCTCAGCCGCAGGTTTTGCGAAGCGACCTTGCTCGTTGATAGCGGCCAAATTCTCCACAGTATAATTGTGGAAGCGATTGAACATGATCAACATGGCTCCAACACCAGGCGGGAAGAACAGTAGGCGCGCCTCGGAGAAGCAGTCGGGCTTGATCTTTCCATCAACGTGTGTACGCATAGCATCCTGCTCTGCCTGATTGCTGCCGTACAAGGGCGAAAGATCCAGGTACGATGAAGTCATAGACACGGCTTGATCCTCGTGACTCGTTCGGAAGCAGTCGTGAATGATGATCGAGGCCAGGTAGAATAGCATACTCGAAATTCTGTTCGGGTGTAGCTCCGCGTGCTTCCTCGTCATGATGCTGTCGAACACAACACCGGGATCTGGCCGTGCGGGAGTTTGCATCATCGACGGTTTGACTGATCGAGCATACGGAGTTCCTGCTGCACCGACCTGCGGATTGACAAGGCTGTTGTTCGAACCGTCCGCTGAGCGGTACTGAAACTTGGCTCCAAGATATGATTGTGGCGGATGTGGAAGGTCGTTCCACAGTTGTGTCAGGAATTGAGATGTAACTTTCGCCCTTGTGGCGGAGTCATCAGGCAAAGCGGCGGCAGTCCTAATTAAGCCCTCCATGAGGTAGGTCTTGTCGTCAGTCAACGCTCCTGTCAGCTTCTCTTTCTGGACCTCGAGCAAGGTGTGAACATTCTCAATGCCAAGGTAAGACATGTCTCGTAGACCGCCCTCAATCTTCTTGTAGATGCTTGCCTTCTCCTCTGGCGTGATTTTGCTGCCATCTCCAGTCTGATCAGGGACGGGAGCGGCCGCCGCGCCTACCAGAGCTGCGAGAGATTTGAAAGGACCACCAAGTGTGTTCCGTATCTTGGCCAACTCAGAGGGTTCAGCTGGTTTTGGTGGTGTGACGCCTGTGCGTGTGTCGACGTGTGCGTCCCACGCGGCCTTTGCTTCTGCAGCCATGATGTGCTGTTGATGTCAGCCACAGTCTCCAGTCGATCTCCCCAAGGAAGGACTATCTTGTGCTTCAATTGGAATGACACATGCGGAACCAGGAACTAGACGGCCTTTCCATTATTTCGTCTATATATCTGTGTTTGAATGACACAGGGGGATGGCTAGATGGACTTACATCTACCCGAGGTCGTCTCAGCTGATAATAGTCTCTTCGTAATCTCGAGCGTTCTATACGCTCGATGGTCTAAACTGTAAAACACGATCAATACAGACCGACCGCTCGCCCTCTCTCGAAGTTGGAGCGAGAAGGACAGGAAGCAACGTCGTGCAGTCCAAACAGGCTAATAGTATAACTAAGTGCGCGTAAAAAGCAACTAGGGTATACGCCTCAATCGCACAATCACAAGACAAAAAAGCAACGAAGCGGCTCACGCAGTCTAAGAGGGTAGTTCACATCACAGAGAGGGCGAAACCTGTCCTCTTATATGTTGTCCTCTCAAAGATCGACTGTGTGCGGCTGAGAAAGAATCCACAAGTTCCTCACTTGATGTGTGAAAAGGGCCAAAGTCGTAAGCCTCAGGCTCAGCCCTCTAAGAGCCGAGACAGCTGAACCACCTGCAACCATGCGAGCCGCGGCCCGCCAGATGCAAGCACGGGACCAATGACATTCGACGCATTATCAGGAGCAGTTGTCCGGTAGAAGCGGTAGATACTGGCGGCGGGCTACGAGTGGTCAGAAGTGCGTACTGGTGGGGTCCGGGGCCTCGAGGCGCTGCGAACGAGTCCTCCCTTCGCCTCAGCCGATGATATTCTCCTGCTTATCCCTCCTCAAACCCCATGTTAGTTAGCGGTGAGCATTGATAGTTTGCCTAGTACTAGGCATAGCAGGCAGCTCTCAGGCAAAGCCAGTTAGGTATGTCGGTGTTGACATCGTGTGATGCTCAGGACAACTTTGCTGTATCGGTGCCGAGGTGGCTTGCCCCTCGCTGTTGCTCGCGCTTATGCAGGGCCCATTATAACTCTCGGCGCCGCCGGTTGGCGCCGCGGGGCAGGTGGTGGATGGATCCATTGCAAGCTTCAGAATTGTCAAAAGAAACGCGTGTTCTCAAGTGATCGTGCAACAGACAGGCGACGTAGCGGAGTGGAGTTGTGTACAACTTGCTGGTGCGGGTACCTGCCGTAGTACAAGGGCGTCACTGTGCCCAGAAATAAACTGATAAGTAGTATGTAACCAGGTTCTCAGGACCCGGGATCTCATGCTGTGCGCCCCTCCGGGTCTGCCTTATGGCAGCCTCGCCTGACCGTAATGATATATTATACATAGTATTGTCGTCTGCTATTGGCTTTTGTTGTTGGTGATTATGAGGGACCTCGTGTGCTGTGCCACTGCAACCCACCACTACGACTGCCCAATTGCCTGTCCGTACAGTCCTTCAAGTCGCTCAACCAGGGTATTTTCCAGGACCGCAGCCGACCATTTTTATCGTAGAACATCAATTGGACAGCAGCCTTCCACCCTTGTATACCTGATCTACCAGATACCGGGCAAGATGGCATACCGCTTGCGCTTGTACTTATCACCAAACTCTTTGCGGTACCTCTTCTCTTTCTTCCACGCCCACATGCCCATTTGGCCCACTGCGAGAATGATAAAAATGACCGTAGCTATACTCCGATTGACAAGCGCAACGCCAACCCAGGCCATAGCCTCAAACATGTAGTTCGGGCACGTCACAAGGCTAAAACCGAGCCCCTGTGGAATGCCGCGTTGAGTGGTTCCCGGCTTGCGAAGGTTCTTCAAGGTCAGATGTGTGCTGAAATTGCAGACCTCGCCTATCGCGAACAGCGCCACACCCAGATATGTAAGAAGAGGGTTTGATGGCCTAGCAGCAGGGCTATTGGGTCCGTATGTCCAGTACGCCAGGTTCAGCCCAGAGAATAACCAGTAGTGCCCGCTGTTTTTGATGATGTTCCTCGCGGGCATGGTGGCAGAGGAGAAGCGGTGCACGAACAGCGTTTCGTATTCGCGCTTTGCGAAATGTATGACGCACATGAGCAGCGTGAGCTTCTGCAGCTGAGAGGCGGGTTCAGAAGTCCCATAGATGATGGGACGGGCGAGGTATATGAGTGGGTGGATGAGGAGGGGCCCGAGGTACTCGACAATGAAGACGGTGCGCCAGGATATCTGAGGGCCTGAAGTTCGTTAGCTGGGCTTTCTTGAAGGAGGAAGGTAGCATGTACCTAAATCCTTAACGTCCACGGCGCTCTTGTTCCTCAAACCTGTGTCGTGTACCTTTACATCGCTCGCGTTGGAGATGGGCGAACCATCGCTGCCCTTTGTGACCCTCAAGCGGTGAATTGAGAATTTCGAGGCATCGGCAATCTTCTCAAAGATCTGTGACGTAGACGCATCCGAGCTGACGGTGACGCTCTCAGGTAGGTTCTTGATCGGTTTGCCTAGTGAAGAATTAGCAACTGTGCAGTCCCAGAAATCGTAGCATAGATGGATATGTAATCTATGCGTGATACGTACCACGAGGGCGCACAATGAGCGTTACTGTAGGCGACGACATGGTGTTGTATGTTGCAATGGTGTTGTTGAGTGTGGGACTTTTGTTGATAGGTTTCGGAGCTTTCGGCATCCTTGGCCGAGCCTCGGCCTACTGCTCTATCAGGTTAGATTGATGATTATGTGTAGAAGAGATTCATCCCAAGTCAGATGGGACGAATCCCCGCTGTTGTATGTTTTTGACTTTTTTTTGGTGAGCTTTTTCAAGAATGGGTAGCATAGATTATTACAGCTTTATCATGTGATGTTCAAGTGCGATCTCTGGAAGTGTCCATTGAGCATCACGGTTGCATTGTTTCATTCTGGCGGCTATGACATGTTCTCACCTCGACCCTCAACCAAACTCAACCACCACCTGCCATGCAGCTTCCGGGCCCAGACATGCAACGAGTTCGCCAACGATGCCCTTGACTGAATGAGGTTTCCGTAGATCACCGCTATCCCATGATACCAGGTCCTATAATTGTTAGCTGATGTAGCATATCAGATCTCACATTTACGAGCGTACTTGAGCTTCAGCCATCCGACCTCCGACTCTGATTGGCATAGTACCAAGGTCCAGATGCTCTTCAATCTCCTCCACTGTCATGAGCCCTGGGACTTTCAGATCGAACAATGACATTCCCTTCGTGACCGCTGCTCCTGCTTCAGAGGCTGTTGGTAGCGGGTAATCGGAAAGATCTTTCGGCTCTACTTCTGCGCCTTTGTCCGCATCGCCGTCCTTGGTCCTTGCCGATACCTCTCCCATATCCTTTCTGCGATGCTCCCTCGACAATGATACGTACGACATGCGGTCAAGCAAGCCGCGCAGCTCATCATCTAGCGGATTCCACTCGTATGTCTCGGGATCCAGGACATGTTGCGTCTTGTAGTCGCCCTTGTATTTCATCTTGGTGCAAGAGTGGATATAGTAACCCATGTAGTAATATTTGTAGCCGCCCTCGAGGGCAAGAGTGACCTCTCGTAGCGCGCTCAACTTTCCAAACTGCCATTGTTCAAAATCGGAGTGGTATAGCATGTAGACACCGCTAACGCAATGAGGCAACAAGTCTAGGACACCCATGGCAACGAGTCGTCCATCCAGTCGGTAGCACTGGTGGTAAGAGCCGAGGAGCTGAGTTTTGCCGTCAACTTGTCCAGAGGTTTGTTGTAGCGGAGATTCGCAGAGGAAGCGCTTGAAGCCAGACATCGAGATCTGGTGCGATTTCTCCTTGTGCACATTCTGCTGGTAGTTCTTGAATAGCTCGAACTTCTCCAAAGTGAAGTCGGCAGGTTCAAGCGTCACCTCGAAGCGATGTGCGGGTTCAGGCGGTTGCTTGACATTCTCAAGTTCCGCCTTGTGGACCTCGCGGTTAAGATCGAAGGTGTTCTTCAGTCGAGCCTTCTCTCTAGGTTGTGATTAGAATGAAGGTTCCATCATAAGCTTGCATTTACACACTCTTTTGATAGTGGATAGAGCTTGGAAGCCTCTTTCATATAGGCCTCGCCCAAGACATGGTCATTCCACTTGTTGATTGCTCGTCTCTGGTCTTTCGAGGGTCTGAAGGACTCCACTGGGAGGCTAGACTTGAGTAAGTAAACGTAACGTCACTACTCGGACAAATGCGCACCGAATAGTATAGTGTGGGCAGCAATGGCGTAACACATCGGGCTTGTAGAAAATTGTGCCAGATCTAGTAACACATCAGTGCCGTTGTGGGCGTGGGCGTAACGGTACGATGCAGGGTGCGTGTACCCGGCGAGTCGTGCAGCTGCGGGTCACTTACCGCCTCCAACCGCGGTCCACGAGAATCTGGTAAACCTCAACGGTCAAGCTTTTTGACGAGAAGTAGTAGCTCGCTCCTAATTATGTAAGGTCAATCAGCATGCGAACAGTACATGATGCTTCCGAATCCTCCCGCTGGGCTTGCGGAAATGCATGAAATCAAATGTGACGTGGCATGCAGCGAGCTTGCCGTCAGAAACGACTCGGGAGAAGTCGAGGAGACTCGCCCGGGGTGACTCAAGCGTAGAGGATGCTTGGCGATGAAGCTCTAATACTTCAAAGCGATTGGAGCGTAGGCGGACGAGCAAAAATTGTATGCAGCGCGGGGAGCAGCACGTGCAAGGTGAACAACCTTAACAGAACATCATTCGAAGGCGGAGGAGGCGCCGCGTGCAGCAATGGGCGCCAGTTTCTTCTCGCTCCATGCTTGGCCCCTCGACTCTCTCTGACAGCGGCATGCACGCGTGACGGGGTGGGTCTGGATCAGGAAGAAGGGAGAGCATATCCACGTACGAGCATTGGGTCGACGGCCATTCGATGCGCCTTTGCAGTATCCGCAGGACTCACTACTGTAGCCTGGACAGTGAATATCAGCACCCGGTCAACGGCCAGGGTTCGGTACTGCCATGTCCGCTGTGTGAAAAGAGCCAGAGGCTGGTTTGTATCCAGCCAGACAGGCACGAGCCAGATCCCTGGGACTTGGTTGGAGCAGAACATACCGAAGGGCGTCACACTGGACTGCATGAGGGCAGCATAAGCGTGGGAGCCAGCGTAATTGGTGGGGGTGGTCCCAGGCGGAGACGGCGTGTTGTCGCAACGAGCGCGCTGAAGGAGCGGCGGAGGGTGAGGGCAGTGGTGGCAGCAGTGGGAGAGGTGAATAATAGCCCCTCGCGCGCGCCCGCCGGTTGGCAAGCAGCTGTGTAGGAGGCGTGGTAGGCCGTGGGGCGGGCGGTCGTTGGGTGCGGGTGCTGCTCGCGGAGGAGCGCGGTCGCAGGGCCAGGCACAGAGGATAGAGAGGTCTTGTATCACGGCGTGCAGGCTGCGCTCCAGGAGATGCGATCAGCGTCTACACGGGGGCAATTG
Source organism: Neocucurbitaria cava (assembly GCA_027946455.1). Taxonomy (NCBI): domain Eukaryota; kingdom Fungi; phylum Ascomycota; class Dothideomycetes; order Pleosporales; family Cucurbitariaceae; genus Neocucurbitaria; species Neocucurbitaria cava. The sequence goes on from JAPEUY010000010.1 coordinate 1,489,168, forward strand.
CTCGTTTTCTAGTGGGCAATTCACTCTTTAAATGCCGGTACGTCATTCGCGACTTGCCAGGCAGCATTAACCTCAAGACGCTGCAGGCGGCGCGCTGGGTCTCGCGTGCCCCGCCAGCTCTGCCTGCGAGCATCGGGCTGCACGCTGGAGCCGTAGCAGGCCTGCATCTGGCGCCTACGTGCCCATCGATGGCGTCTCTGGCATCTGGGAGGCAGCTTTATTGCATCTCTGTGCAGATTGCGGGCAGGCCCCCCGGACGACGCTCCTCGTGCAGGCGGCCTTGGCGGCAGAGGTGACGCTCCGCGAGCTCCTAGTTTCCCACCGTAAAAAGTCCCTGACCCGAACCACCTACTAAAACATCCATCCACCATGCCGAATTCTTTTGCTGCTCGCAGGCTCCTCCAACATCCTCAGCCCCGTCACCCGCGGGACTGAGCCTCGCTCAGCCCATTGCTCCTCTGCCTGCTCCCTTGAACACTTGCTCAGTCACTACCACTAGCACGCTGAAGCCACCTCGCTGTTTGCTCGGCTTCCTTTCACCGCCTGGCGAGCCTCTGCTCTTCCGCTCGAGCCCCTCTTTGTCCTCTTCCTGTGCCGTGTGGAAAGAGTCGCGCACAAGAGGTGCTGCTGCCCTTTCTCGAGTCACTCTTTGAGGTACCTCGGCGGCTACATGGCTGCCACACAGCAGCTGCCCATGCAGTCACGCACTGGTCGCGTGAATCAACGTAGGTGCCCTCACAAGACCCCCCTGAAATTCCTTGAAACACTCTAGATTAATTTTTCTTTCGTTTTTCACCGCCTTTTCTTTGACAACGGGCTGATGTGCGTGCAGGTTACGGCGCCCAGGGCGAGCGACTGGTCGCAGGTGTTGTCCCGCTCTCCGCGGACAAGTATTATGTGCTCCTTATCCAGTCCACCCGACGGGGCGGCTGGGTGCTCCCAAAAGGCGGATGGGAGACGGACGAAGCAACTGCTCAAGACGCCGCCAAACGTGAAGCCTGGGAAGAGGCCGGCATAATCTGCAAGATCAACTACGACCTTGGCCTCATTCCAGAGAAGCGGAAACCCGACCAGCTTACGACCCAGGCCCCGAAGGCCTCGTATCATTTCTTCGAGGCGACTGTAGAGAAGCAGGAAACCCAGTGGCCCGAGATGCACAAGCGGTCAAGAAATTGGTTCAGCTACACCCAAGCACGTCAGGCGTTAGCCGAACGCCCAGAGTTGCTGGATGCGCTGGACCGATGTACTATGCATCGATCATAGTACATCGGCAGGCTGGGGTCATTGTTTGCGATGCAACAGCAGACATACGTTCGCACGCGAGCACAGCGGAGGAATATTTTACATGCAGACCTCAACCTCTGGCGGTCCCACTTGTCCTTCACTTAATATTGCATTATGATGGCATTTCAAAAAATCTCGGGAGGAATAGACTTTTGGCACTTTCTTGTTTTTTATTCGAGTTGGGCGTTGTGGTCGCTCTTCCACTGGTAGAATGATGCATATGTGGCTCTCCTGCACGCGAGAGCTGGGCCGCTTGGGCCCGTCACAATGCAATTTGGCTATGCCAAAACACCCTTCTTTTTCCCTTTGGCCATTGCCGTGACTGCACTCAAAGTTTGTTGATGCACTCGAAACGCTGGGTATGAGCAAATCAAGAAGCAGCCCTGGAGTGAACCGCGCGCTATTCCCAATGCGACCGTTCATAATGATAAGTCGGTGCAGTTAACTTGAGAGTTGTACTGAACATGATACTCATTCAAAAGCTATTGCTATACTTTGGAGCCTAAAAAGGTACGCTGCTTGTAGCATGGATTGCAGCGTAATATACTAAGGTCACAAAGTGTAGACAATAGAGCTGTGAGGTTTGTAGGTAAATACGACTACTATCCACAGGGCCCACAACATCTCTCATCAACGAAGTACAGGTACCTAAGAGTCTCCAGTTACCATTCAAGATAGATTGCAGCTATCATCACGCTCTTTGTGCGGTTTATGAGGCGACCGTGAGCATATAAACGTAAACAACGTCAACATCCTTATGCTGACATTTGAGCTACATAGTCAGCCTCGTTCACAACTTGTTACCATCAACGTCTCCGTAGCTTAACGGCTTTAAGGTCTGATTCTCGAGTAATCTGGGGATAAGTATCTATAATGACAACGTATGCTGGTCCCAAGTGGTGGTAGGAACAAGACGCTCGAGGCGTTCTTTCCAAAATTGAGCCACTCAGCATGCACCACACAGCATGCGATTCTCAGATTGTATCAATGAACATGCGCCACTTGGGGTGGCCACTTAGCCTGCACCACTTGTGATAGACCAGACTAGTCGGGATGGACCACTCAGCAGACATCACTTGGGATAAACCACCTGTGGCAGTCAGCGTACACCACTTGGGATAAACCACCTGTGGCAGTCAACATGGGCCACTTGGGATAAACCAGTCAGCATGCAACCTCTGTATGCGCCAAGGAAAATAGGACCACTCAGCATACACCACCTAGGAGACACCACTTAAAATGAACCACTTACAATGCGAACGCAGCACTCCGAGCGAGGCTAATGCTTTTCAGTATTGACCATCCTGACCATCTTCTTCGTTCCGCCTTAAGCGAACCCGCGCCCCGGCCTCAAGATGTCTATATTTTTACGCCGTTACCCTCGAGATCATATATCTCATCCTTCATGCCTACCGGCTTCCTCATTTCCATCTGAAGAAGAAATACTTTAATGTTGGAAAAGTCTTGAGCGTTGCCTCCCATATCTTCCTGGGTCCTCCTACAAAACTTGCACACAGAAAGGCGGACTAAAGCCTAACAATCAGAGGTAAGAGTGCCAATGACTTCAATGGCACGAATCGCTAACATGGACCATGGTTACATAGTCATCGCCAAACCAATTAGTATGCTCGCACCTTGCACAGCCTGGTAAGTTATCGAACTCATCGGGTAGAACGGGCGTCTCCTGGCACGCTGTTTGGGGCGCTTACTGTCGACAGACTTCGATCGGTTGATAGCATTCCATTCCTAGCCGTGTTGTGTGGCCACTCCGTATGGCCTACACACGGAGCCTTCCGGTACAAGAAGACATAGCTACGCGCCACACCTATTAGCCTCATCGTGGGGTAAAGTGTACAAGCACCAACCGTTGTGAAGTCATCAGAGTTTCCTCAACATTCTCACAAAGATAAACATTGAAGGCGCTCACGTGCCTTCCTGATACGATGGTTACCCACTGCACCATCCGGAAAACATCTTTTCTCATCTTATCCACATTCGGAGTACATGCGCTACCGATACCTCACCCGAATGTACCGAAAAGGCAACAACCCGATACAAACACGCCATCCAGCTCCTGGTCCAAAGAAGCCATACTAACCGCCGTCAGCCTCTTCTGCTTTCTCATTAGCTTTGCTTTCCCATGCATGAGACAAAGGTATCGTGCGCTGTTACTCAGCTGTCGGTCCTATGGTCAGCTTCTCCATTGTTACCGTATGCGGGAATCCTTGCGCTGATTGGCCGTTAGTTTCTAAGATCAAGCTCCCGCGGCGTGCAAGGACAATCAGGAACTGGAGGCAGACGGACCCAAGGCTGATTCGACAACAGCTGCAAGATCGGTATAATGAGGCGCTTGGGACGAGGCGTGGTGGCTTTTGAGCAAAACTGTACTAGAGTAACGTCAGTCAAAGGGAACCTAACTAATAACCAAAATCTCATGAATGATGTTGTATATACACTTCTCGTGCTGTTGGGGATATTTTCTTGTGAACCCCCAGTGCGGGCAAGTGAGCGCTTTGATTGGGCACCCCACATCAAGATCACATACATGGACATGACCCCAATTGAGATCCAAAGACTGACCGGTGAGTTGCTCGGTCTCCCCACACTGCCTCGCGAGGGCGCCAATCAGTTATCACTCACCGGAAGGCTGTGCAACTAACCAATAGGAAGGCTGTGCAGATGACCAATGGGAGAAGGCTGTACCAGCCAGCGAATAATAAGAGTGAAGAAGGCGACCAATTAGCAAACGGCAAACTTCCCTAGCTTACCCTCTAACATTCTTTTCTTGCCTGTGGCTCTCGACAGACCACGTGACTGGACACAAGATGCCTGGGGCGTCTTCCCTTTTACTCTTATCGGGTCTCCGCATCGCTGCTCAAGCCCTGGCAACACCTACCGTTCCGAATACCGCGCCGACCCGAATCACACGCTCCACACTATCCAATAATTCCACGTCTGCTTGGTCGACAGAAGCCATACTCACGCTGGTTGGCGTATGCGTAGCAATTGCCGGCATTATCATCGCTGCTCAAGCCCTGGCAACACCTACCGTTCCGAATACCGCGCCGACCCGAATCACACGCTCCACACTATCCAATAATTCCACGTCTGCTTGGTCGACAGAAGCCATACTCACGCTGGTTGGCGTATGCGTAGCAATTGCCGGCATTATCATTGGCTTATTGGTGTCTTCACCTAAACTTGGTGGTTGTGTAGTCCCATTAAAAGTGAGCTTTGAACCAACGTTTTTCATTACACTTTGACATCTGAGGTTTGACGTCTCTGTACAGTTCGTTTGAGAGATATGCGATCCAAAAGGACTTGCAGAGAGGACGAAGAACGGAGACAGCTTCAAGAGCGGCATTTGGAATATCTCAAGTTCAACGAGTTTCTTGAGATGAGAGATGGGAGACGGTAGCTTTAGGGTTACTCGTGAAAGAAGAAGATTTATGATGCGAAGAAAGTATTAGATGTGATATGCCATGACGGTATAGTTGTCATTGAGCGCGGTGTTCTTGTAGTGCAAGACGATGATTAGCATGCTACAAAGGTAGCTTTACGCATAGTACTTTCTTCACAGTTTTATTTCCACAGCTGATATTGTGTTGCTCTTCTCGATCTTAACTCAACCATACAAAATCGCCATTCTCAAGATTTTGCGACGAACAGGCGGGCGACCAGTCGATCAAAGAAGAAGTTCATGTCAACACCATCCCACTGCCGCTCGACTGCTTTCTTATCCAGGTATATACGGATATCCATGTTATTGATGGCGCCTCGTATGTTTTTGATAAACTTTAATTCTGGCGTTGGTCCTGGACTGTCTTTCGGTTCACCTGCCCATTGTGGGTGTAATCTCGTATGGCAACCAGAAAAACAAGCAAAGTAGAAGTCGAGCAGCAATTGGACAGCTTCTTCGTCACGATTGCTACCTTCTTCAATGGCTGAGCGTGCTACAACTGCAGTGGCGTCTTCGTGGTAGGGTCGCTGCGCTGCATGATATTGAATGGACTCGATCGTCATGAGGACAACCAATAGAGTCGCGAGCACGGCCGGCCAATCGTGTTCGCTTCTCCTAGGTAGGAATTGTTCGAGGGAGGACAGTATTTCAGTAATCAGACGGACTGCTAAGGCTGGAATCGCAGTGCCAAACTGTGCACGGATGAAGCATGGTGTTGGTGTTATAGGAAGACTTGTTGCTGGCATTGTTGCGCGGACTAGTTCATCGGTAGCTGCGTCGGTAGCAGGATTGAGCAGAACAATATCACCACCGACGTGCACAAGCACAAGTAGCTTAAGTGCTTTCGTCAGAAGGAGCGAGTGAGCAGAATCGGTTTCCAACGAGCGAAAGAAGACATAAACCTCCCTAAGCACTTTTAGAGGAGAAGTATAGAGCGGGAACGCATGAAAGTGGTGCGTAACCAAGTCGAGTAGATGTGTATCCATTGCATCCTGGAGGTTCGCTTCCACATCTGGAGTCAAAACTGCGGGAAGGACCGCATGTACATATGTATGTGTGTCCTTCGTAGAATCTGGTGGCCAGGCATAGATAATGTGCTTATGGCACAGAGCATTGGCATTCATACCCTGTAGCCCGTAGACAGACATCTTAAGACCTGGTCCGAATCCGAATACGATGGGTATTGAGTACTCACGTTCCATCATGACATCATATTTATCAGACGACAGGAAGGATCCGATGGACCTAGAATGAAAATCCCAGTTGATGAAAGGATCCAAAAGTCTAGTCGAAGAATCCGATAAGCCACGGTAACGACACGGGTGATCGATGAGGTCTTCCTTGTAATGATCGAGGCAGGGTTTGCATGGGACACCAGGATAACATCTCACTTTACGCTTGTTGCAATTTGAACAACCTATGCTGTTCATCAAGGCTTCATGATTGCGTAGGCCCCGGTCAGTGGGGAAGTTTATGCGACCATGCGGACGGCGGTCGCTTGATGTCCTTGACAAATATGTCTGAAAAAGTGATTGGTATGGAACCCACCTTGAAGGTTGAGAACGAGACCCAATCTTTGAGCTCTTGAGGTCCACTTGCGGCTTATCGCTAGTCAGTTGGCCTCTTGCCTTGGGTGGAGTGGTCGCTTCCACGGGTGAATAGTCGACATCGCCAAAATTGAGATTTTCGATATGACCCAACTCTTCTACGTCACCCAGGGATGATGGCGCTGTCGTGGTATATGAAAGACGTTCGCTGGCCCAGGAAATCCTTCCGTGAGATGACAAAGTTTCGACCATGGAAGGCGGCGCTGTGCTGCCCGACTGCGTCGACGAAGGATTTACAAGCACCGAGTTTGCTGCAGGGCGTCTATGCAAAGGAGGCAGAAAATCCCAGAGTTCGATCGCAGTTTGCAACGTAGCGTCCGTATCTAAAGTGAGTAGTCGCCAATCTCCATCTCTTCCTAGTACGCTGAAAACTGCCTCAGCAGGGATTATGAAAGCAATACACCGTCGTTGCGAGTCAGCGACGACGTGACCGTACACATCTTTTGTTTGGGTGTCAATAAGTAGCGTGCCACAATCACCCATCAGAATGTCCCCATCATAGGTAAATTTGTACACGGATTGGAATGCAAGGCCTCCTGCAAAACGCGTATATAATGGTAAGTCGGAAAGATCGCCTTGAATTGGTCCATGGGATGTCCAAGCAGTAACGCTTGCGTGTCGAGTCTCTGATACCATGATGGTATCTTCTACGCTACGCTTGATGAGTGTATATTCTCTCAGAAACGACGAGACTACTTCGTTAGTCACGAATATAATCGCGCAATCCAGCTGTACATAAAGCACTTCGACTGATCCTAAGAGCTCAAACTTCCCAGCGGATAAAAGTTCGGCTTCATGTGCGTCGAAATCCAGATGAGTCGAAATGTTTATGGGGAGGTTGTCTGAACCCAAAGAATTATGCATTATAACCGAGGGATCGTCGTAAACGTGCCAGCCACTTTGGCTACTAGTCTCAGACCGCTGAGATGATGCAGTAGAAGAAGAGCCCCTTCCAATCGTTTCCGGTGAGGTACCGCTATAAAGCGAAGAGGCATCAATATCCATGTTATTGCTGCTCTCACTATCACTGTCACTATCGAAAGGGAAATCGAAATGGCTTGACGAATCCTTTGAAGCAGCTCTCTGCGGAACTGCTTCCACAAAGGCATGTGCAGCCGTCATATAGCCATAGTTCGTGCCATTGTGTACAGCATTTGCTGTAGCTCGACGCACCGTCGTACCGCTGTGTTTGATATATATGGGCATCCCAATTGGACGAAGGCGCTCCGCAGGATCGTAGTAGACTTCGAAGGATTCAGTAGAGGGCAGAGGCTGCGCTGTAGCATGATCTTCCATCGCAACTGGACTGACTGGCCCGGTAGGAAGATATCTCAATGGCCACAATTTGAAGTGTTGGTGTTCTTTCAGTATGTCGCTTCTCTCAATCGTTGCTTTGGCGTCGGCGCGTGATGCTTCGTCCTCGCTGGCAATCACCAGCACTGGTCTGGCACTTTTAGTCGACTTTCCCAGCATGTACGGCCAGATAAATATTTCCAGGCTTGATTCTCTACAAGACTGCCGCAGTTCATCGTATATTTTGGGCCCAAGAATCTTGTATTCCTCTGCAATCTGGCCCTTGACCTCCCAGCAGAGATATCGACTTCTCCACCAAGGGTTCGCTTTGTAATCGATCTCGACAGGATTGGTTTCGTCGACGGAGTCTTTGAAAGTTGCAGGAGTTCGCAGATGCTGTCGAGTCTTTCCAATGATTTTCCTCGGACTGAAAGCTATCTCTCGGCGTTCGTTCATCTTTAGAGATGTTCGAAAGGCATTTCGGGTTAGAGCACTTGCTTTTTCGAGAAAGTATGGGGTAATTGAGCTGGCGTATCAGTCTCTGTCATGGAGGTACAGACTTATATCCTATTGTAAAAAGCACATCGAATGTAAAAGGTGTGCAGTCATCAGGCTCTCATTCTTCGCGGTCGCGGCAGGCTTTGAGGTGCGGGGCACTTTCGCGTCCAACTAGGATGGGGGTCCATGCGTGCACCGGTGAAGAAGTCAGCCACATACAATGACGAGGACAAATCAATGCGTCGTGGCGTATGGTACCGTGGATCAAGCCTGTATTGTTATGTCCTTGGTGTACAATGCTCAGCTCGGCTTGCATTAGAGGCTCAGCACCTCTGCGGTTAGACTCTGACTCTGGAGTCTGCAGCTGATCTATGTGGCAGTGCAAGCCACTGCGGGTACCGTGAAAGGCAGCCGCCAGCTACACTCAGATAGCTATCAGATGAATACACAACGTACTTTATAATTGATGAGCTGTGTGCCCGCTTCTCTGACAATGGCGTTAGACAGGCGCGCCAACGAGGACCCAATTCCTGAAAGTATAAGAGTCGAAATCATCAAAGGCCTTTGGCAGTGTAATACCGCAGGAGAACATCCGATAGATATCAAGAGATGGGATGCATTCTTCAGCTATTACACCGCTGAACGCAAGAAGGCCATAGCCTACAGTCGTGGAGAGTATACGACTGTGAGAAAGCACCAAGACATCACCGCAATCGCCAACAAGCTCGAAGGCGGCTGCACCAAAGAAGAAGTAACACAATCTCTGCTTTCCCTTGACACACAGCAAAGATCCAAGGAGGCCAAGATTCGAATGGTTGAAGGGTCACTGAGGCTTGTCGCTCGTTTGATTTCCATGGTTGATATTGGCCCACTTCCTTACTGCGTCCAAGGACGGGCTCCTATTCTCTGGAGCAACGCGAATTCAGGTTTAAATTCTGTGTTGGAGGAGTACTTTCAGAAGAGCTCTACTAGCGAGCAAGAAATAAAGTTTGGAGAGGACTTCACAGCATTCAATATCCAACAATTCGCCGGCCTTCAGATCCAATGGACAAACAACCTTGCGAACCACCTGCGAGTCATGGATAATGATACTACGCTTTGCCTCTTCTACCACGTTACTTTTCTCAGACATCAAAACAGGTTTGAGACCCATACTATCCTACCTATATTGAACAGCCTTTTTGACAGAGTTCAGCGCTATCTTCCCGGAAGGTCTCATGGAAGAAACCCTGCGGACATTGGCCCTACTATTTCCTCGCAACGACAAAAACACCCGAAAGTGGTTACTGACTGATTGTTTCTCCACGAACAATATATTCTGTCTGGATATGCAGATACTAAATGGTGAACGCGTCATAGGCGAGCAACGACGCGCTGAAACGTACGAGTTCTGGCGAGATGAGCTTCTTACCCTGAAAGAAATATTTGATAAGCCACGGCCGACGTCCCTGGTACATTTCTGGTATGATAGGAGGAATAAAGCACAGTGGTATACTTTCTGGATCGCTGTCTTGATTTTATGTCTGACCATATTCTTTGGATTGATACAGAGCATTGAGGGTGCGTTGCAAGTTTATAAAGCCTATCACCCGGCATCAGCTTAAGGGAAAAGCTTCAATAGTCGAATACCAATTGCTTGTTCTGCTGTAAGAAACAAAGTCTAGGTACAGGGAAATTGGGAACAGGAACATCAAGGCTGAGTGGCCTTTATACAAACCAAATTCATACTAATGTAAAAGACTGAAGTGAAATTCCGCCCGCTTCAAACCTTACACATCAAGCCGAGGGTCGTTATTACTTCTCTCCTTCGACTGTGTAACCTAACCACAGATGCTCAGCGACGCAAAGCCTTGAAGGAGCTGCCAAAAACCCTGCATGAATCATATGACCGTATCCTTCTGCGGGTAGTGGGATTCAACGCACCCATCGTTGTCAAGACGCTCCAATGGTTTGCTTTCTCGACACCGTATATCGAGGTCGATGCTCTACTTGAAGCGTTCTCAATTGACGGCGAGATTAGCATACCTGACCCCGAAGCCCAACCAACCGAAGAAGACCTATTGACACTTTGCGGCAGTCTGATACGCAAGACTAATGGGCATCTTGAGCTCGCCCACTTCACAGTACTGGAGTACTTAAAGGTAGTACCTATGGACCATGACAGACTTAGTCGATTCCGTTTAAGCCAAGATGCCAAAGAGGCACTAAGTCGGGCTTATTTGAATCATATCAGTTTGCCAGCCTTCGATATACCACGGACGTCATTCGGAAACTTTGCCTCCCTCATGGGCAAACATCCATTCCACCATCACGCATCCACTGCGTGGCCTAGATACATAGAGGCTTTGGGGAACGATATCGAACTGAGCAAATATAGACAACAACTTTTCGGTACAGGAAAAGACAACAATGTCGCTCTATTCACTTTCCAGTACCTTGATGTGACAAAACACGAAGTTTTGCAAGATATGACGCCCCTCAATTTTCATGCAATTGCTTCAATCACGGCGGGGATGTTTGGGGGCAATCAACCTGTACACGAAGATTTTCCGTTCTGGAAGGGGATGGGACTGGGTTTCATTGTCCATGGGACTCGCCATCATAACAAACTCAATGCTCAGCCACCTGTTGAAACCAAAATTAGCCAAGGTTATGACCATAGCGGGCAGCATTTCTAGATCTCTCCTTGAACGAATCAAACTTGGGGTGCTATCGTGGATTTTTTCTCACTTATGACACTGTGATGTGCGCGATTCTCAGTTTCCTATGCCCGCGTATCTTTGCTTTTTCATTTGCAGCTTTTGACTCTGATCTCACCTTGATTTACCCCCTTGTTGTACCAGCCTCATACTCCGTTCCGCATCGTGCGTCGTGCTATCTCTTCAAGAGCCACGGATGGAGAGGCGCACTTGCATCAACGAGACTGCCGCAGGACTGCACGACTCATGGCCGTTTGCTATCAAGTTCTGCAAGATCAAAACAGTACCCATCAATCTGTTTGACCGTGTAAGTACACAGTTCTCCACCTACTCAACTGTCCGTCTAATCGAGTCCAAACACACCGTCTCGACCTCCCTACCCCCCTCCTCACACTCACAGCCACAGCCCAGCCCCTCCTTCGGACAAACCTGCAACCCACCATGCACATACCCCCAATCCGAAAACCAGTGTACCTCGTCCGGTCTCAACAGCATGGCAACCCCCAAGCTATGCACTGCCGCGTCTCCCCACCGCTCATAATAAAACCCGCCATCCTCATCCAAGTATCTAAATAATTCTCGATACGCACTCGACCGGAAGAACTCCATGTCCGCAATCTCAAAATTCGACCACAAGTGGCACATATTCCACAGATCCCCCTTCCCATCTCTATTGCGCAGCAGCGAAAGCACAAACCTGCGGATCAGCCAGGGCGCATACGACGGCGCCATGAGCGCGGTCCAGAGCGGCGTAGTGCGGACGTGCCGCCGCGCTTTGTAGTCTGAGATTTTGCGGAAGAGGGAAGGGACCGTGTTGCCGCGCTCCCAGAGGGCGATTGCGTAGCCGTATTTCTTGTCGTGTTGGGACATGGAGAGGAAGGGGTCGTAGGGGATGGCGCAGGTGAAGCGGATGTCGGGCTCGACGCGCCAGTAGAATTTGTAGGGGAGCAGGGCGGGGTGGTCGTAGAAGAAGCTGTCGGAATGCATGTTAATGTTTTTCTGTTGAGTAGGCTTAAGATCAATGCAGTGGAAGGGGGAAGTGGACGTGATGGATGGATGGATCAGACAGTAAACGATATTGACTTGAATTGACTTACCCACTCTGAAACCGACACATATGATGATAACTCTCCTCACCCGCATACATCACCCCCTCCCTCTCCATCTTCTTCATCTTCCGCCTCGCCTTCTCCCGATCAATCCACATGGGAAAGCCCCACACCTCCCATGGAATCGTATCGAACGTCACACTCACGCCCTCCCCCACTGCCTTTCCAACCTCCATTTTGAACTCCTCACTCCACTCTTCGTCGTTCAAGAATACCCAGGGGTAGCCGAAGTGCTGGTTGAACTGCGCTTGTACGCTTTTCACGCTCTGAACAGCGCCCGAGACGTCTGAGTTGCGTGCTAGCATCATGAAGGTGGCGTTTGCGCGTGCAGTGCTGTTCATGGTTGAGGGGTCGTGGCATGTGGTGTAGAAGGGGGGATCGAGGTTTGTGGAGGGCCGGGGGATGGTGAAGCTCCGTATGTGGAAGATTACTTCGATGGTCATGAGGAGGATGATGCCGAGAGACGCTTTCCAGTGTTGGGCTAGGAAGAGGAGAACGCGTCGTAGGTGGTTTCTGTTTAGTTTTGTGAGGGACATGGGGAATCAGGGGAGATAGTATTGTTTTGGTAGGTGGATGGTGGGATATTAGTCAATTGGATGTCTTCGAGCTGATGAGAAAGGGCGCTTTTCAAGGACAGAGACATCTTCGCTGCCTGGCATCGACGACGAAAGAGGCTAATGGGAACTGAGTAGAAAGTTGCTTGGCGATTTGCGTTGTGCTGCTTCAACGATGGGTGCGTAAATGTGTGTTGTTGTGCTGCGCCGCATGTTTACGTACAGCTGGATGGACCCGCGTACGCTCATCACCAATCCCCATCCTCAAGTTTCAAGCATATAGCCTATACACACAAGACCCTCGGCATTGTTATATGCAGTTCAATCACACTAGTTAGCATGGTTAAAACGATGGCAAGGCAGTCTCGCTGTTGCGAGTGTGCCTTTCCTCCTTACGCTCTTAAAGAAGTATTACGACACAACCCCACGGAATGATGTATCAATGTTAGATCGACATGTACTAGTATACATCAAGGTGAGAGTAGAAGGCCAAAAAAAGTGGACGGCAAAACTACGTAGGCACAGTATTCTGATGAGATACTCCGCTTCATGACCCCAAAATGTGTTTCACACAGCAGTGAATTCAGACAGTACTGTCGCTATCATCTTTTCTTACGGCCGAAGTTCCTGACGAGCAGATATTCAATCAATCAATTTATTACAATGTTGATCCGGCTTAGCAATATTTCCAGACTTCGGGATCCGATGAATCTTATGTTGACTACACATTGTGCAAAATAAGGCAACATTAGTTGGTATCAGTTAGCGTATTGTAGATACAGACTCGAGTTTTCCTTTCTTGTAAGGTATATTACTTAAGCAGTTTATATCTCTAATATATTTTAATTCGTCAGCATGCCCCGTTGCGTCGAATCAAGTAGAAGTGTACCTTTCCTGCGGTATGTTATTACAACCATCTTTGCTTCACAATTGTGGAGTACTACTTTAAGCACGCGAAATGAGCCGCAGGCAGCCACATCATGCTACATCGTCGATCTGTCATTGGACGGTTCGTATACCTCGAAAGGACCAATCTAGGACGAGAACCCGCGATTGGTGAGAAACGAATTATAAGATATCACGTGTTTCCTAGTAGGCACAGTCCGAGAAATCCCACGAGCCTTGATGGTGGTTTCTGCAGAAATCTGCACGCTACTCATTCTATGTTCATTTCCCTAATTTCTCCCTCCCTGCCGAACTCCGAACGTGGGTGGAGTCTTCGTGTAACCTCCAAACATGCAGACGTCGACCAATTAGGCGAGGCGTGCAGCGCGCGTTGAGCAAAGCGACGTCTCACTTGTTCCGATCATTTATGTCTTAGAAAGGAATTGAAAGAGGCTGAGACTCGACAAATGAAATTACTCGGACGCTAGGAGAGGTGCATTACTGCCAGAGTCATTACTTCTTTCGATACTGTACGATCGATGGTGGGGCAAAGGACTCGATTGTCCAGCTCGGTAATTGCTCGAGCATTGAAGTCTTAACTGCGGTCGTTTCTTATAGGTAAATCCCTATTGCTCGAAGAAGTGCTTAGAGTGATGTTAAATCGGTTCGTGTGTGTGAGTAACTAGAGCAGGGCAGGGCCCGCCGAGGTGCGCAAAGGACGTCAGGTGAGATAGTTCGTGGCTGGGGTTCGTGTAATGCAGGCGTGGGGAAAAAGAAATCGGGATCATAGAGGGGGCAGGTGTACGTACGTACGACGCGAGGAGGAATGCATGAAGGGAGAGAGCTGAATTGAATGTCTTAGGCTGCACGAATGCACGCGGAAGGATATGGAAAACAGTGAAGTCCAGTGGTGGACGGTGTGAGAAAACAAAAATGGTTCCTGCGTTGTCGATCTATCTCCCTTTGGACGAACGTATCGCACTCAGTTGAAGCAAGCCAATACGTATGCCGACAGAGCAGAGCGAAGCAAAGAAGCGAAAAAAAAGGGAGAGCACTTCCTTCCAGATAAGCAGCATCAAATAACGTACAACACAATCAACCCACCACGCCCTACTCGGCTAGCCAAGAAATCAAAAGAAAGAGCGCAATTAAAACGACCTGGGTATTCCGTCTCATCATCCCATTCCTTTCCATACAAAGCTCCAATCCAATCCAAAGAAGAAAAAAGAAAGAAAAAACATATCAAAACGCCGACAGCCGCGAGGCTTCCAATTTCTCTTGCCAATAGGTATCCCTACTCCATTGTTTCTGTTTCCGTGCCGTGAGGCGTCCGTTCTTATTGGGTATATAGTTGTTGTTGGTGTAGTTGTTGATTGCTTGTCCGCGAGGACGGGGGGTATGTCTGTTTGTTGTTTTCGTTGATGGTGATAGTTCAGGTGGTGGGTAGGTAGTGTAAGGAGTGGCGAGTGCGAGGAATCAGAATGTTGGTTGTTCAGATCCTCCGATCCAGCCTCTCAACGCGACTTTTGAAGCTCTTGACCACATCTCCAATATGCCGTACTTTCGCGAATTCTTCCTCCAGGGCGTCGATTTCGCGCAGGATAGCGTGGAAGCGCGCGATTTGTGCGTCGGCCGTGGCCATTGCATTGCCTGCGCGGTCGTACTGGACTTGTGTTGCGGTTTGGGTTTGTTGGGATAACTGCAAGATATAATGTTAGTACTTCAATCACAACTACAACCACACACCATGACGTAGGAAAGACTGGAGTCCGAAAAGGATGCATAATAAGAAGGTACATACATATTGCCACCGCTGCTGAATCGAATACATCAGCCGATCAAAATGGGCGCTGAGCGCCTGCAAACTAGAAGGATCCAGGAGGAGCCGACCCTGCGAACTGGCGCGACTCGCAGCGCGACTCGAACTACTTCCTCCGTGCTGGCTCTGGCTCTGCGCGGTAGCAACGGCGATCTGCTGCTGGAGGTATCTGCTCTCGGTCGCGTTGAGCCCCAGTTCAGAGACTGGGATGGCAGCGGACATGTGCACATTATCTTAAAAACATGGCTCCTTGGCCTGCTTCCTAGCTCCCTCTCTTCCCTTGCCCGGTGTTGCACAGCTCGAGAAAAGTCGGCTAGCGATTGTTACTAGCTGGCTAATGCTGTTGAACGTTACAGCAACTACAGCAGGAGCGAGAGAGAGAGAGGGGGAGTGTGTGTGTGCGTGTATGTGTGGATTGGGACGAGGGTGCAGCTGAGGTTGTTTTAGACGGGAGAGGGGCGATGGCATGCCGTGCCGTGCATGCGAACCGACTGGTTGACCGATGAGCGAAGGAGGAACCACCACCACCACCGCCCAAAAGCATGTCGCCAAAAGAAACATCCACCGTGTGAACACCCGGTGTATCCCTGCCCGGGCCCCATGTACTTTATGTAAAACACCCGTTCGCAGCGGTAAGCTGCTGCTGCTGCTGTTGCTGCATTAGTTACCTGCTGCTGCTGCACGACATGTTCGCGCATCGCATCGCGTCCATTCCACAGTCAGTCCATCAGTCAATCAATCCATCGCTCAGCGGAACTGCTCGCCCATACTTTGCTTTTGCGCCCCTATCACCACATTTCCATTGCCGTGCCGCACAGAGCCAGCCCTCAATTTAGGCGCGGAACATTCCTCTCCGCGTGCACACACATGCTCCATCATGGCTGGTCACCATGACACCAACCATGACAGTGCCAGGGTCTATGCTTGTTGCCGGTCGGCCGTCGAGTACAATTGGCGTTACGACGGCAGAAGGTAGGTACGGGTGAATTGACTGACCCCTCCATGCGAGCTGGTGGGGTAGGGTTGGCAAGCCACAACCATTGTAGGAGCGACCGAATGAAGAAGGTGGCAGTGACATGTCTGGTTCATTTTCATGTGAGGGCAGGTGACTTTGAGCGTGGATTTGCTTTTGAGTGTCTTCCTTGTGTGCAGCGTGTGCTTGACAAGCGCCATGATTTCGGTGTTGAGGATGAAGTTTAGTTTGTGCCACGATGGTCAGGTAGTCACATAAATCTCGAAAGCAAGTACTCAGGTGTAGTTATTCAAGGTTTGAGATTCCTTGATATTGCAACAGGTGTGTAGATAGGTAGGTAGGTAGGTTTGAACAAGCCTACCACTACCATCCTTCTTTGCAAGTTGATAAGTAGGTATCATAGCACCCGAAAAAGAAAAGCATGACCGAACTAAGTGGTGGTCATCGTCCGTCTAGACTGTCCGTCATGAATAGATACAAATAAAGAAAAGGAAGGATAAACAGACGAAGAAGAAATGAGGGGGTATATACAACCAAATCCAAATCCAGCCCAACCAAGGGTCCCAACTCACGCTATGCACAGACAAAGAAAAGAAACAAAAAAGAGGAAAAAAGACCATGTGACAAGTCTAGAGAGCATAATTCTCCGTATGCAGGAAAATCTCATCTCTCGCGCTATTACTCCACACGCTCCTCTGCAAATCCGCCACCGTCTCACTGACACTAACGCGCATAGTAGGCGGCCCACAAACAAACACACACGTCCTGCGTCCAAACTCCCTGCTCATGCCCTTGAGCAAGTACGGTATATCGGGCCGCCCGTACTCGGTGCTCCAGCCATCCTTCTTCTTCACCGCAGCGGGCAAGAACGCAAAGCGCATGAGATTCTTCTGGAACTCGGTGGGTGTCGAGGGGAAGCCAAAGTCGAAGCCTTGCACGCTTTCCGTGGGGTTGTGCGCGATGTCTGGGTTGATGGCGCCGGAGCCGGATTGCAGGGCTGTCGAGATGTCGAGGGAGAGGTTGCGGTCCTGGCGGCGGGCGGCGAGGGAGCGTTGGGGGACGGGGGTGATGATGTCTGGATTTGAAGATTCGCCGGAATTTCGGCTGCTTTGGTAACTTGGTCGCGGTGGCGCCAGGTGGCCTCTGTTGATAGAGACGAAATGTGCTTGTGGGAGCGCTGTGATGTTGTCTTCGTTCTCGCGGCGGAGTTCACTTTCTTTCTCCGGGTCGCCTTGGGCTTCGTCACGGATGAGTGCGGAATGTCGCTTTGATGAGATGCCGGACAGGCGGTGATCAGCGATGTTTTGGAAGGCGTCGTTGACCTTGTCGTGGAAGTAAAGGGACACAGGCCGTGTTGGTGTTTTCGCGCTGACGAGGGTGCCGCCTGGGTTGCGCTTCGCGGCTGTGATGTAGAATTGGCATTCTACCGTCTCCGGTGGTGCGTATTCGCGGCAAATGCGTAGTTCTTCCTTGAACCACTCCATGGTCTCTGGGCGCTTGAGTGCCCAGATGACGTGGATTTTGCGCGTGACAGCCTTGCCATCACGCATCTTCTTGATTAGTGTGAGGAGTTGCGAGACAATGGCGGTGATGCCACTACCTCCAGCGATAAGCACGACATCATCGAAAGCCTCGATGCGTCGTTGCATGCCTCCATAGGGGCCGTCTACGAAGGCGCGATATGTGTGCCACGGGCCATGTTCGAGTGCCTTCTGCAGGACCTTCTTCGTGAACCCTCCGAAAGGCCGGAAGACAAGGACCATATCTTTGTAGCCCTCGCCGTACTCTGAAGGGAAATCATCGTCGCAGAGCGATGCAATGGTGAAAGGGTGGTTCTCGAACACCGAGATACCAGGCATTCGTAGGTAGACATACTGTCCGGGTCTCCATTTCATCTGAGTGGGGATGGTGATCTTGATGGCATTTTCCGGCATCAGAGTTACAGCCGCTTCATCGCCAATGAGCCAGGATAGGCGCCCGGGTCGAGTCCAGTTGAGGTAGAATACTCGCATAAAGTAGGACAGAACCCAGATGCCCAGGGTAGAGAGCAGGTAGTGCCATGATGTCAGGTAGTTATTACAATGCCAGAACATCATTCCAAGAAAGACGATGGCGACAGGGACGTGAAGCGCTACAAATAGCTCGTACATGCGGTGGCGAAGAGGAGCGATAGAATGCGCGCACAAGATGCATAGTGGTACTAGAGCTGCGATACCTGTAGGAGTGTTAGCGAAGGGTCTCGCCAATAATAGATCATGATCAGGTCCAAGACATGGAAAGTTTGTACGTACCAGTACCGTATATATAGCCATTGCCCTGCTGCGAAAACAGCTGCTGAAATGTTTGGCGCGCACCCTTCTCCCAAACTGGAGTAACGTAGAACGGCACAGTGTGAAGAATGCTCAGAATGAGACAGATGTATGCAGCCCACCGATGCAGCACATTCAACCGCTCGTGGCTAATACCAGTCACCATCGTAATGAGATTGGCCTTGGTTGCGAGCGCGACGATCCAAGGCAGAAGCGCCACCGCCAGCATTCCCGAGCGAACTGCGAGCGGTGGTGATCCGTAGGCGATGCTCTGCCAGAACAGCGGCTGCGGAAGAGTGCTGTAGAGAACGCCGACACACAGGGCTAGTAGCACAATGACGACAACACCCAAAGACGGAAAAACTATAGGCCTCCATCCTTTGCGAATGTTGATTTGACGAATGGGCCGGTAGAAGATGAATCGGAAGAAGGCCACCATGTTGTTGATGGGTCCCACAGACGAAACACTGGACTGTGTCTTTGCTGCACCGCTTGGTAATGGGCCTTCACGCGGAAAAAACTTCATGGTGGACTTGTCAGTATACAGGACCGACAGCTCGTAATCTGTGTCGGGAGAGGATGTCGTTGAGGATTGCAATACCTCTTCTTGATGCAATGCGGTCCTAATCTTATCCGTGAATAGGTGATAGTATCGTATGGTTGCTGCAAAGACAAGCAGAGGTATGCAGAAGTAGACATATGCCAGTGCATATTTGGCGCTCTTGTTCCATGGATCCACGGTGTTGGCTTCTATTAATCCAGCTGGACTTGTGCTGTTGAATGGGACGTTTACTCGGCGGAAAAGCGTTGAAACGGTTTGTATGATGTCTCGGTCGGCACGCGATACCACAGCCCCCAATCGCTCCAACGTCGCATCCCGAAGTGCTGGCATTTTCGAAATTCAGTTCTCGGTTGGCGCAATGCGCTGGAATAATAAAGTTCGTGAAACACTTCTGCCAGCAGAAGCTGCAACCACAACGTTGAGGCGTCTTGGGCCGGCGGAGTTGGGTTCGGGGCAGCAATCGCTTATGGACGTCCGGGAACCTGATATTTCATGGATACGAATGTGTGGAATCGACGGCTGTGATAATGCGGTGTGAAAATGCAGCGGGAGCTCTATCCGGATCGCTGTCGTGTTGTGCAACCAATGGCGGCGTGCTAAGATTCCCGTGGAGCGATGCGTTAGATCCACCTCTTTTCGTGCCCCAGAGTAATAATGCTCGTTAGCATAGATGGCGGTCAGTGCGAAAGTGGTAGAAGAAGGGCGACGCAGAGACACGATACATCAGATAACGTGCGTGAGAAGCAGCCGGAGTGTTCCTTAAGTTCCTTGCCCAAGTGGAGTAACGGGTCACACGCAGGGATCAGGGCGCCGTATCGTGGCAGCAAATAGTAGATGATATTCAACCGCTCACCACATCCCACGCTATTGGGCCAAGTTGTGATAGCGAGGCCGGCAGGGGACCCCAAAGCAGCAGGGACGAACCCAAGGCGCCATCACATTCGCGAGGTGCATTGACAGACAATTCCGTCTATCGGAAGGCTTCGCAAGCAACGCTGCCGTGCACTCCTTGCAGGATCCGCGCTGTGACTGGCGAGTAACGGACATGGAGGAAGCGGGCCAGTCTGGATTCTGCCCTCGGGCGGGTGGCGCTATCGGTTGCAGCGGGATTGCCTCTCGAGCCGCTCCCCGTCTCTCCATGGATCCATTTCAGTACAGCACTTTGGACAGTTGCACAGCGTTGAAGATCCCCATCCTTCCACAGAGCGCTCTAATATCTCATGTCAGACACGGCTCTTCGAAGCCAAAGCAGAGCCTGCTCCTGCGTCCATTATGACGATGGCGGACTCGGGCATGAATCAAGAGCGAGACGGGTCAGCCACCTCGTGGACTCGCGATCGAATCACAGACATCAAGGTCCTTGGTGTCGGGATCGCAGGTCCGCACTGTGGGCCTCATAATGCGGCTTTCCTCGTTCGCATGACTACCGGACGGACGAATTGGAAGGTCGGGAGGGTGTTGCAATGGCTGACGAGTCTTGCAGTGCTGCATGCGCAAAAGCAAGATTGGAGCGGGGTGAGGTTGAATTGCGGCGCCTTGACTGGGTGACGATCGCCCATCTAGCCGCCGGGCATCCACAGTCGGACTAGCCCCTGATTAAGCTTTTGGTGGCCCGCTGTTGGCCCACGGCTGCCGCTGGTTGGCTGGAAACCTTTTCTTAACATTGATTTCTCCAAAATGCACCAAAAAACATCGAATCGGGCCAGTCAATAGGCCTTGATGGCAAAATATTCGGATTAGGCAGGCATGGGGTGGGCCGGTCCTTCCTTCCCGACCCCTTTGGGACCCATCTTCAACACCACGATCCACAGGGTCCTCCATCTCAAGCGCCAGACTACCAATATCGTCAAGCATCGAAGACGTAGTGAAGCATCTGCAATCATGTTCACAACCCTTATCACCCAGCCAGAAACCCATCTCTAACATCCCCCATACCCACCACTCTATCCATCACACTCAACACCAACCCTTTCACACTGCATCACCTCAACATCACATCTGCGACCCTTTTGCCAACCTCTCATAACCTCCCTCGGTGCAAACATACAAACAACCTCACCACACAACCCAGCAACCACTAGGCGCCCGACGACCCCTTTGCAGGCCGCCCCGCACGTCAACCCACATGGTGATGCGTAACCGCCAGCCCTACAGCCCGGAACCCCTACACTCGCCCAATGCCATCACTTGAGGCAATGCACTTGCCCAGACTGTCGGATCATCCATGGCGCATGCCGCATGGCGAGCACAGTCTCGCTTGCTTGCTTCTAGACTGTAATGTTGTTACTGTATCATGTATGTACCTTACGCACGCGAGGCGAGGCGAGGCTGCTACGCGCTCCGGCTTGACTCGATTTGTGTGCGCAGGCGGGTTGGTGGCTGCAACTCTAATTGAACGTGCAAATGTGCCGGCGTGCAGCCTCAGGGTGTAGAGCGCTTGGGGACTAGGAGGGCGTCAAGAGGGGCCTGGAGACGCCGCATCAAGTGTAGTGTAATGTAGGATAACGTGGGCGCGGGCGAGCCGAGGGAGGCGCGTAAATGATGATGAGTTAGTCAGGTACAAGTGCTCGTTTGTGTGTGGTGACATGTTCTCGAAGCGCCCGAGTTGGGGTGAGATAGACGCTTGCTTTCCGTATTCTGATTTCAATAGACTGATCGTTTTGGGAAGTACGTGGTGGTGCTTGCAAGTGCCGATGGGCTGACTGAGTACTGTAGCTGACTCCTTTACTCCGTTCCTGGCAAGCAGTCTCGAGATCTTTACAGCGACTACACCGTTCAATACCTAGGTTATGCCCATGGTTTCGTCTGGTGTGTTGAAGGTGACGTCGTGGGTGTGCGTGCTACTTTATCCTATCTGACATGCAGCAAACGTTTCGAAACATCCGCCGAATGAAATTGCCGCGTCGATACGAGCATGTAGTACAGCGCAACTCGCGTATGCGACTTAATCTATCTGGCCTCTTTTCCTGGGCCACCATGCCTGAACTTCAGCTGGACCATCTCTACACGTCTTCTTAGTCTACCCCGCGTGGGAATGGTGATGGTGCCTGGGAAGTGCATATCTGACATTGTGGCGACAAGGAGTAGGGGAAATATATTTAGAAGCTCTAAAGGCTGTTCACGTTATGATGAAGGTAGAGGTGGGGGTGATGCCGTCCCTTCAATGGGTGTAAGGTATTGAATGACAGCTGAGGGTGAGATGTGCCCTGCAAGATACCCGTACTATGAACAGTAGCTTTCGACAGCGTGCTACTTGCAAACGTATTTGGGCATGACGTTGTGGAACGACGCCGCGTATACTCGAATTGTAGCTGTAGAATTTGATCTCGATGATAGTGTGGATGGTAGTGAAGCGATGTTGAAACGGATGAAAATAGAGCAGCACGCTAGGTACATGAGAAGAGGCACCTGTATAGTGAGCTAATATCTTGATCGAACATCTTTCGTCACAAGTTCTTTCTGCTTTGCGATATCTTCCATCTGTCATGCCACCACAAAAGCAGTGGTAGGATACTGTGATGAACACGTTATAGTAGTATATAAAACGCCTTCGAGATTTCATATAGTAGGTTTGTTGTGTATAACGTCAACATTTTGATGCTGTTCGACCTCACATGAAACTGAATGACTGAGGAAGCCTTAAAGAGTGTATACTGGGGAGTGTTAGGCAAAAATTTGACAAAGGTAGCATAGAAATAAGAAGGCCATGAAATGAAACCCCGCTGGAGAGTGCGAGGAATAACGGAGATGTGTACTAGTCATTTGAATCTGCTGCCCGTAGATACGGACTCAAGATGGTTATCATGTTGCTGATAGGACAAGAAGAATAGGTTGTGACTTGAAGCTGGATACAGACAGAAACACTTCTATCGATTGAAAATGAGGTGAGGTTGCGAATGAGATGAAAAGTCTTATTCCAATCGTGTGAGGCATGTTTGTATCAAAGCGCAAAAACTCCCGAAGCAAACACCATCGTCGACGCCTCCTTAGCCTATTTCGCGGAGTAGACTCTGCGTGAAGCCAATGGTAGGGTCATGCTTTGTACGAACTATTCGCGTGTGCCCTGATTGGTTGGAAATGCTGTTCCTGAATGGTTAGCGGCATCCGTTCACACAAAAGCAGTCATTGTCTTAAGCGTATTGAATTTCTCTCATGATCCATGCAGGCTATTCAGAGTCCCGGCCATTGAATAGAGAGTGGTTTTGTGCTTTGTTTCGTCTGAGATCTGGACTGATGGATAGATGACGCCTTACCTAAAGGGGTTTGATGCGGGGAGAACGCTCTCCGAGTCTCCGCCTTCGGCATCAATAAATTATGAACACAACCTAAGACTCATCGATATCCCAATTCTCCCGTGATCCTCTTACGGCCGAGTACACCGTGACTCACAGTCGTCTATACATAAGGACATCTGTTTGTGTCTTCCGATTATCATCACAACCTACAAAAGTACAGACTCGAAGACTCATTGCGCCACCACCATGGACGGAATTAAGAAGACGTTTGCGCAATGCAAGAAAGAGGGCAGAGTACGTCGTCGCATTGCTCGCCAATTGAGTAGAGACTAAATGCAAATCCAGTCTGCTCTCATCACATATGTGACTGCAGGCTTTCCTACGGCGCAGGAAACGCCCGACATCCTGCTGGGCATGGAGGCTGGCGGTGCAGGTACGTACAGTCAACAAATATACTCCTCGATCGCCTAGAAATAGCCAATTGACATGTATAGACATCATTGAACTCGGCATGCCCTTCACCGATCCCATTGCCGACGGTCCCACGATTCAAACCGCGAACACTGTACGTTGAGTCATTCGCCACATATCGTCCCAAGTGCGATCTGACAATGCGTGTCTATAGCAAGCCCTCAAGAACGGTGTCACGACCCACGATGTCCTCCAGATGGTTCGAGATGCAAGGAAGCGCGGCCTCAAGGCGCCCGTCCTGCTCATGGGATACTACAACCCGCTGCTGAGCTATGGCGAGGAGAAGATGCTCCAGGATGCGAAGGAAGCCGGTGCCAATGGCTTCATTATGGTGGATCTTCCACCTGAGGAGGCTCTGCGCTTCAGGAACTTCTGCCGCAGCTATGGGTGCGTCTACGTCATCTTGCCTATAAAATTGTTGCTAACAGATCATATAGTCTCTCCTACGTCCCCTTGATCGCCCCTGCTACGTCGGAGCACCGCATGCGCGTCCTGTGCAAGATCGCCGATTCCTTCATCTACGTCGTCTCCCGCATGGGTGTCACTGGTGCAACAGGAACCCTCAACGCTGCCCTTCCTCAGCTGCTCGAGCGCGTCCACAAGTACTCTGGCAACGTTCCGGCTGCGGTGGGCTTTGGTGTTAGCACGCGAGACCATTTCCTCAGCGTTGGCAAGATTGCTGAAGGTGTCGTTATTGGCAGTCAGATCGTGAATACTTTGATAAACGCCGAAGCCGGAAAAGGCGCGAAGGCTGTTGAGGAATACTGCGACAAGATCTGTGGCAAGAGCAGCCGAACGACTACACGTGAGGTGGGCATCGTTGAGGCTTTGTCTGAGGCTAAGGAGCCCAATGGCGTTCACGTCGACAAGGTCATCACTGATGCCGATACTCCCGACGGTCCTGGTCTAGCTGATCAGCTCGAAGCACTGAACACCAACGGCACCAACGGCGAGCAGAACGGTTTTGACGAGGAGCATGCGCATCCGCCTCGCTTCGGTGAGTTTGGTGGCCAGTATGTGCCTGAGTCACTCATGGACTGTCTTTCCGAGCTTGAGAAAGGCTTTAGTCAAGCCGTGGACGACCCCAAATTCTGGGAAGAGTACCGATCCTACTATGACTGGATGGGTCGTCCAGGCCATTTGCATCTTGCGGAGCGCCTCACGGAGCACGCCGGTGGCGCGAACATCTGGTTGAAACGCGAGGATCTGAACCATACCGGAAGTCACAAGATTAACAATGCTCTCGGCCAGATTCTCGTAGCCCGCAGACTTGGGAAGACCGAGATCATTGCTGAAACTGGAGCTGGCCAGCACGGCGTGGCAACGGCTACCGTCTGTGCCAAGTTCGGCATGAAGTGTACAGTGTACATGGGCGCTGAAGACGTGAGACGTCAGGCTCTCAACGTCTTCCGTATCAAGCTGCTTGGTGCTTCTGTAGTCGCTGTCGAGGCTGGCTCGCAGACGCTACGTGATGCGGTCAATGAAGCCCTTCGCGCTTGGGTTGTTAACCTCGACACTACTCACTACATCATCGGATCTGCTATCGGACCTCACCCGTTCCCGACCATTGTCCGTACCTTCCAGTCCATCATTGGTAACGAGACGAAGCAGCAGATGCAGGAGAAGCGTGGCAAGCTCCCCGACGCGGTTGTGGCTTGCGTTGGAGGTGGCAGTAATGCAGTTGGCATGTTCTACCCCTTCGCCAAGGATCCCTCGGTAAAGCTTCTTGGTGTCGAAGCTGGCGGTGATGGCGTTGATACAGATCGCCACAGTGCTACGCTTTCCGCCGGCACCAAGGGTGTGCTACACGGTGTGCGCACCTACGTTCTACAGAACAAGCACGGACAGATCAGCGACACGCACTCCGTCTCCGCTGGTCTTGACTACCCTGGCGTTGGGCCTGAGCTGTCCAACTGGAAGGATAGTGACCGTGCTAAGTTCGTTGCTGCGACTGATGCGGAGGCCTTTATTGGTTTCCGTTTGATGTCCCAGCTCGAGGGCATTATTCCTGCCCTTGAGACATCCCACGCCATCTTTGGTGCTCTCGAGCTAGCTAAGACGATGACTAAAGACCAGGACGTGGTAATCTGCGTCTCTGGCCGCGGTGACAAGGACGTGCAGAGCGTTGCTGAGGAGCTGCCCAAGCTTGGTCCTAAGATTGGCTGGGATTTGAGGTGTAAGTGACTTTGCCATGGATGCTGATGGCATTTGCTAATATTTGAATAGTCTAAACGTCTATGGTTGCTCATAGACAATCCTTAGTAGGAGCATTTAATTGCTGCTTAGCTAGCTATGTACAATTGATCTTGGTTGAGACACTTCGTAGAAGCAGTACACCAGGACTTGACCTCTGTGCAAAACATACCTCAGACGAATTCTTCTAGAAGTCCATACGTGACGTTTTTGAGTGTGGAGATGGCGTCTTCAGCTAGGCCCAACGGCTCCTCTGTGACCTCACGTTGAGCTCACGATGGCCGGTGAAGACGTTCCGAGAATTCACACGTTTTGGCCGCTGATTGGCAGGCTGAATGCATGACAGGCGATCCACGGCGATGCTGCATGAGAGCTAAAATGCACGATGTCCCGCGTGGAACTAATTAGCGAGAAGATGTGCCGACAGGAACAGCCTCGTAACGAGAGAGACTTTCAGCCGAACAGAAGATGGTGAATAGTACCTATCGTGTGCCATGTCCTCGCGTGACCATCGACTTGAGACATTTAGGTAGGTAGTCCGTGTATGTAGAGGTGTGCCGCGTGTAAGGGTGGCGCGCGCGGACAAGACGCAGACCAATCGATTGAGCACGACTCGTCGGAACTTGGCTGTGCGTCACTGCAGCGATGGCGCACCAAAAAAGCAGCTCCTCCACACTAGACTACCACCCACAGGACAGTATCCACCCGCACCAATCCCAACCCGCACGAATCCTCGATGCACCACACCACCCGAAGTTACTGCTGCGACTCCACTTGAGGGGGCGCTGGCCGTTCACTCTTTAACTTGACGTACTCGGCTGCACCGCGCCTTCCTCCGCAACCCGCTCCACCTTCACCCTGGACGTCTTCTCCTCGACCCGTGCCGCTGCGATTGAACAGAGCTTCGAGCTTCACGACCTAGATACCCACACAGAGAGACCACGGGCGGCGGCGCGGGAAAGCAAGCGGGAACACAAGAGACGGGAGAAGCTCGAGCGGCTTCGCGAGGCCGACGACATGAAGTTCTCGCACAGTCTGCAGTTCAATGCTGTGCCGGACTGGAGCAACCACTACATTGCATACAGTAATCTTAAGAAACAGTACGTTGAGCGCATCGAGGGATTATTTTGGAGCATGTTGGGACCATGTGCTGACAGGTGTCGTTTCACCCTGCAGGATCTACAGTCTCGAGACTCAGATAAACCAGAAACATGCACACGTAGATGCCGAGTCCTCACCGCTTTTAAACGGAGACGCGGAAGATCCAGACAAGACCTTCACCAACACGCTCGATGCGGAGCTCGAACGGGTCGTCTCCTTCTACCAGCTCAAGGAATCCGAGATCTACCGCGAAATCGATACCCTAATACACGATGAGGAGACGTACGAAGCGGAGCAGACCGAGTACGACCAAGAGCAGGAGAATGCTCCACCGGGCAAGAGACAGCGCAGTGGGAGCATCTTCAAGCAGATAAGCTTCGCTCAACCCGGTAAACCACGGGCAATGAGTGGACTGAGCGACCGGTCCACGGCGGATGGCGTAGATGACGACGACGATTCAGACGACGACGTAAACGAGACATCGCGGCTGCGGAAGAAAAGCCCCGACGGACAACGGCGGAGGCGCCGCACAACCGATGAGGATATGGGCGCTTCAAATGACTGGGGCTCGTCAAGACGCAAGACAAGCGTGGCCTTCGACGACTACAACGACATGGCTTTCTCGGCGTTGTATGATGAAGGAGTATCGCTGAAGAAGCGAGCAATAAGCGTATACGTTTCGCTGTGCGAGTTGCGATCCTTCATTCAGCTGAATAAGACCGGATTCGAGAAGGTGTTGAAGAAGTACGACAAGATACTGGACCGCAAGCTCAAGAGCCACTACCTGAACAAATACGTATACCCTGCGTATCCATTCCAACAGAGTACCATGGAGAGATTGAGTCACAATCTCGATCGCATGGAGTATGCGTACTCGCAAATATGCACAAAAGGAGATGTGGCGGAAGCGAAGCGCGAGTTAAGGCTCCATCTGCGAGAACACGTGGTGTGGGAACGCAACACCGTATGGCGAGAGATGATTGGAATCGAGCGCAAGGCACAGGCCGCCAACATTGGCATTTCACAGACCTTATTAGGGCAGGACACAACTGGTGGCAAGATACGGCGGCAGGGAGATGATCTTGAGCCAGACATGAAGGAAGTGGATACACCGATTGGAAGATACCGGTGTCCGCAGTGGTTGATTAGTAGGACGTTCTGGATGCTAGTCGCTTGTATAGCAATCTTTGCTGTTCTCCTAGTGGTGCCCATCATGAAGAAGCCGGAGCAACAAAACTGTCTAGCTATGGTAGTCTTTGTTAGTCTGCTGTGGGCCACCGAGGTACGATCTAAGCAGCCATTGTCCCATCCTATACTAACTCACGCAGGCGATACCCCTCTTCGTCACATCACTCCTCGTGCCGTTTCTCGCGGTCACGCTCGATGTCGTTAGAAGCGACACAAAGCCGCACCACCGGTTAGGCTCGAAGCAAGCCGCGAGCTATGTCTTCTCCGCCATGTGGACCCCGGTGATTATGCTCCTGCTTGGTGGCTTCACGATTGCTGCCGCCCTATCCAAGTACAACATTGCGAAGATGATGGCCACTTTGGTTCTAAGTAAGGCTGGGACCAAGCCGAGGACCGTGTTGCTAGTGAACATGTTCGTCGCCATGTTCGCGAGTATGTGGATTAGCAATGTTGCTGCGCCAGTGCTATGCTTCTCCATCATTCAGGTATGTTCCACGTCAACGAGCTTGGGTCCATAGCTAACTGTGTAGCCCATTCTGCGCAACCTCCCCGCCGACTCCAACATGACCAAAGCACTCCTCCTTGGCATCGCCCTATCGTCAAACATCGGCGGCGCGGCCTCACCCATCGCCTCCCCTCAAAATCTGATCGCCCTCCAAAACATGCAGCCCGAGCCCTCCTGGGGCGTATGGTTCTTCGTTGCACTCCCCGTATGCATCATCTCCATCGTCCTAATCTGGGTGCTCCTGCTCCTCACCTTCAATCCCAGCCGCGGCACAACCATCGTGCCCATCCGGCCGCTCAAAGACAAGTTCACCGGCGTACAATGGTTCATCAGCATCGTAACGGTCGTCACCATCGTGCTCTGGTGCGTCAGCCACCAACTCGAGCCCGTTTTCGGCGACATGGGCGTCGTGGCCATCATCCCGATCGTCCTCTTCTTCGGCACGGGCATCCTCACCAAAGAAGATTTCAACAACTTCCTGTGGACCATCATCATCCTCGCCGCGGGGGGTCTCGCGCTCGGCAAATCGGTCAATTCCTCGGGTCTGCTGCACACGATTGCGGGGTCCATCACCGAGAGCGTCGAGGGCATGTCGCTGTACAGCGTGCTCGTCGTGTTTTGTGCGCTGATCCTTGTGGTGGCGACGTTTATTAGTCATACGGTGGCCGCGCTGATTGTGCTGCCGCTGGTGCAGCAGGTCGGGCAGAGCATGAATGAGCCGCATCCGAATCTGCTCGTCATGGGCGCGGTGTTGATGGCGAGTGGGGCTATGGGGTTGCCGACTAGTGGGTTTCCTAATATGAGTAAGTCATCTCCCCCTTCTATCCCCTCTTTTCTAGATGTACTTGTTCGGCAAAAGGTGATAGTTGGCTAACTTGTGTGATTATAGCTGCGATTATGATGGAAGACCAACGTACAGGCCAGCGGTATCTCGGCGTCAAACACTTCCTTACGCGCGGTATTCCGGCGAGTATTATTACATTTGTGGTTATTGTTACGGTCGGGTATGGGCTTATGCTTGCTGTGGGGTTCTAAACTAACTAGAAATCTCTTCGTTCTGTTCTGATTTGAGAGAAATTTGGCAGTAGAAATGAAGGGGATCTTAACGGATTTCGTGTGGGTGAAGAAGACGCACTGTAGTGTTCGTTTATTTAGATGAGTGAATATGAAGGGGGAAGTAGACAGAGATGGGGGGCGAAGATAGGGTCGGAGATCATAGATGTACGCAGATGTGTGGAGACTGAGATGGAGATGGAGATGGAGAGGAAGTTGTATATATCCCGAATTGCTAGCTCCCTACATTATGTAGCGGAGTTAACTGGTCACGTGATGTGATGTGGTTTTGAATACCTAGAGTACTTTGGAATTCTTACGACTACTGCTCATGGGTCACTGCTCAACATTGAGTCACAGCAAAGTCGAGTTAAGTTGAATAGAACTTGAGTTAGACAAAGTGCGTGAGACGTCCTCGTTTGTCTAGTACATACGGTTTTTGCGGTGAATCACTCACTATCTTCCTTCGACAGCTAACTACTTACTTTTCGCTGCTATAAGTTTAGGGGGGACGGGACTGGACTTGACTTGACTGGGCATGTTTTGTGACTTGTGTTAGTTTACCCCCGATGTATTCACAGCTCGAATGTGCATGTATGTAGCGGGGCTTGGGTAGTTCTTTTCTTCATGCACGAAGGGACTAGCTGCTCGTTGCATTGAATGTGAATGTGCTTCGTCACATGCACATGCACGTGACCGAACGCTACAGAGGGCACGTATGTACAGTTGGTCGTGCTGTTCGGGTTTTAGGTAGGTCCGAAGGCGCGTTTCTGGA
Source organism: Neocucurbitaria cava (assembly GCA_027946455.1). NCBI lineage: Eukaryota > Fungi > Ascomycota > Dothideomycetes > Pleosporales > Cucurbitariaceae > Neocucurbitaria > Neocucurbitaria cava. Next base: position 1,519,741 of record JAPEUY010000010.1, read on the forward strand.
ACAACTATCATCGTTGCAAGCACGATGATACATTGGTTTGGATATTTCCAGCTGCCTGAAAGTTTACTTAGATATAGATGATTTAATTTCCGTATCTAGATATATTGTACATGTGCTAGTAATGACATAGTGTTGCCTTCCCAGCCTTACATATCCGTAGTGAGATACGTGGGTACAGCTCGCACAGGAGTCGATGTTGATGCCTCTCACTCATGCGTCCCTTTTTTTGGGACCAGGCTTGCGGAAAATTTGGCTAGCTCTCTCTCTGAGCGATTTCTTGGACTTCCCACTCTCAACTACTTCTGTGTTCTCAGCTACTTCAGGCTGCTTGAGTGTCCAAGTTGATTGTTCGAAATACTTCCTGAGCTCTAATTTCTCGTCCCCGTCCAGAGCGCCGACGCATGTCGTACATAGAGAGTCTGGGGTATCTACTTGGCTGCACAGAACATAGCTCGGGATGGGTGGCCATCCATGTTGCACTGCTGGAGGCGCATCTTCGCCCTCCCGCTCCCAAGCCTTCTGATAGTTATTCTTCTGCGTCTCCTCTAACCCCAGCTGTCCAGTCTCCTCCTCCTGTTGCCTTGATCTGAGACGGATTCGCGCATCCATGACTATTTTCGTCCAGGGTGCATCGAAATAGGCTTCACGACGAGATACGCAAGCGAAAGATCTCTCGTTCTGCTCCATTACTTCGTCGTATAAGGCCTTGACAGCCGGGTCGTCGGCTATCATGCCTCGAAGGAGGTATGGATGGTGTTCTTCGCAGGTGGTACAAAGGTTGGGGTTACGTTCGAGCGTTTGGCCCACGCATCCTCGCCGGTAGAGGGCACATCCGTAGATCGAAGGTGGTAAGATTTGTTCGTCTGTGTCTGTGACTGTTAGGCCAAATCGGGGGTACGGATACATGAGGTTGGATGAAGTATATTCGAGTCTGAAGATGAGATAATGTGAAGCTACGAGGAGAAGTCGTGCGAACTTGATTCATATACTAGGCGCCCAGTCATCGATAGCAGTTGACTCTATAAGGTCTGACTGAAAGGTATGGGTCAATGGGGGTAGTGTCACACTCACGGACATGACGTCTGCTGCACGGGGCATCGTGAGGTTGGGTACTAGATCGCGATAGGAGCACTGGTAGAGTAACACGGCCCTGTGACGAGCTTGACCTTTCGCATCATTATGACTGATTCTCACATACTCGTTGTCAAGTAATCCCAATGAATTGATAGCTATCACATTTTCATTGAAGACATGAGGTGTCCTTACATGTAGGAAACAACTATGGACCTAATCCGGAGCCCTTTCACCATATATCAAACTATTTAGGTTCGACTACTTCCAACTTGTATGACCCCTCCGGGTGCATGCTTTTCAATGACCCACCCTCCCAAAGACATTTATTCAGCACTTCAACTATCTCGTTATTGGCGTTCTCCTTAAACTTCATCAGATGGAGAAGGCATGCATTACACATGCTTCCTGGGAACATCGGCGGAGCATTCTTGTCGCATGGCTTCTTGCCTGGTCTCAGGAGTTGAAACCATTGCTTGTCCTGGTGTTGGTTGTCGGCGAGAACGCATTTGAAACGAATCCGAGCGATTGACAGTGCAGTGCCCGGTACCGTGTATTGTCGAATCCAAGCGTTCCACCAGTCAGACCCCTTTTCAAAAGAAGCGCATGGCCTGCACAAACAAAACTCATCCTGTTTAGACATATGAAGCCATTCGCACGCTTGAGCTAGCATCATCTTTTTAGGTCTATAAGCTCGACGCCACTCCAGGCCCTCAAACTTCGGATTCTGCAAGGCACACATGATGTTCTTCTTCTGCAGACCTTCCTGAAGCCGGTCTTCCGAAATGTTCGGATCTTTTCAACCTGCCTGAGACTTTCCGTCTTCTCTTCTGGGTCGTCGTTCTCGACCATGGACGTTAGCTCGGTAGGATCCAACTTTTTGCAAAAGCCACAGAACTCATGGAACTCTGGTCCTTTCATAATGGTGCCTCCAGAGGCGCATCGATCTCCCGAGTCGGACCATAATCTACAGGCTCGCTCTGTCTGGGGGGTCATTGCGGCAGACACCCGTGGACTCTGGTGGGCTCGTTAACTGGGTCGAAAGAAAATGCTCCTACAAACTTACTAGTAACTGATGAGAGGTTATTGTCGAACAACAGGGACTTGGATCAAGTGGTTCTACGAAGAGATCTAGATAGAGTCGTACTTTCAAAGGAGTTGTATGGATAGAAAAGTAAACAGAGATTGAACAAGCTTATATACCTTCCATGGGTGTCCGAGCCACACTCCAGTCATAACATAGAGTCAGGGCTTTGCTATAGTCATAGGCATTGCAACGATGACATGGCGAGGCGCGTATAGATGAGCCATACGCTCGGTGTCACCTCCAACCCAGTCATGCGTATGACTATGTAGATATTTGATTATCACAGTTGTTCGATGAAATAAAAAATCAAGCCTTGACATGACTGACCAAGTCACGAAAACGGAAGTCATAGGTTGATAAAGCTTCACAACGACCCCAACGATTTGACTAGATCAAGAGTTATCAATTACCCTACGCTCAAAATGCGCACGAGTATCATGCAGCCCCGCCATCCTGCTCATATGAAGTTCATAAGGTCGTATGGATACTACAACTACTCAAAGGTATTGCTACATGTGCTCACGTTGTCTCGTCATCGACGAGCACTTCATTTATGATAGGAAGTCATTAGAACCGTCGCTGACATCCTAGCCTACCCTTGCCCACCGTTTGCATTCAGCACTCCATCCTCCGAAAATGTATTTTCCTCAATCAGCTTTGGATTATGTTTCTTGACCGTCCTTAAGCAGTCTTCGCAAAGAGTGTCCGCCGTCGTTACTGTTTCACATTTGTAGCCTGTCGTTTCGATATTTTCATCCTCCTGTACTCTGGCATTGTACACGAGCTTGACCCATGGCCACTTGTCTGTATCTTGGAATCGGGCTATTCGGGAGACACAGGGAAAGCGACCCGGAGGTAATGGTTGTCCTTGCTGCGCTACGATGAGATCTCCAAGTGCAATGATAAGCTTTGGATCGCCGCCTTTGATGTCAAACCACTCGGGTTCCAATTGGCGAAAGTGTTCGGGGTGGGCGTCTTTGCACTTCTCGCAAATCTTTTCCCCATTCCGCCTGCTATCACCAATGCATCCTCTGTAGAAGAATATACACGTAGTGCCCATGATAGCCGTGTATGGATGATGGTCCTTAGACTGAGGTGGACGTCGGATTCATCGGGGCTGTGAGTTCAAGGCTTAAGGTTGTTTCGCGTCTCGTGCTTTATGATAGACGTATGAAGGAAGAGCAAAATCTCGAAATTGATTCCATTTATACTGCTGCTGACAACGATAGTCATAGCCTTGGCTGTACGGTATGACTAAAATAAGTTGAGTCTTTGTGCTACCAAAGAAGTTCAGACCAACCTGCGGTCAAGTGGCCTGGCCAAGCGGAATGACTACATCAATGGAAAGGCCTCATACACCGTTGTCGTGATAATGTGGTCATCGTGAACAGCGCTTTATTGCAACGAACATTACCCCGGAGTGCCGCTGGGAACTTTTATCCCTCGCTGAAGATTTCATTGGCTAGTAGCCTACATCCCGAGAGTAACATATACGCGCACTTCATCACGTCGCTTCTGCTAAGAATAACGGGCTCGAGAGATTTGTTTCTTGGAAGATCTACTGACTACGGATTGTCGTAGTAATCCGGCACATTGCAGCGCCTAGCCGCTACCAATCCCAACCCACATTGGCTACAACCTGACGGGTATCAAGCGGGTGGATCCCTTCGATATTGCGGTCTAAGCTGAGCAGGGTGGAAGTACTCTAGGTACCGTTCAATATCGCCCTCTCGGAAAGCTTGAGCACAAAATTTACAAAGCCAATGTTCTTGCCACACATGCTCCTCACAACTTATATAGTTGGGATTGACCTCTGTATCTCGTCGCAACTTAAGCAGAAGTCCAAACCAGGGCGTGGTCTCTTTGTCGTGATATTGGCATTGCCGAAACACGCAAGGAGGATTATATCCTTCCTTTATCTTTTGCTGAGCTCGTACCATCTTCTCCAGCGAGATTTTGGCCTCCTGTAACTTCTTTTCCTGTCTAGATAACTCTTCTCGCAAGATTTCGGGATGGGTTTCAACGCAGGAATCACACGGATCGTCGCCGACCTGAGTACTTGTGCCGATGCAGAGGGTGTTGGAGAACACACACGTATCAGATGGCATAACGAAGGATGGTGTTATTTTCGAGGTGAATGAATTGGGGGTTTCTAAATCTTATAACTTCTTGAAGAACCGGGTTGTAGATTTGTCGACTGCTTCTGTATATTGTGATCAATAGCTGTTGAAGGAGAGGAAGGAGAGTCCGTCGCTGAGTATTTATACATCCGTCAATCACCAAGAGTCATTGCGATGACTACGACCATAATGACTACGACTATCGTCATACTACACCACGACTCACAGACCCGTGCATCAGACCCACATGTAGACACTCGCATCATGCCTCGAGCCGACGTGTATATCACATGACCAAGGACTCCAACCCCCGAACTCAACTCAACTCACCCACCCTCTATCGGAAATATTTCAGTTTGACCTTCTCGTCCCCACCACGAACGGAGGACTAGACCAAGAAGCAAGAGCTAATAGAACGAACAACCTAAGAACATGCATGACGGTTTTCGAGGAGATGATAAGTTGATGTGAAAGACTAGCGTGTATGAGACTTACGAGGGTGGCGTACTGCACACAGCTAATAGATGCTAGAAGATGTTCAACGTACGTGGTGTGAATAGAAATCTACAGGAGGTAGCGATTTCCAGATTCGAACGTGGTGCCTTATCCCTGGTATACACCAGATGGTCTCTATTGGTACATGCACTACACAGCAGCGTTGAGGGGCAGACGAGAACCATGTGGCAGCCAGAGGGCCCTGACGTGGTTGGGTTGATGTGTTGAGGGTGCCTCGCGGAAGGTTAGCGCCTTGCATGGGCAAACAATGCCACGCACCAATATTCCTAAACCTTTTCAGGCGACGGTGATAGCGCACATGGCAGGGTGGAGAGTCAACCATCTTGGGGAACTGTCGCGATTCACTTAACTCTATCTTAGGCAGATTGGTGGCGGTGTTGTCAGAGTCCTCTTAAGAATGGGAAGTTAGCAGAAAGGAAGGGAAAAGGAACTTGAGAGGCTTATGGCGTTTCCCAGGGTCATCCTGGCATACTGATCGACAATAAAATCCGCATCGTGTAGAAAGCTGCGATATGCATTGATGACTGCGACAGCTTTATTTGCGCTGTCAATAGATACGGACTGGCCATCGTTCAGGAGGCTTTCTCTCAAGAACTCGTCCAACTGGCGACTGAAGTGAGGCTTGTCTGCGAGCAACAAGCCGGTCGTTATCAAGATCTGCTGGAGCTGAGTAGCGAGAGGCCGACGTCGTCTGATCAACTTGAATTGCTGGTTGAAGTTGCATCGCAGTAACTCGCTGATCTCTGCATGTTCGATCAGCGTGTATAAGCCCCCTTACTGCACGCAAAGTACAGGTCCTAAGGGTTATCTTTGTTTACGAGGTTTTGTCTCCCCGGTTTGATCAGGTATGCTCCCGCTTGTGGGTTTGGGGGGTTTTGCTTCCCGCTGTTGCTGTTCATAGTTGACGACGAGTGATAGCCTTCGTCCAGACCAGCAGGGTCGAAAGATCTGTCCCTGGTGCCAGTTCTGCGCGAGCGAGTGGCCGACCCGAAATCATTAATGGGTGGAGATAGCCTGGCGGTATCTAGGCTCCTCTTTCATAGCTTCGTCCAAACTCTAATAGTTACTCCTAGAGTACTTAACATGTTATTGAGAGAGAGGATGTAGTAGTGTTGATGTGATGTATTCGCTATAATAGGGGTTCGTAAAGAAGGGTATAAGGGGTTAGGGATACCGTGGCGGTATACAGACTTATCTTTAGAATCTCGTCAGCGTTCTGAACATAATCCAGATGTACCTGCATAATCGTATTTAAATAACAGGATGTAGTAGTGTTAATGTGATGTACTCGTCGTGACAGCAGTTCATAGATTATCTAGGTACATAAGTAGAGACTGTAGGCTCCTAACCAGCAGTTTCCTGACTCAGCCGCATCTCATTCAATACATCCAGAGTAATGACAATGATCGATTACTCTCAAAGGCCAAGGGTTGGCTGTAGCACCCCTGAATCGTTGTCAAAAAACTTCCCAAAATTCTTGATTACGTTCATGCGGTTGAAGCAGCCCGAACACAAGTGTTTCCTTCGGTTCACTGTCGTACATGGGACCTCGCCAACCCTTGTCGGATCCGGCTTCCAATACACATTTGTGAGTCCCTTCTCTATAGGCCCTTGCCTCCAGTACTCGTTGACACCTCCCTTGAAATCCGGGTCCTGCCATATGCATGGATACTCAATTCTATCGCCGTCGATGCCCTTGAGCCATGGGAAGCTCTGATCACGAGCCTTGCGATAGCATCGTGTGCATAGCTGGCCTCGATGCTCTACTGAACTACAGGGTCGTTCGTCGTTTGGGTTGAAATATCGGCGCCAGTCTTCGTTGCGGTACTTGGGATCTTTGCAGGCGCAAAGCTTCATCCATTTCTTCTCAGTTCTTTCTTTGGCACTCTGCTTGAGTTCTTTCTCGTAAGCCTCGATGGCGCCCCTCAGGAGTGGCGGATTCCGTAGTGTCTCGGCTTTCGCGTCCAAGACGGGGAAGCTCATGTTCTTGCACCATACACAGAGACTTGGACCTTCTTCTCGGCCTTGTGCCCGCGAGCCACAAGCACGACCGAATGCGCAGAGCTGGGGGCTCATCGGTGGATCCATGTTGGCTAACGAGATCACTGGTAAGAGACTTCCTGATGTCAGTGAATCTCTGCAAAACGAGGACGACTTTATTTTACCATTGTGGAGTCATCTTCGTCTTGCTCTGACTTCAACGCAGTACCACGTTGTATCCTTCCCAGTCATCATCCACTTCCTCAGTGGCATCCGCCGGTCCCTGCACCCTCACCGTGGACTGCTCTAACTTGTCATGACAGTGCCCCGTTGGTGTGAAATGCTGCACGATTTCGACCTTCTGGAGGTGTCTTTTCCAGCACTTTCCGCAGGCTGCACCCTTCGTACGCACAGAGCCGCAGTTCAGCCGTGTGCCACGAAGGTTCAGATCGCTCTGCCGCCACCTACAGTGCTGGAAATCAGGGTCTTCGAAGGCGCAGAAAAACTGTCCATGGGCTTCGATATTGTGCTTCAGGACTTGCTTCCGCGATACCTCCTCGTCAATGAGCGTCAGGGCGGCAGCGTCGTTATTCGCCCACGTACGGAGCTGTTGAGGATCGTGTCTCGTCAGACAGTCAGAGCAGACCTGGCTGGGATTGTGTACTTTCTTGCCAATTCCGAGGCAGTGGTCCTGACACAGGCATGTAACGACGGGTGGAGGTTTGAACGGCGACTCCGAGCGAGAAGTCATCAAGTGCCGTTGAAAGTTTGCCAGCCTGGACCGCTTCGTACCCGTAGAGCCTCAAATTCTATTTGGCCTAGTCCAACGCCCATGCATCCGGGCTCCAAGAGACAAGTACTAGTGGGTCCGGTGATTGTCTCCGTAAGATCTGTGGGGTTGGTCGTAACGTGACATTTTGGCAGTTGTGACAGTGTTAGGTCGCTCCGTGGAGCAGCATTGAGCGATGGAAAAGTTATGGCAAGCTGTTCAACATTAGAAGAAACAAACGCGGACCTGCGTTCCGCCTCTGTTCACATGGGCAATAGCCAATGTCAGACTCGACGCGACATGCCCAGCCGGATCGCCTGGACGGCTGCAAGAGAAGCTTTTTCGCGCATATCTCCGATATGGCAGTTTACCGGCAACTGGAGCGGTGAAAACCTGGTCAGCCCGATTCGTTACCAGAATTGCGACCAGTAATGTGTCGATTGGTGTAACCCATGGGAGGATTACTTCATGGCCATCATGTGGTGAGGCGTTCCGAGGAAGCTATGATCACCGTGAGACAGATCCTAGCGAATCACGGCCATTAAGCCCGGAGGATTGGCAGAGTCAAAGCTTGAGCCAAAACGATCCGATTCAGGTGAAGAACGTGTAGTATGCGATGTCCGCGATTTGACTCGTCGCCACCAAAGTAAGTTTGCGGTCATGTCCGTCAGCTTCAACCGTTGATGTGGCGGATTGTGCAGTATCACAAAACCGCCGAATCACCGGGGATTAAAGTTAAAAGTGTTTCAAGAGCAAAGCATTGCCTCTGCAGTCGTTCTTTAAGATTGCCGTGCACTCCCGGGTGCTTTGTTGGGAGCCCCCACGAAATGATGGCGAAGTCCATGACTCGTACCGGATCTATCGCCTCACGAATCAGATCGTCTGCAAGATGTTGCAGAGGGAAACCGTCGTCGCTGAAAGCTGATACTCGCAGTCAGTGTTGTACGAGCCCAAGGGTTTTGATTAACGCGTGTAGTGCAAAGTTAACAGTGATGTTGTTACTCCACATGCTGATCCACCACCAGAAGTTGACCTGTCACTTTTAACTCACATCTCGTGTAACCCCTCGGCAGTGGCATTCTCAAAGTTCCACTACCTCGTGCAGTCGTGTGCCGTCGGAGGCAGCAACGCCACATCCGTTGTCCTGGAATTTTCCCATCGATGGCGTGTCAGATGACGTCTGCCGGTATCTGAACAAGCTTTGCTATAGAGCGGGCAGGTCATGCTTTATCAGAGGACGCGTAAGAGGATCTTGAAAGATGTCCCCTGGATCCCCCACTTCCTACATTCACTCAACTTGCTTCGAACAATGATGCCCCGCATCTGGACGGTGATGCGCTCGGCGTGGAGGATGAGCGCGTCGGAATCAAGCACAGCAGGACTGCATGTCCATGTCTAGGTCCACTCGCTCGCTACAACAATGAGTTGTCAGGGATCGCACCGCATGAGTTGTGCTACCCCGTTCTTCAGACTCTCGAGTGTTGACTTCTCCGAGTGAGTGAAGTAGCAAGTCATCTGGCGGGGGCCGACTCTGATCTCAACGGTCCGCTTGTCTTTGCGCGAAACGAGACCTCAGTACCAAAGGATGTCTCAAAGACTATGGTATGCGAGATCTGCCACATCGATGGTTAGCCACAAGAAGAGTTCGGCGTAAAGGCACGTTGGTAGCATACCTTTAATACAAGTGCATCCAGCGAGGGCTATCACGCGTACCGCCCAGTCAGTCGACATATCGGTTGTAAGTGGAGCATTCGGCCGCTCGTCGGAGCATGCACAGCAGATGGATTGTGATGAATTGCATGAGCCAGCCCAAGGTCTTGTGACTACACCGCTTTGAAACCGTCGGAAAGTGCCGCACTGTGGAGGGTGTCGTCGCTTGTCAGGACGTCTCGATAACCTCAAACGCCTGCCGCAAAGTCTATTCGAAACGAACGTATCCATTTCATTTTTACTCTCGATCCGAATCCGAGGATCTATTCAAGGAGTGCTTTGAGAATGCATGCCGAGAGGATCGACACAAATCGTGGCACGCAGGTCATTTCTCGTCGTCTTGGTATTGCTTGAATCGTACAGGTATACAGTATACTTATGTTGTACAACCCAACCCTTTATGTTGCTGCCCGTCGCGTGTGCGCAGTATGAGCTGTGCTTCTGAATGCTGATTGACGCCCGGGCAGAGGGGTCGTGCATGGCCAATAGGCAGGAGGCACCGAGCAGGGATGATCAGTATCATAGCTTCAAGAGTTTTGGGCAGCGATGGAAATGTGAACAAGGTGAGGCCGGAGTGCGAGGGGAGTTGATGGGAGTTGATCGCTGTGGGGACGACGGGAGCAGCGAGGCTGCACAAACACACGCTTTCCCTTCTAGATGCTAGTGGCTGCATGCACCCCGAGATTCTAGTCAAACAGCATGTATACATAGTACCAGTATGGTGTCAGTGAGATTTGCTCCAATGTATGCGCATTCACAGATTAATGAAGAAACCACTGGAGATACGTGTGATTGAACAGAAAATGATCGATGCATGTATCTAGAGCATGGAAGCTCGACCGTGTATTCATAATTAGAACGCCGATGCTAAGATAATAACGCCCGTGCCATAGAATGTCGTGTAGGACCATGAACGCCGAATACGTCTGCATAAAGGCATTGGCGCGTGAGAGAGAACACCGAGGGTTCCACTGAACAGAGTTCCTGACCAAACGCCTATTGAGAACCAGCTCAGCCCACAACCGGCACGATTCGTCCCATGGCCCTCATACCATCCCTCTCCTTCTCCGTATCCTTTTGATAGTCGAACACCACGTCACCAAACTGCTCGATCTGATCCTGTGCTTTGGGAGCACCGATCAACACGATGCCCTTCGGCACGAGCACGTCGGCAACCTGGAAACAGCCAAATGTAACGACTTTCTTGAGCATTGGGCAAGACCTGAAGACACCTGCTATAATATGTGTATCGACGACAGGGCAGAACGAAAGGTTGATTTCACGCAGATGACGATACTGCCTAGTACCATCGAAGATTTCTGCCAACGTAGCGTGCGAGATATGCCGACAAGAGGAGATGTCAAGATATTCGAGCCGCTCACCAGAGTGGCTCATCATCTCGCGGAATCCATCAGAGCCCAAGCCGATCGGGAAGTCTTCTGGGCCATCGGGGTTGGTGTTGTCCATATCGCGCGTGCTATTGAGATCGATATAGCGTAGCGGCGGGTTCTCCCAATTCGAAAACAGACCGACATAGCCTGCGTCGCTGCACTCGTTATTCTCAGTGAAGCGGAGCTTGCTCAGATGGCGACAGGTTTTATGAATTGTCTCGAGAACATCGTCCGTAGGATCCACAGTATTATCGAGAAAGTGCTCCAAGCAGAGCGTGCGCAGTTGGGCGCCTACAGAAGTTATGAGGTGGATGAGCTTCTCGTGACGGACGGGTTCATAGAAGCGCAGGGTGAGATGCTTGAGATGCTGTAGTCGGGCGATTGCATCAATGCTGTCCTCACGGATGCGCTTGCAGCGTTCCAGCTTTAGGCGCTCAAGGTTGGGACAGAAGGTCGTGAGAGCCTCCACAGTTTCATCGTCAAAAGCAGCGTCAAGCCACTCCACCTTGAAGGATTTGAGATCTTGGCCTCGCGCGATGAAGAGTTCGGCCCACTTGTCATTCGAGACAAGGTTGGCTCCTAGAAGTTGAATGTCCGTGAGTGCTTTTGCCTTGTCGTTCATGTAGTCGATATTGCTATCCTTGAACTGGCAGCAGTTGCGGAGGGACAGTCGCTTGATGTTCGGACAAATCGCAAAGATTTGATCATAGTCTTCGGTCTCAAGATCTAGTTGTGTTGTTAGTTTGAAGTCATACACAGAAATCTGTGTAACCTACAAGCTGCCTCTTGAATCGCCACCGACTCCATGCCCGGTTGGAGGAACAACTTCATGGTTGTTGAATTCATTGCTCTCTTCTTAGAAAAGATCTCGCTGATACGGTTCACGATGCCTTCTGGCATTTCGCCTAGCTCATCAATGTCCTCGGAATGTTGGGCTAGCTTCTCGATGCATAGCTGTTGCAATGACTTCGGCCCACCCATCAACATGCCGTCTAGACGGTTGCTCTCGAGCTTCCTGCGCCCCTTGCGAACGACAGGCTTGCTTGCCTTCTGTTGTGCTTTGGCCTCCTTCACCATTTCTTTGCCGCAAGGTGTGCAAAGCAAGCCGCCATCTGGCCCTGCCTTGCTGTATGGTGTGACCGTGAACCGCTTGCTACAGAGCTCGCAGTTTGCCAGCTGTCCAGGCAGTGGCTTCGCTTTCTTGTACATGTCCATTACGTCCTCAAATTCTGACTCGTCGTCTGAGCCTTTCTTTTTCTTGGAAGCAGCCTTTTTCTTTGCTTCCTTGCCCTTCTTGATCTTTGCTATGGCCTCGTCCTGATTGCGCTTGCGCTTTCGTGTACGCTCAGCCGCCATTGCAGACGATTCCGCTTGTAGGTCTTCTTCGGTGGGCTCTTCGACATTTCCCCCGGTCGATGGACCTTCCCCATTATCTTGCTCGGCTTGTTGCACGCGCTGTAGGTACGAATCGCGGATCTCTTGGGCGGAAATGTTGTTGGCCTGTCACAAAAGAGTCAGCAAGATGCTCTCAGACTACGCTGTTGGGCACCTGGATTCATTCCGTGAGACAGTTTGAAGTCGACAAGTGCGCCGCGCCCTCAATTGAGATGCGGTCAAACGCTCGCCCAAAAGAAGTAGACTCACCGCCAAAAAGTCCGTGAGCGCAGAATGCGGTCCCCGAATTCCCGCTCCTCTCGCTCGTCGTCCGCTCCTATCGCCACCCATTAGCCCTGCGCAATCGCAACCACGCACCTAAACGAAGCCAACCTCCACTTACATCTTGCTCTTTTCTTCTCTATTTTCTATTGCGTTGAAAGGGACGTGAACACGAGGGTTGCGGTTGAGAAAGCGGATTTGGTAGCTGGAAGTGCGTGGGGGTGGTCGAAAGTCGAGGCGCGTTCCTGGCGGAGAAATTGGGAGATCAAGGGCGCGCGGTGTCACGTGGTAGAAATTAGTGGCTTGATCGGGCCTAGTCTATCTGTCACTCCTGTTACGTTCACAGTAGAATTCATATCCGTAGGACATTGATTGATCAAATTTAAATTTTCTATTATACTACTGATGGATCGAAGGGCGGCCAATCTCATACGCCTGCTTGTTGCCTAATTTGGAAAGAAAGAAAGAGAAGAAATAAGCACCAAACTGCCCTGCCCGAGCTGAGAGAAGATTCGGCCGTCGATGACCATGTGTATGAACGCTTGGACTGAACTCGCTTGAATGAATACCATAAACAGTAAAGCACTTTTTTCGATCAGAGCATTGTATCCCTGAGTTCCGATCAAGCTATTTCCGTAGAGATAGTAGTGGAAGTAGTGGAGACGATTAGATGACAGTGTCGTCATCATAATCACTGTCTTCCTCGTCCTCATCCTCTTCTTCCTCGTCGTCAGAGCCCCATGCGTTGGCAATTGGCTCGCCTTCAAGTGCAGAATCGCCCATTGGACGCTGAAACATTGTCAGCTGAGAGTGCTCACCAGTGGCAGCAACACATATCAAATGGCGTGCGGCCTTGATAGGTGCTGTAACTTACAACTAGTCCGCTGGGAGGTCCACCCGGGTTGAGGCTGGATACTGCAGAATGCGCAGCCGTGCTGGAAGGGAATGAGCGAGAGTTTGTGCTGGGAGGTCCCTCCGACTCGGTATGCCATGACTGGGTGCGAGCATCAGCCCGGCTACCAGTATCTCCACTGCTGAAGTTGCCCGCGGGAGCGTAGCCAATCTGGGATACGGCTGTCTCGCTGGTGGAGCTCGAGATGGCCAAACCACGCCTAAATCGGTACGACATGGTAATCATATCGTTCTCCTTCCCTTTCTGCACGCCATTGGTGTCGCCGTTGGCAGCACCCCACTCGTCACCCTATCATGGTCAGTGCGGTTACATGACGGTGTGCTTTATAGATTCGTGGGTAACTTACATTGGTGGAAGAAGTACCAGTCAGCGATGTTGCAGACGAAAAGTACTCCGGAGCTTTGCCGCCAGAGTAATCAGGTGTGATGAAGGCCTTGTGAGGGTCCTCGTAGATGTCTTCGTTCACGGGCGTCTGTTTGACCTGGTCCTCCGTGCACTTGAAGCACCTTGCGGTATCCTTGTTGCGTCGCTGAGAGGCAGCGAATTCCTCCAAGCCCTTGGTTTCGTCGCACATAGAGCATTGAATCTCGACAATATTTCCGCCCGTACAAACACGGCACCAGATCTTCTTGTCGGTGTTGTTGAACGTCTGCATGTGCATTTCCAGATCATCAATCTGCTTGTTCGAGTACTTGGTATAGTGCTTATTCTTCTGACAGAGACCGCATCTGATTTTCGCAGGCACCATGGTGGCGGTGTTCAAGAATGGTGAGTATACGATGGGTTAAGAGAAAGAAGAGAAAGGAGATTGGAGGAACTCTGGGCTTTCTTGCTTGTGTATGTTCGTAGTATCGGACTCGCAGGAGTGATTGAATAGCCGAGACCTTTAAATAAGTGCGATCTGTGGAGGAGAAGTGAAAGTGAGAGACGAAGTCAGGTAATCAACGAAGGAGCTTAGGCCTCTATCCCCGCTCTAGGCCCCAAAGCCTGGTGAAGGCAAGAGCGAGCTACGGCATGTGAGAGAAGCAAACGACGGAAACGGGAATGGGAAGGCGCAAACTTGGTCTCAATTTACCATTATATCACCCTCTGACCGCTCAAATGCAAAACTTAGCATATGATTCATAGTCGATAGCATAGGCAGCTCAAACTGACCATTAGTTGGAGAATGCTGGACATTGTCTATGCGGTTGTCTCAATTCATGAAAGTGAATTGCACAAGGACATGATGCATCACATCATTCAAACACAAACTATCCTCTACAGATGGAATATTGTGAGTAGTCGCCGCTCCTACTCGATTGTTCAATATGATTAAGGATAAAAGAATGTGATCAAGCAATGAGGTTGTTCAGAGCCAGGGATCAATGTATGACGCCACAACCGAGGAGGAAAGGGACTAAAATTGCTACTTATCGATAAGCGGGCCACCAAAATTATCTCGACTGTCCCGCACCCGCACGCCCCAAGCCGACACACCGCTGCAGCAGTCAAACTGGCGTCGATTCCCTTCCGGTTCAAAGCAGGTGGCAGCGGCACTATGGCACCCGTTGTCGCGCAATCGCACCACCACCGCGCGACCACCAAGCAGAACAAGAAGAACTTCAAGTCCCGCCATGCCACCAAAGGCTCCCTGAAGGAGCAGAGCAAAGGTACAACACAACCTCGTTCGGATGGAACTCTTCTAACAGTGACTGCTCAGGCAAAGTCGACTCTCTCGAACGCGGAAGCCGAAAAACTCCTCACCAGCAAGTCATGTCCAAATTCGACCGCCGCAACCGCGCAAAGCAGATGCGCCTGAACAAGGACAACGAGCACTCCAGGTCAACGAACGTGTTTGCTGGCAAGGACGGAGCACCAAGAGTCGTCGCTATAATACCGCTCTGTTCGGACGTGTCTGCTGCCGCCGCAGTTCGCAGTCTCAACTCGAGTCTCGATATCGAAGAGGAGGTCCCAGAGGCAGGCTGGACGCGGACGAACGTCGACCGATTCAAGCAGAAGGTCCAGTACTTGGTGGTACAGAGGGATCTATTGGCTACTTTGGACGCCTGCCGTGTTGCCGACTTTGTCGTCTTTGTGCTCTCTGCGCAGGAAGAAGTGGATGCGGAAGGCGAGCTGATACTGAAGTCTGTTGAAAGCCAGGGCATCTCAAACACGTTTACCGTGGTGCAATCGCTGGAAAAGGTCGAGCCCGCGAAGCAGAGACCATCCGTCGTTTCATCGTTGAAGTCATACATCACCCACTGGCTCCCGTCCACCGAGCGAGTCTACTCTCTCGACAATCGACAAGAAGCGTCCAACCTAGTGCGATCATTATGCACGACGACTACAAAAGGTATTAGATGGAGGGACCAGCGGAGCTACATGTTCATCGAGGACATTGCGTGGCCAGGTGGCAAGACTGCAGTCAGCGGAGACGGGACTGGCGAGGTCGTCTTGACCGGAGTCGTTCGAGGTCTTGGGTTGAAAGCTGACAGACTGATTCAAGTGGGCGATTGGGGCGACTTCCAAGTCGAGAAGATTGTAGCAGCCCCGTTGGAGGTGAAGAAGCGGGGCAAGGGGGAGGTTATGGAAATCGACGCAGAAGCAGACAACACCCTCGAACGCCCTAGCGAAGACCAGGACGATCTAGCGGACTTGGCGCCAGAGGAGGCCATCATGGACGATGTCACCAACTACGCCCCGTCTATGGCTCCAACAGAGCGGAAAGGAGTATTGCTTGATGATCACCACTACTTCTCCGACGAAGAAGAAGAGTACGAAAAAGTGCGACCCAAGCGGTTACCTAAGGGTACCAGCACATACCAGAGCGCATGGTACCTCGACGATCTTTCCGACTCTGGCTCTGATCTTGAAGACTATGACATGGAAGACGTTGCAGAAGCAGGTCAAAGCCAACCAGCTCATCCTGCAGACGGTGTTGAAGGCATGGATTTAGATGGCAAGGCTATGACTGAAGGCGGCCCTTCAGAGTACCCACAATCGGAGATGTTCCTAGACCCATCACCTGAAGACGAGGCTGAGCAAATCGAAGCCTATCGCAAGTCAAAAAGAACTGAAGCGGACGAGGACCTCGAGTTCCCAGACGAAATTGAGTTACACCCGAATGTGAACGCGCGAGAGCGTCTCATCCGGTATCGTGGTCTGAAGAGTCTGAAGACCAGCCCATGGGAGACGGAGGAAGACCGGCCATACGAGCCAGAAGAGTGGCAACGATTGCTCGAGATTTCAGACTACAAGCGAACAGCGACCAAATTCATGCGCGAAGCATGGGCTGGTGGTGTTAAGCCAGGGACAAGAGTCAGCGTTCATCTCCGCGGTGTCCCACTGCAGTTCCAGAACGCCCCACGACCCCTCGCGATGTTCTCGCTACTTCGACACGAGCACAAGCGGACAGCATGTAACTACAGCATTCTGCTCAGCTCTGAGCACGAAGCCCCGATCAAGTCGAAGACGGAACTGATCGTCCAGTGCGGACCAAGGAGGATGGTCATCAATCCTGTGAGTCTACGTCGACCATTTTCCAAACATATACAATTACTAACGACAACAGCTCTTCTCCCAAGCAGGCAACACGCCCAACAACGTCCATAAATTCGACCGCTTCCTGCACCCAGGCCAATCCGCAATAGTATCCTTCATCGGCCCCTTAACCTGGGGCAACGTGCCCCTCCTCTACTTCCAACGCACCACTCCCTCTTCCCCCTCTTCCTCCTCTTCCCTCCGCCTCATCGCCACCGGCACCTCCCTGCCACCCTCTACCTCGCGCATCATCGCCAAACGCGTCATCCTGACAGGCCACCCCTACAAGATCAACAAGCGCGTCGTAACCGTGCGCTACATGTTCTTCCACGACGACGACGTGCGGTGGTTCAAGAGTCTGCCGCTGTGGACGAGGCGCGGGCGCAGTGGCTTCATCAAGGAGAGTCTGGGTACGCATGGGTACTTCAAGGCTACGTTTGATGGCAAGATTAATCCTATGGATGGCGTGGCGGTCAGTTTGTATAAGAGGGTTTGGCCGAGGGGTGCGAAGGCTTGGAGGAGAGAGGGCGAGGGCGAGGAAGGGGTGCAGGGTGAGAAGGTGGGAATGCAGCAAGATGAGGATATTTAGGTGGTTGGTATGAGAGGATATGGGGGATGATGGATAGATATGAGTCATGGATACCTTGATAGTGAAAATGAATACGGCGTTCTACTTCCAATTTTCAGAAAGTTGTAGCCAAGTTATTGGTCAATGATTTCATCTTGTTCAGCTCGAGGGTATATGCTACCAAATTCCTTTTCAGTCCAGAAGAAAGAAAAGCGCCTATTCAATGCAACTTAACGCCGCCCATGCTTTTCCCCGTTGCCATCCCACCTCTAAAACCGCTCCCTCTTAGCAAACCTCTCCAACGCGGGTCCATAATCCTTCTTCATCTTCTCTCTCTTATCCTGATTCCTCCGCTTCTGCGCCTCCAACGCCGCCCTCGCACGGTCCTTCTCCTCATCAATAACATTCTTGCTTCCGCTCTTCCTCAAAAACCTGCGGAGCGCACTATTCCTACCGCGCCCGCGTTTCTTCAGGCGCTCAATCTTGTCCTCCTCCTTCTCTCCGCGCTCAGCCTTGTACTCTCTCCTGCGCTGCTCGTCAGACGCGAGGTCCAGGTTGCCGACGAAGTTGGGGTTGAGGGCGATCATGTCGGGCTGCAGTTTCTCGAGCAGGGCGTTTACTTCGGTTTCGCGGCGCTGCTTGCTGGTTTCGAAGGGGTTGGTGCCGGCTTCCATTGTGTCCGGGTTGGGCTCGCCGGAGCCGGGCACGATGATGCTGGAGAAGCCCTTGTCGTGCGAAATACCGAGTACGTCTTCGAAGGGGCAGAAACGCACGCGGCCGATGCTGAGGGCCTCGCCGCCCCACGACATGTAGGGCATTGTGGGGTTGGCGATGTCGGCTGCGTTGTGGGTGAAGAGGTCGGATTTGTAGACATTCAGTTGCGTGCCGTAGCCGACGGCTGTGAGGTTGCGGTCCGAGATGGAGAGGGTCTGGCCTGGTACTCGGAGGTAGTGCGCGTGGACTTCTTTGAACATTCGGACGTCCCAGACGGACATGCGACGATCTTGTGATGTGCTGACCATGTATGTGCCTGACTTGTCGATTGCTATGCTGCGGACGGGGCCGTGGTGTGGGAGAAGCTTCACGAGGGGTGTGGAGCTGTTGGGCGACCATAATGTTACCAGACCTTTCTGGTGGCCGACGTGTAGGATGGCGTTGTGAGGGTTCTGTGCGAGTGCGGTTGGGGGACCAAGTTTCGTGAATATCGTTGGTAGTGACTGGCCTGTTGATACATCTGTATACCGTAGTATACCCGTGGACGAGGCGGAAGCGAGGAGGAAGTGATAGGGGAGGTATTCGAGATGTGTGGCGTCGGCGTGAAAGTTGAGCCGATGCATTTCGACGCCGTCGCCCGAGTAGATGAAGACGCACTTCTTCTGCGCCACGGCAAAGTTCTTCTGGTTGCTCGTGTGCAACCATCGCGCATCTCGTATGGTCTCGTTCAGTTGCAGCTCGCAGCCCAGCTTGCCGTCTCTCCAGTCGAATGTTGCGACATGTCCCTTCCGTCCTGCAATAAGCAAATCGCGCCCGTTCCGGCTGTACTCGCACACGTCGTATGGTCCCAGGTTGTCTAGCCGTAGCTCGAAGCCTTTCTTCGCAGTCTCGACGCCGACCTCCCGTCTGATGTCGTCTTGCCGTACTCTGTGTGTCCTTTCAAGCTCATGCTCGGGCTCCAAAAGACCTGCATTGTTCTCTAGAAGTATTTCGACATTCTTAGCTTCCACTGCCGCCTGCTTGTTCTTCGCCTCGAGCGATCTTATATTCGCCCTAAGTTTCTTGTCCTTTACAGATTTTGGCCGTATCCTTTCGCCACGTCCATATTGTTTTGTTGCCGACTCGGTAAACTGTGCGATCGCGCGGGCATCTTCGTCCTCGACCGGTGCACCTTTTGACGGTTTGCGCCTCAGCTGCGACGTCTCGGGCGCGGACCCGCGTTCGGTGGCCATACTCAGGCAGCGATATGTTTGGAACGGAGGCAAAGAGTGGGCAGGTTAGTGTCTCTTTTCTCCCAGTCGAAAGGCAGGAATTGTTAGTTATCTCGTGAAGGTTGCGGGAGAGACGTTCCCAAAATTATTATTCTGCCACTCATCACCGCTTCGAAATCTTGGCGTGGGGCTAACCGAAGTGGAGACGCTTCCCGACAGGTGTTTGCTTGTATGTATACCTTTTTACGGCTATCTAAGCACAAGTTTTGTCTGTGAAAGTACGGAATTTTGAACAAGTTGTGATGCATTCGCTATGATAATATGTGGTTGCGCCTAGCTGTCCTCTCTTGCGTCCTTACCAGACCATACGTTTTCGATTGGTACACGAAAGCGTCCAAGCTCATCCTCAAGTGTGCTCGAAGAACGAAGTGTGCCCTAAGAACGCTTTCGATGTCATCGATTAAGATGCCTTCGATCTGCGGTGTTTCCTCTCGTATCGATCGCTACTGTTACCTATCACGCCTTGACATTCTCATACCCTGCTCAGCCACAACATAAATCCGAACTGCACCACATAGCTGTAGACGAACAAGAATTGAGTCCTCCGATTCTTCTGGCTCCGCGCGACCGTATATCCTGCTGCCGGGTTGCCCCCGACACCCATCCCCTGTCCGCCCTGGTCTGGGAGTAGAACATATCTCAGGCTCCTAAGCAAGAAGAAGGCGTTGGCGTTGAAGCAATAGAGGAAGATGATCCAGCTCACTGTCGCACCGCCAAAGCCAAGCCATGATGATAAGTGCGTGAGCAGTAGCGAGACGATAACGTGCACGAATTTGTAGCCGCTGTAGGCCACAAGGTCCATAAGCTGCGAGGAGTTGCTGATGGCCAAAAGGAAGGTACCCGTCCTGATGATCAAGATCTCCAATAACGTAACCGAAATGGCCAGTGTTGCCGTGTACCCAAGCAACTCGGGATGGAACGCCCCTCTTAGGCCCGCTAATAGTGTCGAGAGCAGGATGTACGTCACGAGCGCCATTGTGGGGATGTACATGTCGGGCGAGTTGGTATCGTCACGAGGGGGGAGGTAGAGCGATGAAGCGCCACTCGCAGCGTCGGGGTTCTTCAGCTGTCGAGACCACCGTTCAACCCGCCACGGGAAAAGGATGATGCGCAGTTTGCTGAGGACGTACGAGTTTGTGACGTTGAAGTAGTGTTTCAGTGCCGAGACGGAGACGTAGCGACCAAGCTGGAATTTGTCAGTATCCCAATCATGTAGTGGAAAAGTGTGACACGTACATTCTGCTCCATATATTGCTGTCCAGCGTCCACGGCGCTCTTTCCCATCTGAAACCCAAGTTGGGCGGTAGGATCATTGATGAAGCCGCCGAATGAGGGATGCATGTTGTAGCCGCCTTGCTGCTGAGGCATGCCGCCGCCTTGTTGTCCGTATCCATATCCGCTTTGTGGTTGCGATGGAGGTTGTGGGGGAGGTGGTGAGCGAAGCTGTGGGACTGTGGATACGTGTTGTGGGATAGGATGGTGTACTGGCAACATTGAATGTTAGCAGACTTTTTGGCGAGGTATTGACCAAGAGTTCGGAATCGTATAGGGAGGACTTGACGCAGGGTTATATAACGGAGCGATATACGTACACGGAGGTGAGTGGGCGGGCGGGTTGTTGTAGTTTGGACGCTGCATTTTGGTGCGTGTGAGAGGGTCAATGGCGTAGCGACCGTGGTACTGAGGACAGATCGTGAGCGAGAGGGCGTATTACGGCGAGTTGGACGGGACAGATTGTTGTGTTCCAAGCGTGTTGATTTTCTGCTGCCTTGACGACAACCAGCAATTGCGGTCCAGCTCGCACCTCCGAGATCTGGCAAGTTGCCGCACGGTCCAACGTCATATCCCCTCACAACCCACCACCAAGTGAATGAGCACTTTTCCTGTCCAGCCTGCAGAGACATTGTCCAACTTGCAGAAATACCGGATCGAGCATGTTGGATACCTTCGAGATACTGACCACGTCTGGCGTCGTCCTGTGGTCGCGCACATACGTCCCCGTGGGCGCAAACATTATCAACAGCTTAATTCGAGACGTCTTCATCGAGGAGCGCATACAACCCCAGGCCGAGGATGCCGGATCAAAACCGACGTACCGCAAGGAGGGCTATACATTGAAGTGGACGGCATCCAAAGACCTGGGGCTTATCTTTGTGGTATGTCTTACCATAGCACCTGTCGAAATTGCGCACCAACACGGCGCATAAAGGAACATGGGATGGAACATACGCTAATCGTTATGTAGGCAGTATATCAAAGTCTCGTCCACCTCACGTGGATAGACAAACTCCTCGATAATGTCCGCGCCCTCTTTGTCGGCCTTTACGGCGAGCAACTGAAGGCCGAGCACAGCAGCGTGGTCAACTGCGACAAGTTCGGATCCTACTTCGACCGGCAAATGCACGAGTTGGAAGGGGCCAGTGATTCCGGCGCCCCAAGCGTCAAGCTGACCACACCCGAGTCAAGTACGGACAATGAGAGCGCAGACGAGAGCGCGCCTGCACACCTTCTACCAAAGCCGCAACAAGCTCTGTACGATACGAGTGCCGACTCTACACCCGTACCCACACCAGATGCATCGAGACCTACAACTCCGGCGTCAAGTCAGTTGTTGACGGGCAAGGCGAGACCGCTTGGTGGGAAGATGTCTCGGCGAGACAAGAAGAAAGCAAGCGCATTCAGTTCTGCCCCTGTATCATCAGGCGACGAAGCAGGTTCAAAGCGGAAGGGCAAGGGTTCGGCAAAGAAAGGCAGAATATGGGGCGAGTTTGGTGCAGAAGAAGAGGACGACTCTGTGCTGGATTACTCACAGTCAGACATTCGTGACGCGAACTCGACGAGTGAGGCTATGGCAGAAATCAGGCCCGAGACCTGGGGTCGCAAGACGAACAAGGGCGAGTTTGTCCTGAAAGACCTGGACGATGAAATGGACGCAATCATCGCAGAGCAAAACGCAAAGAAAGCGAAAGAGACCACATCAACGCCCTCAAGCGGCCTTGTCGGAACAAGTCTTGGCGCGATAGGCGGGCTATTTAGAAATGTTGTAGGCGGAAAAACACTCACCAAGGAGGATCTCGCAAAACCACTAAAGGGCATGGAAGAGCATCTCCTGCGCAAGAACGTCGCTCGCGAGGCAGCAGTGCGGTTATGCGATAGCGTTGAGCGCGATCTTGTGGGCATGAAGACACCCAGCTTCACCAGTGAGTACTCTATACTCTTTCACGTGTGGGTGCTAATATGATCTAGCGATTGAAACAACACTAAAATCATCCATGGAAAAGGCACTGACCAAGATTCTCACACCAACATCCTCCCTCGACCTACTCCGCGAAATCCAGCACGCAAACTCTACTACAGCACGACCATACGTCATATCTATAGTCGGCGTAAATGGCGTCGGCAAATCAACCAATCTCTCCAAAATCGCCTTCTTCCTCCTCCAAAACCACCACCGCGTCCTCATTGCCGCAGCCGACACCTTCAGAAGTGGTGCAGTTGAACAGCTACGAGTCCACGTCGACCGCCTCAAGGAGCTATCTCAACGTGAAGGCGGCCAAGTCGACCTATTCGAAAAAGGCTACGGCAAAGACGCAGCGAACATCGCCGCAGACGCGGTAGTTTACGCCCAGAAAAACAACTTCAACGTCGTCCTCATCGACACTGCTGGCCGACGGCACAACGACCAACGCCTCATGAGCTCGCTCGAGAAATTCGCCAAGTTGGCTAACCCAGACAAGATTTTCATGGTCGGAGAAGCCCTTGTGGGTACTGACTCGGTTGCGCAAGCACGGAACTTCAACGCTTCGTTTGGTGCGGGGAGGAGGCTCGATGGCTTCGTCATCTCCAAGTGCGATACGGTCGGCGATATGGTGGGCACTTTGGTGTCAATGGTGCATGCGACGGGCATCCCGGTCGTGTTTTTGGGCACGGGGCAACATTACAGTGACTTGAGGACGTTGAATGTTGGAGCTGTTACCAGGTTGCTCATGAGCTAGATGCTTGATTGGAGACGCTGGACGGTTTCTGTCAAAGGGTTTGTTGTTGTAGTTCTTGTATGTATGAGGTACCTATTTTAATGATAATGGGGGATGGATTAGCAATTGCTCGTGTCCTCGCATTTAACGATGTTCGTTCGCCTCGTCGATGGAATGAAATGTAAGCCCTTCGAACTCATAGCTGCATACACCCAACAATTGAATGGAGCTTATTTGACATGAAGGAAGATGTCGTTGGTATGTAGGTACGTCGATAAAGGTTTCGTGCACATGATGACCTCGTATCCTTCCAGAGCCCATCATATATTGTGGTGTAGTAGATAGGCACGCAATATGCAGCTTGGCGGCGAGCCTGGGTCGTTGCTAGTTATATAAGGAGGGGAGAAAATGGAACGTTAGCGACTACAACACACTATGTAGAAGTTCAATTAAGTTCAATTAATCCTACCTATACGTACCTTAATCCTACCTATATGTACCTACCCACCGATTGCGGGTCGAAAACTGAACCCCCGGTCTGAGAGCAGGATACTAGGCCTCACCATCCATGTCGTTGTCAAATTCTCAAGCGAGGCTTGGAAATACGTGGTGGCCGATGAGCGAGTACGTTCGTTATGTGTTGGTATGGCGGCTTCCCAAAGGGTTGAAGCATGTTGAGCTATGGTGTATCACTTTGTGAACTTGTATCATCGCTTGTACGACATTGGTCTTTGGGATCTTTGACACGAGCCCACTTGTTAACAATCAAGCATGTCGCAATGACTGATTAGTCGTATTGATGTTTGTCATTCAAATCAATATCAATCGAGAGCTGCTGGTATTTAGATCAAGATCAATATCGATGTCTATGTTGATTGTTTTGATTGTTTACTTGTGTAGACACGAGAATAGTTCAGGTACTCGATGCCTGGGTATGACGCCATATCTTGAGGTAGGCAGTGATTATTGAAATGTAAAAAGAGTAGGTTTGATGTCAAAAGTGATGCTTTCATCGCTGTGGATGCTGTGCAGGTAGCAATCACCAAGAAGCTCAAATGACTCGCCAACAGGCCTTATGACGAACGGCACCGCACATCCGGCGAGGAAACATATGGAATCGCCTAATTTTGTGGTTCTCGGCACCCAAGCCATAGAGCCCTTGCTTGTGACACAGAATTTCCGTCCAGCTGAAAACTGCCGGAATGTGAATTCGTAGGGGAGACTTTTCCTGTTTGCGGTGACAGGTGGTGGGTGTTTGAGGACTTTGCCAGAGACACAGTCGACTATCGACGCTAGCGTGGTCTGAAGTAAATTGTATCCTTCGAGGTAATCATCTGCTGTCATTTTATACACTTTCGGCAAGCTATCAAACGCCATGGTCCGGCAGAATGCTTCCCGAAAATCGTGCCTTGTCGCAAAGCAATTCGCAACTCCACTACCTATGGTAACGACGCGGCACATCAGGAGCCAGTTTAGCATACTCTTGAACAATAAAGCAACCTTTTCAACGTCCTTTGCTTCTGTTGGAACTGTGTATGGTCGGTCGACGTCCATGTACGGAGTCGAGTCTATGATTACATGGGGACTGTCAACGATGACTCCTGAGATAGACATAATCTGCATTATTAGCTCTTAGTCGCCAGTGAGGGCCACGATCTACAACGAACCTTTCCACAAATAGTCGCGTGCTCATATTCATGCTCGAAGAATGTACTGCCAGGATAGTGGCGAGTTAGGGGAATAAAAAGAAAGCCTGCCGGCCTCCAATCGGGAACCCAACTCGGAAGACCAGATGAATGGGGAGTTTGAGTCTTACAGGCTAGAAAACGACTCAATCGCAGTGGACCAAGCACGCAAGATTGAAACCGCAGTGGGGAATACGAGTGTGTAACGGTCAGAGGCATTGTCAGCGCAATTGTAGCAATCTCCATGTACACGTTCTCCACGGACTTGTTGTAGTCGATTAGATTCAAGCTCACTGCTCTTTGCGTGGATAAGAGTGCAAAGACTCGATCGCGGGGATCCGTGGCCTCGAGTAGCTGGCTCCTTGTCCATAGATCGAAAATGCTAATGGAGCTATCTCCCGCTTGCGAGCACACTATCTCATGTAAACCAACCGCATACGACCGTAGTATAATCGTTGTCATACTGGATGCGTCACGACTGTGGCGTCTGACGGCCTCTCCAATCGACGGAAATGTGGCTGTGGCATTTACGCATCGGATGAAGAGCTTAGTTGGTATCTTTAGTGGTCCAGACATGAAGATGGACCGTGTTGCGTTTATGAACTCCTGTACGATCCAGATTCGTTCGAACCACGGGCGCGAAACGAGGGATGCCCATCCCCACCAGCCACAGTCATTGGTAGGTAACCTTAACTCCCCCAAATGATGTTCTATGTGGGGCTGCAAGTCTGAAACAAACCCGTGCGTTTCGCAGAAGAGTCTCATCAACCGGACCGCGTCCCTATCATATTGCTCTTGTTTTCCAAGCCAAAAGATCACCTTTGCAGCTCGTTTGTAAATATTGCGCATCATGCTGACCTGGTTCGCCTTCTCTTCGTTGTCTCTTTGATTGATGCAAATTGCATCCACCCATACGAGGCCCTCATGCGCGTCGTTTTGTAGTTGGAACAACAGATCCCAAAGATTAGGCGTGATCGGAGTTCTCTGTTCATTACATGTAATGAACGATGGTGGTGTATGTATACCCCAGACATACGAAAGCGCGGTATACTGCACGTCGGAATCGAGATTGTAGACTTCGAATGTGATCGCAATGATGCTCGCACCTGGGGCGGAATGTATGCGGAGCAAACGAATATCACGCTGGCAGTGTAGCGGCGAATAAAGTGACATGTTTCTTTTCCTGCGAGTTTCTCGGTGTTATATTGACATATTATCTGAGACGGTCCATCAAGATGTGTCAAATCGAAGGAGACGGCCTCAGCTGAGGCTGATCAAGGCTGCGGCTGTGGTGGGTTGACCGGAAGCTTGGCGATGGTGATAGGCTACCAGGCATCTCTACCAATAGAGAAAAAAAAAGCGAATAACGCTTACTGTCTCAGCAACATGACGGTTCGGATAAACATATATTCTCAGGCCCAATTGTAGGCGTTAAAGATATTTATCGACTAAGACGGGAGACAAAGCTAAAGAAAGAAAGACAGACGGAGAGCGATGTACAGTTTGTACAAACAAAAAGGAAACAAATATGTGTATATGATACGCACTCTTTACATGGCCAGGACACATGATAAAGTCAGTGACGTGTCACTCGGAAATGGTGCAGGGCCAGGCTTCCTGTACATACAGGCCCTTCCACAGAGCCCTGTAGTGCCATACTGTGACACTGGGTCGTCCCTTTACCCTAACACTTGGATTCATGGGATGATGTTGATGTGGCGCAGAAATCCAATCCGGCCGAGTATTGCATGTAACCAACATATGCGTACGAAAGCCCGACAATATTCTGGTTGGTTCCTGAAATATACTGTCCACATGTTGACGAAATCGTGCCGAAGATCAAGCCTAAGTACTCGGCGTCGGTGTAGTAGCCGGAACTGTATATCGAATGGTAAGGGTTGCAGACAAAGGCAACAACGTTCCCTCGAATCGAGTAGTAGTTCTTGCTGATGGATACCCCTGGGGTAACCTGATTCTTGAGATCGCCTACTGCCAAGTCACAGTTGGTGTGGTCCAGGGGAAAGGCGCAACCACACCAGCTCTGCTTGGTTGTTGGGGTGCGTTTCTCAATGTTGACAGCTGCTCTCTCGATAATCTCAGGGGTCATTTCGCTATCAGCATGTCGCTTGTGGACTTCGTTGCCTCTCTCGTCGATATCCACTGTGTATACACCGTCCGATAAGCCACCTAATTGCAATGGTTAGAATACAATCATTGAAGTTGCAGCGCATAGCATCCTGCAGAAAGACGAATAAGAATGTATTTTATCCAGAGGCACATACCTGGGAGGGTGAATGCGTAAGAGAAGAGAGGAAAGAGGAGCATCAAAGAAGCGGTGACCTTCATCTTGGGCTAATAGGTTGGGCTAGATGTTTATGAAGAATGGAAACTATTCAACTCAAATAGTATTGATATGTGTGTGCCGTAGATATGTTCGATGTACTTGGAGAGGCCTTTTATAAGTATAATGAATGTTACCTATTACTGCTTTCGTCCTACATAAGCTTTCCTAAGCTTTATTTTAGTTAAATTCTTTTGCTTATAATATTCCGTCTCTAGTGCTTATACTCTGTCTTTAGTGCTTGTACCTTGGCTCTAGCGCTGTTGGAAAACGGATTATGTTTGACTCAATTTGCGGCAAATCTTAATTTAACCCTGGACGTCTAAGGCGTACCATCTTGTTGCTCAAGAGCAAATTTAGGAGCATCCTGAAGGAGCAAATCCTGGGGAATCCTTGAGGATCAGATCCTTAAGGAGCGTCCTGTGTTACTCAGCCACACCCCATCAAATATGTCGTCTGAGCTCGCTGAGATAAACGCTAAGTAGGGGGCCGGCCTTTCGGGCGGTGACGCACGTGATATATGTGGACCTTTAACCAATGCGAAGCTTTGCCCAGCAGCTTAAGGAGATGTCGTGGAGGAACAAGGCTCTATCTACTGTCACAGCTTTTGTGTTAGTGAAGTAACCGAATCACCTGCGCAAGGCCCGCCACCTGCTTAGCATTTGGCAAGACTGGCAGAGTAATACGGTGGATAGAGTGACCGTCGCATGACTCGCTTTGCAGCCTGGTGTCTGTATCGATATGTTCGCCTGAACGCGGATCCTGGTGTTGATTGCGATATCTAGTAGGTAATGTCAAGATGGCCAGCGCAAGAACGAAAGCGAGAATCTCCCAGAATTTAAGTTACTTGTCAGACTTGTCATACCTTGATCAGCGACATCGGTTAGTCTATGAACGCGTTTCGCTTGCTGCACACGCAGTTACAACCTTTGAAGCTATGCATACCCAAGACTGACAGCATATCTTTTTATACATCTCGCTTGAACCTAGAATCGAACGCAGATTCGGGTTTGCAGACCAAGAAAGTGCACCCACAACATGGGGCCTTGACCGCCTTTTCTAGTGTACAACTTCCACACTCATGGGGTTGAGGCTGTTCCATCTCTTGTCGAGCAGATTGTCACCCGGTAAAGGAATCGCATCCCAGTCGAGTGGATCGTTTGGCAATTCTTGTCGTTCCACGAGATGTACACAGCAGTAGTCTGGGGCCGGATGGGTGTGTAATCTAGGCTTCGCAACGTTTGGTCTAGAGTTCTCGGAGCGCCTGGTTATCTTACCGTCTCCATTGAAACATACCCGATTTCCTGCTTGGTCTAATTGTTGTACGTAAGTCCGAGCTTTGTGATTTCTCAGCCCGTTGACCTGAACTTGATTCTTCGGTCCCGTGGCAGTGGCCCCGTCTCGACAACTTCAAGTATGTCTTCCCAAGGTTAGTCTAACTCTACCTCGTCCCCATTGACGATAATTACCATCTTTGAAGCCACCGCCCTGATATGCTATAGCTACCTCCTCAGCGCTAGCATATTCCTCTTTCCATGTCTTCGCCAGAATGCTGCCAAGTCTAGCTTCTTCCAGCTCTTGAAATAAATCTTGCCGTAGTCGATCCAAAAAGATGTTTTCGCTATCTTCTGATGGTTCACAGCCTTCTATGGGACATACAGGGTGCCAACAATGGGTGTTGACTGGAAGTGATAGATCGGTGCAATCGTTCGTCATGAGACTCCACACAAAGGTCGCCCAGGAATAAAGGTCTTCCTTCTTGCTGCCATATGCTGAATCTTCGTCATATGGCATCGACTCATCCGTGACCATGCCGCCTTCGCCATAGTCAGTTGTGTCTCCTGTGATGTCCGCGCTAATAGATCCGGTATGCGCGAGGGAGTAGTCAGAGCGCAGCCATATTTGCTGAGTGGAGAAAGTACGGAGATATACCGAGTGTGAGTGAACGAAGCTGAGTGCTGAAAGTCCCTGCAAGGCCCAGCGACAGTAGAGGGATATCATCATTCTGTCATTCTTGGACGGTTGCTCGGGCACAGGTACAGTCATGGCCGGCAGTGTTAGGTCAAACGGGCCAGGAGATAGCTTTTCGACGACGAGGCTTCCGTCCTCCCGTTCGCCCATGTAACTGGAGACTGTCAGAGGTGCTCAACACGCGTCAGTAGAATATCTAATTACTTACCGAACAATCCTGGAATGGTCAACGCTTAGACGTTCGTAGGTTGGTCAAAGTTTGATGACGGGCCAGCCTTCCAATTCTCTGAAATTCTGCACAGGCCCACGAGGCTCTTTCGGCCAGCAAATGATTATACTTCTGCCATCTCTGTGTGGCGCGCAATAAGTCTTGTCGAAGAAAGACGCATACCATGTTTTCGATTCTTCATTTGTTGCGCTTGCTTTGGGCGGCACAGGCATGCCATTGTACGGGATGCGCCTCGGCTCTTGAACAGGGAGGAATCCAGAGTCTGCTGGTTGCGGGGTAGACAATATCGAGCCCATGCTTTGGACGGCGGGTTGATCTTTGGCAGATTATGATGCCAGGAAGGATTGCAGCTTGCTCTAGGGAGAGAGATCGTGACAGACCTAGCTCTGGCCTGCACGGCCTTCATTCGACAGAATTGAGTCAGAAAATAGTCGCGTTCGGTGCGAGCCGAAGGTATACATAATCAAGCATCGTACGAGTGCACTCAGATGCTACTCTTCAAATAGTAGAGGCTGTTTTGAACATGGCCAAGCACTAGTAATGTTCACTTCGAACAAGAAAGTCGAAGCTTCGTTGTAAAGTATCAATGCGGACTAGTCCAGTATTGCTAATGCGGGCGAAATCGGCGCGGGAGGGGAGGACATGGTCGTCGCCAAGCACTCTTATCTTATGATCTGATTAAATTTTCTCTTGCGGGTACCACCCGGTACGTAACCAAACCCGCTTCGTGAACTTTTAGGACGCGTGGTTTCAACGGGAGCCTTGGCATTCTGATCATGTTCAGATACTCTATACTGTGTGTACGGAGCGCACGATCGAGCATTAGGCGTATTGCTTAGCCCAATCACCGTCCATAATAATCCAGTCATTATCCTAGAACGGCGCTGGGCCTGTGAGGCTCAAAAGAGCACCAAGTGCGGGCTTTGTGAGTTTCTCCAAGGCCGCCCAGGCACCGAAAGGCCCGAAAACTCCCAACGCGTGAGATGTGGACCAAGGTCCACACCTGCAATACTTGCAAGCCGCGACTTCGGTCGCAGTAGACTACAAGATGAAGCGGAGAGCCGGTGCTGAACATCTTATCTGATCATCTCCCTTCATCTACACTCTCTTCCGGTAATCAAACACTTGTTGCAGGATGGCCGAAAGAGACAAGCACACCAGGCCTTCTACGGAGCGCGTCCGCGGCGATATCGACAACACAGGCCGAGGGGGATTCACGTCTTCGGAAAAGGCAGGTGATGTTGTCGTTGGCAGCAGCGATGCTTCAAGCGAGAGGAGCGATGACGGGAGTGCGAATGTCCCTCTGAAAATGAAGGTCTTTGCAGTCCTCTTGGTGACTGCAGTTGGATTCGGGTCGCACTGGAGTAGTGGGGTGACTGGCGCAATGAAGAGCACACTGAAAAAGGTAGCTGGGTTCGAATGTTTCGAGGAAGAAAGCTGACACGAGTAAGCAATTGCATATCAACAACGCGCAGTATGCTGTACTGGAAGCCAGCGAAGACTTCATGAAGACAGCTTTGATTCTTGTCAGCGGCCTCGTGACCGACAGAATTGGCGGTGCCAGTTAGTTCTTACCCCCACTTGAGAGACTCAAGATTGACCATTGCATGCAGGCGCTATGCTCTGGGGAAACGCCATCTACACCGTGGGAGCCATCTTCATCGCAGCAGCTACCACTGTCCGTTCCTACAAGTTCATGATCTTTGGGATCGTCGTGCAGGCCTTCGGTGACATCGCGACTCAAGTCGCGCAGTATAAAGTCTTCAGTTCGTGGTTTGCACCCGCCAATGGCTTTGCATCAACCCTTGGCTTCGAACTCGGCATTGGCAAGATAG
This sequence comes from Neocucurbitaria cava, assembly GCA_027946455.1. Taxonomy (NCBI): domain Eukaryota; kingdom Fungi; phylum Ascomycota; class Dothideomycetes; order Pleosporales; family Cucurbitariaceae; genus Neocucurbitaria; species Neocucurbitaria cava. Next base: position 1,551,064 of record JAPEUY010000010.1, read on the forward strand.
GATCTTTCGTTGGCAAATCCACAGCGAACGTCATCGCGAAGAACACCGGAGATTTCAGCTGGGTGTACTGGACGGCCGTGTTCATGAATCTCTTTACCAACGTTGTCACGCTCGTCTTCTGGTTCTTTACGCGTTGGTGCGGCAAAAAGTATTCTGGAACAACTGACCCAGCAACAGGCGAGAAGCTGACTGAGAACAATAAAACGTTCGAGATCCGAAAAGTTCTCAGGTTGCCCTGGACGTTTTGGGGCATCGTCGGCTTCTCGCTGTTCCAGACCAGTGCTGCAGTCGTGTACTCTGCGAACGCAACCGAAATGGCCGAGCAGCGCTTCAACATTGACGCTGTGACTGCAGGCTGGTACTCGTCGATGGCACAATACCTGGGCTTCTTTCTGGTTCCGATCATCGGCGTCATTGTTGACTTGTTCGGCCACCGTCTCACTCTCCTTCTCGTGTGTGGCGTGGGTATGCTGCTGTCCATGTGTTTAGCGGCCTGGGGACCGACCATCAGCGGGACTGCCGCTTCTTTCGGAATCTACGCCGTTGCATCTACATTTGGTCCCACCGTCATCATCGACTCTATTCGCACATCCATGTGGTATCAGGAAGTGTTTGGTTCTGGTTATGCGATAAAGATTGCAGTGAACAACAGCATGAACATTATCATTCGTATCATCACTGGAGTTATACAAGACCACGACAATGATTCATACGACAATGTAGTTATCGTATACGTTATCCTCACCGCAGGGTCCGTGGTCGTCGCCGCTGCCATGTTTGTTAGTGGCTTCTGGAATCCGGATGTTGGACATTTGCAATGGACGAGGAAACGGAGAATTGCGAAAGGCAATGTAATTAACGACCAAAAGGAGAAGTTTGAGGCCGGGGAAAAGGGCGCCCGGAACCGCAAACTTAGCATGACGCTGTTTGTGGCATTGCTGTTCCTGATAGCCGGCGCCTGGGCCGCGTACTTTTGGGGTGTTGCGACCGGTAACAACGATTAACCTATCGTACCCTGATACCAAGATGAAGAACGAGCGCTGGAATAATTAGGATTGGGGAACCGGATGAAGTGGGGTGGAGGCATCGGGGATCCTCCTTGTAACACAATCTGATACGCGAAGTCGGTAGCAGGCGAACATGGAGATGAGTAGTCAGCTAGATACCATGTTTTCTATTACTTATGATGGCGACAAAAACTTGGAGAATCGAGATGATGATGTTGACGCAGCGCTGAGCGGGAGACGAATCTTAAGCACGAACTCCTTCTATGTCCTCCTCCTGTGTCCTATCGCCATTCTATCGACGTCCTATTAAGAAATCCACGGTATCCGGTCGTCCTTGTCATAGAATGAGACCATTGTACGCACGTAGATGTTGTCCCTGCGACTATTATGCCCTCACGTACGAGTGAACTCGTATTTCTCAGACACTTTGTTCTTTCCTACTGCTACAACCGCGTCTGATGATTGAAGTCTAAACGCTTCGTATCCACTATAGCGAGTTATTAGCGTATCTGGAAATGGCCAAAGATAGTGTGTAGATACAAAAAAGCGCTGGGTTTGAGGAACGGCAACGCGGCGGAGTCGGCGAGGACCTGCGCGCTGGCAACCAACGGACAGTATGAAAGAGGCTAACGCTGTTGTGCTCAACCGCGGCTATATTAAACAGCATGTCAAACTAGAGACGCAGAGCATAAAACTCGGAGGCAAATTGGTGGTGAGTTCCGGAGGTCGAGTGCAGAGAATCCGTGCTGTACGTGCGGTGTGTATCTACAAATGACCGAGGATAAGTTCAACTAGTAGGCAGCGAGTTGCTAAGCAAATAGCCTCGATAAGCCAGAAGGGGAATATATTAAGGCCAGCTTGTATCAACTCACTATAAGGCTATATGTAGTCTCCCGCTTTAATGATAACCGACTCGCCCATGTTATATTTTGTAAGCCAGGATCCGCCGAGTACTTGCTCTTCAGCTAACTCAACCGTTTCTGAAGTTGTGTCACATTAACTGAGAGGGCGCTCAACACAGCCCTCTGCTTGAAAAATGGCCCTCGTGATAGCGAAGATCCAATTCGTCCTCGAGATCTCGCATGGCCGCAGGAATCCATAGCGACTCAAATGTGTCGGGCGATAGGGGTGCTCCTTCAAAGGCTTTTGAGAACGCAACATGGCCAGATAGTTAAGACTGAAGCTAGCGATTACATGTGTCTTTGTGTAAGTGAAGTGAATGAGAGAGAGAGGCGCGGCTCCGGAAAAGCTGCCTATATAGATATACGCTAATCCTAGTTGGGATGGGTGGCTTCAACTATGATCTCGACTTTGGTAGCGCCACGGATGACGCTCAAAATCCAACATCTATGTGATCTTAGACGATTGTCCGCAGTATAGGTGAATGTTCTGCGGTAACCAGAGGGCGGGAGGCCAGATGTGTGACTCCAGTGCCTTAGGAGGCGATCATGGAGCACAAGCTTGCAGTCAATTTGTGTGTTTCTTGTCGGATAGGACGGCAGCGTTCTGGGAAAACTGAAAGAAGCTGATCTCGACAAACTCAAAAGCATTGTCTCGGCCTCCCGAGCGTTCATCTCGGTGACCAGACACACCATAGTTGCAGACCAAAGTCCAACAGAAGGTCTCGTTCCCGGAGTGACTCGTACTTTTGCGAAAGAGCTCGAAGTCTGCCGTGTTGTCAGTCTCCTCTTCCTACTACTACGACAGTGTTTAATGGAATATTCTTGGCGACGACCTTACCGGCCGATTCGCCAGCAACTCAGCAATCATTAGTCTAGTCTAAAACGATGAAGTACACTAAGTGAGTCGTGCACCAGCTGGTGCTAGCCCATCACAACTTAATAGCAATAACATAGAGATCTTACTAGCAGTCCTGTAAACGATCCTATTCATGACCCTGTCGGCCTCTTATTGATATCATTCCACCACCTATTGCTATCCTATTTCTACAAGTTAATACCGCAAATCATTAGCACCTCTCTTCGACAACTCCGTCACCGCCACCGAATTCCTATCCGACGGATACTTCACCACCAATTTCTCCGCCAACGCCGCCTTCACCATCTTCCCGAAGCCATGCGAAACCGACATCAGGAATTGTCTCTTGCGATTCTTATCCTGCCCTGGCTTTGGCTGCTGTCCGCCATACGTCTGGATGCGTGCCTGCCAGAACGACAAATGCCCGATCACGAACATAAAGCTCTATACGCGCGTGATGGCTATGGTACATTGAGCCTCCGGAGGTCCGTCAGAAAGCCGATAGGGTTCTGACGCGTCTTCCGGGCGGCGGAGCAGTGTACCACGATGATCTGGTCCTCTTTACCCTGAAAGGAGTCGACCGTCTGCACGTGGAAGCCCTGTCTGCCCCAGCCTGCGAGGTACTCGCGGATCTTGCCGACCTCGTAGCCGTACATGGTGCTGACCTGTACGTTGTTCTCGCCAACACACTCTGGAACCATACTTGCCAGCCGGACTGCATGATGCGCGCCGTTCGAGCTCCAGGACGAGGATGAGTTGGGGGCCTTCTCCGAGAAGCTCGGCATGTCTAAGAACCAACACGCCCGTTCTCAGGGGACAGCTTAAATGATGATCACTAATAGTCTACAAAAAGGTTGACACCGCTTTACAACAGGGCAAGCTGTGCGCTTTGGATCTACGCAATGTCTTTACCCGATTTCGGATAGTGTAAAAGTTGATCAGGGTGGATACAAGGCTTGTGAATGGACAGCTCAATTAGTGACTACTAATAGTCTACGAACGATTTGACGCCACACTACAACAGACCAAGCTGTACGCTTTGAATCTACACGACGTGTTTACCTAATGCCGGACACGACAAAAGTTGCTTAGGGTGGATACAAGCCTTGTATACTCCTTGTATCAAACACTGTTGTAGTAGTAGGAAAAGGACAGTGCTTCCAGAGCACAAACTCATTCGTGCTTGATTGGAACCAACTGTTGATGAGATGAATACTTGGAGAAGGAACGCGTGGTTATCAGTATAAGCTGTACTTCCTTAACTGCGAGATCTTATACGCAGGAACGCTGGTAGGAGAAAACGCTAACTCTCGTATGTGTGTATAGGCAATAGCTAACCTCTCTATTACTTTTAATTAGAGCATACCCTATAATCTACACGAAAGTTTCGGCTCTTTCTGGTACCTCTAATAATCACCTTTAGTGGATACAAAACTCGTGTTCCCTCTTATTCAACCACTATTATAGCAGTAGGAAGAAGACATTGCTTACAAAACAAAAGCTCCTTAGTGCTTATCGGCAGCTGATTGCTAATGAAGTGACTATTTAGAGACATAAGCGCTTGGACATTGTAGTGTAAGCTGTACTTGTGCGCATTTCTTTAACTAGGATATTTTATATGCCCAGGTACTGAAAACGCCAACGCCCGAATGTGTGTAGTGAGCGCAATACACTCCATAGATAACCTCTATGATACCTTCAACCAGATCATACCCTGTCTTCTACACGGTATTTCCAGCTATTTTCAGTAAGACTAATTATTAGCTTAAGCGGATACAAAGCTCGTGTACCTTGTGTATCGACTACTGTCGTAGCAGTGGGAAGAAGATAAGACGCACGACAGTAGGTTAGTGTGGTAGTGTGGTGTAGTAGAGAGGTATGTGATAGTAAACGTAGCAGCGGGGCTGCATCGTTATAAGTAGGAAGGATAACCTTAGCGAGCACACCCCACAAAGAGATACTTTAACATATCCTATCTACTCACCCACCGATTGCAGGGCGACTTCCACTCAGACCATACTCTGTGATACACACAATATTCCTGCCCGTTCCCAGAGACTCCAGTGATCAGCTTCAGTATATACATAGCGAGTAGGCTGTCAAAATCAGATGCTGTTGTGGTAGTAGGAGGAAGACAGCGATTGTAATTCTCGAGACTGTTGAGCCGATCATACGGCGGTCCAAATGTTTCGTTCGCACCATGTCTCAGGTGCCCGGAGAACGGCGAGGGAAGCGTCGCGGAGTCTGGTGGCTGGTGTTTTGTGCGCACCATAGAGAGTGGAGGGTTGCTCGAGCGGGAGGTTAGCGGGGCGGGGAGGGCGAACCCGAATGACGGCACTGCAGGTTTGTTAGCGGACGTTACAGGAGGGGGAGTGGAGGGATTATTGGAAGCTCCCTGCGGCCTCGACGCATCTCATTCAGAGTTGTTGTTTGCGCCGGCTCATTATAAAGTAGAAGAATTATATAGTAGAAGGTAGAAAAGTGTGTAGTAGAGAAGTTTATAGTGGAGAAGTATGTGGTATGTAGTAGGTAGGAGCAAGGTCCAAAAGAATTCAAGTTGCGTGTCTGTCAACTCAGAAGCGGTGGAGAGGAAAGAAAGTTTGGCGGGCGGGGACGCGATATATACAGCTGCCGCACGGGCCGCCGCCGCACTGCAGCAGTGAAGGTGAGTGAAGGTGAGGTGAGGTCCCACAACCGAAGGTGCGTCGCTATTGTGATGGGAGTTTGCATTGTAGTCGATAGGATAGTTGATAGAATTTTCGATAGGATAGTTGATAGAATTTTCGATAGGATGGTCGATAGGATTGTTGTGGATGTTGCTAGTGGGAAGGCACGTGATATCAAACTTGGCAGCGAGGCTGTATCGGTGTGAGCATACGAGAGAACTTGGACACGTACACCCCACAAGGAGATACTCAATTATATTCCATCTACTTCCCACCAATTGCGGGTCGAATCCTGAACCCCCAACATGAGTGCATGATGTACTGCCACAGGATGTATCCATGAACGATCCGCCCGGTAATGACCTTCATATGCGGGTACCGTTGTAGCCGGGCAGGTCAATGTAATCGTTCATATGATGATGAACTGTCGGCAGTGAAAGTTCGGGTGGTTGGCTAGAGTGACGTATGTGATTGTTCGCAATCGGGACGCTGCAAACGCTTTTGCGCACACAATACTGCAAATTTTCTCGCAAACAAACACTCCGAAGAGACCCTCTGACTCACACTGCCACATAACCTGGCTTAGACGTCTCCTATCTACCGCTTCCGTTGCTCCTCCCATCGACCTGCTCCGTCGAACCTATACTATCGCCCTCACCTTTAACTTATCCTATTGCTCTCGCCTTCGAATCAAGCACTCCGATTTCACACTCCACCAAGCAGCCACCATGTCCGACACGCCGGAGCTGACGGTATACATCATAGGATCCGTCAAGTATCTGCTAGTTGGCAAGAACAGGGATAACAGAGATGTAGTGCTGCGTATGTTCAAGAAGATGCGGGTTGATGAGACGGCTGAAGAGGTCACTTCGCAGTGGCAACCAGTCTTTTACACGTGGGGGACAGACCGCAACGACCGAGAGCTCGGAGACACGGATCTTGAAGCTGTCACCGTGTGGGACGCCGCCTTTCAGCCTGTCGCTGCGACCCAGGAAAGCCAGATGAAGAAGGTCAAGGATATTTGGCTGGCTGAGATTGGAGAACCCATCGAGTCGGACGGGGCGAGCGGAGGTGTCAAGATCAAGGACGCGTCGAGTGCGCCATCAAGAGGCTCTCCGTCCAATGCACCGGCGACCTCATCGTCGCCCGCGGTGTCTGCAGATACTCCCATTCGGAAGCGCCCCAAGCTCGCGCCATCCTCGGATCTCATCTGGAAGCCAGATGGCACGCCGCTCAACAAGACGCAGACCCGGTATCTGGGCCAGAAGATGAAGCAAGCCATGGGTCTCAGCGTGGAGCCGCCGCACCACGTCGTCCAAGGCATGGCTAGGTACGTCACTTTGAGCCTCATGTGGGGTTGTCGGGCTTATGCTTATTGTGATCTAGGTACAAATATCTCATGGGCGATGTGACTACTCCCTTCAAAGCCCCCGTTTGGTTTCGCTGGCTGCGTGAGACGGACAATATTCTGCCGCCAAGGGAGATGGATACGTCTATCGAGGCCCTGTTCGACGTTGGCCCGGAGGTTCGTGAGAGCTGGAAGCCTCGCACGAGAGAGGAGAAGGTCGCCTTGTTTGGAGAGGGCAGCGTGAGCAGGATGGAGGCGCTGATCAAGGAGCTTGAGGACTGGACCGCGGACCTTGAAGCTGTGGGAAAGTGAGGGCAGCGACTACGCACGGCGGGGTTGTGTCCGGCCTACCAAAAGCTCCTACGTGTGTTTTGCTTCTTCTTCGATTTCTTTTTCCGACTCTTCTCGAATACGGGTGAGCATGGAGGAGGATATTGGGAGATCTTACCTGGCCATGTCATTCATGCTGCTCTCAGAGACGGACGATGTGCCAAGCTTTGCCTGAGCTTCACGGAGTTTTCTTCGGCGGATCTTGTCGATCTCGCGCTCCACAGTATCGTGTGAAATAGAAAGTTAAACCATGAGCTCTCCTTTTTGAACCACTCTGTTAGCTTGTGTAATCACCTGGTGGTCGAAGGATGGGTTCCAGCGCATCGTCGCCATGACAAAGACTGTACTCGCTACTGTAAGCGTAAGGTCAGGTTGTGAGGATGATATTGTAGACTGCCATTCTGTCGGGGTGCTTCGACGCATGGCTGTTTGTGCCTACGCTACTCAGTCGTTATTCCTAGTGACATCCTATTCACACTTACGATACGATCCACAAGACCTAAAATCCAGTAGGAAGGAATGTCTCGACCTCGGTCTTTCACATGGATAGCAGCCGGCACCACGAGAAGCATTCACGTCTTTGGGCAACCAGGGATTGCGTGGTGGCTACAGCGGCGGGGCAGTAAAGATCTTGATCTAAAAGTTTCTGCTTACCGATGACAACGAAGGTCTTCCCGGTACCCATCTGGTACGCGATAATTGCGTGGTTAAAGGCCCCTATAGACTCTGGCGGCGCAATTCCGGAGCCGTGACATATGTGGGCGATTCTTCCAGCGTCGCTCAGTTGGTGCTTGAACAGCTGAATCCCGTGCTTCTCAAAAATCCCAGGATGCGCCAGGAGCGTCCAAGGGTTTGACTCACAGTTGAATCTCAGTCACCAATAGTCACACCCATAACAATTGAACCCCTACTCGATGCTCTGTTTCGCGTCTTTGGTTGTCTCGTACATCCGCATGTCACATCGGAGGAGCGACTCCACCGGGACGCGCGATGATACTGTGCCAAATGCAATCGCTGACACTGAGCGATGAGGCGTTCATACGACGCGATGACGTCTTGTAGCTTCAACAGAAACCCAATTTAGTCGATTAGAAGCGGGGCATCGGACGATGTGGTCTCTGCTGGGTGGTGCCTTCCCTCCGGGAAATGGTCAGCCCCACCTTTGGGATAAAAGCTCGCACGTCCTCTCGAATTCTTCTTCTTTCATCCCCTTTTAGAGATTACAGACACGAATCTCTGATCGATTGCCTCCCCTTAGAAAGCCTTCTCACAACACTCCAAGCTCTTCATCCACACTCATCTTTCTCAGTCACGCATTGCCACTCACGCTCATCCAACACCACGCCATCTACACCCGTGAGACCTATCAAAGCCATCAAAACCTTCATACGCCACGCTACTCGCGAGCTAAAAGCCCACTGACGACCTCCAAGCTCATCATCCATCTTCACGCTATTCAGGACTGAAGACTCCCTGTGAACCTCCCAGCCCATCCACCACCACGCTACCTACGGTCCAAAATATCACTGACTACCCCACAGGTACCACAATGGCTTCACCAAATGAGACCCCCTACACCTCGTCGTCGATCACGGCTATTCGCGAGGAGGCCAATGCGAGAATGTAGTAATACCGCAGCCGGGAGGCAACCCTCATTGCACAAATCAAAAAGACCACAGAAGAACGCGTGGCACGAGCTGAGGCCGAAAAATCAGCGGCATTGGAATTGGTCGCGCAGCTGCAGAGCACCTCCGCTTCCAACAAGACCGTCATGGAGCAGCATTTGAAGCTACAACCAGCCCCCGAAGACAAGGCCAAGAATACGGATGAGCGTGCAAGGCGTTCTGAAGAAGAGAAGCAGGAGCTGGAGATATTGGTGAAAAAACTCCGTGGTACCATTGATGAGCTGCAAGCGGGCAAGACATCTGCCGAAGCAGAGGGACTACAGCTTCGTCGGCAGCTCGACATTGCCCAGGGTACCAACTCGCTGCTTGAAGAGCAAAAGCAGAAGCTCCAAGCCATCATCGATGAGTATAGCGGGAGGGAGATGACGTGGCGCGAAGACAGAGCAACCATAGACTCATACGCTCTGTTGGTGGGAAGCCTTGACAAGAGACTAGCGCGTGCCTTTCAATGTAGGAAGGAGTGCGACGAAGCCTGTGAGGTTTTTCCAAAGCAGTATGAAGATGACTTGGAGGAGGTCAGGCAGGCCATCTATGAGCAATAGCTTCCATAGCTCATTAATGCGAATCATCTTGCGTGTCTTACCAAGCTTTGAGCTATCTTTCTAGTTCACATTACGTAGTTGTGATGGCTACAGAGCTCATAGCGTGTTGAATTATATTGTTATTGTATTAATGTGGAGAAGCCAACATACAGAATCCTTCATAACAAGTGGCTCGAACAGTAGTCTGTCTAATGATGTTGGGATTGTCGATAGGATTGTCGATAGGATCGTCGATAGGATTGTCGATAGGATTATTGATACAAAGACAGAGCGATAACTAGCGTTAGAATAAGCGCTAAGAGAGTGCGATAGGATAGCTGAAGCAATCTTCTATAAGCAAGCCTGTGGTTGTGGTTATGTCCTCACACGTGACCCCTACGCCGCCGTTTTCATGCCTCGGGATCTCAAATGTCCTCCATGATTAGTTCCTGGCCTACTCCCCCGCCTGCACAATCTCCTTTTATCCCGGAAGCTTGCGCTGCTCGTCATCCAGGCCCTGAACAAATGATTGCATGTCTCCCACCGACTTCCTACCCGTCAGTTTAATTTCGTCACATGTTCGTTCCAGGTTCACCTCCCACTTTGCGCACCTCATCCTGCATCGTTTTAGATATGTGGACGCAAAATTACATATGAGAGCGAACACTGAGGCGGTCCGCAAATTCCTCGGCCTGTGTGGCTCGCACCCAGTTGCTTCACAAAGGACCGTTCCTGAAGATCGTCGAGTGGCTTTTGCAGAGGCTCTTGATGTCGTTTGCAAGCTTGGATATCTCCAGCATTTCGCGAGCAATGCTCGATCCCAGGGTAACCACCAGGCTGGCGAGCTCGGCCGGAGTGCAAGAGTCGATCTTTGCTTCTAGTGCCTGCAGATCGGTCATGTCGCTCGAGTCGAACGTGTCAGCGATTTCGTTTGGCGAGAATAGGATCGTTGCTAGCTCCTCTAGCAACGAATATCACGTTTCTTTGAATGAACGGACCGACAATCATCGAAGGGCCTGATACTGCACCGCAGCATCGTACATGCGAGCATCAATATGCGAGCTCATTGACCACATTCAAATCTTTCAATATTTTGGAGGTAGACCACTTTACTTATTAGCATTGGCGCAGAGCTCTCAGCGATCCTCTGTTGAACATACCTGCAGTTGTCCACCGTGTACCAATGAGTTCTAACAGCTCTTTCAAAGGGCGAATGATCGGCTGAACGCTCTCTTGTTCAGGACGTCGTTGTTCTTGGAGATATACCATCGCCGCTTTGTATATACAATGAGGGATAAAGACGGAGAGGGCGTCAATTGTCGTAAGGGAGGGATCAAAAACGGTAGACGCGGCGCCTTGCGCGATTTCGTTGACGAGAGTTCGTAACACATCGGATGCTGCTTTGTTGCAGTTCTCGATGTTGGGCGGCTTAAGATGGGATCCGTACTCCAAGATCTCGAGCATAGCGCTGTTTTGTTAATCTAACTAGGACAGGAAGAATGATATTTCAAAAATACTCACCTTCGACACAGGGCGATGGCGCTAGAAAAGATGGCATCTTGCGGAGAACATCCTGTGCTGCAATGTGCCAAGAGAGCTATCAAGGCTTCTAAGATCTGCAAAGCCTCCATGGCTTTAGTCTCATGATTTGGCGTTGCTTTGCGGACGTGATCCAGCACATCTTCAAGTAATTGCGACGCCTGAGTCAACTCGGCCAGAGGAGTAATCTGCGCTACCCTCGAATAGCCCCTGGATTGCTGGTCCTCATGTCAACTAAGTGCATGAAATCAAGGGGACAGGCAACTAACACAATCATCTCCAAGCCCCTCCAGAAACGGCTGCATACAAGTGACCGGCACCTTGGCCCTCTGAAGTGTAGCATATCTGCTCAACGCTGGTGTTAGATCCGATCTTCTGATAAGGTATAAAGAGAGCCGTAGACCCACCTATCAGCGACAACTATAGCCTTCCAAGTCCGCTGTGCCTCTTCCGCTCGCTCACCAAGGGTTTTGAGCGGTTCTTCGGGAGAGTTTGCTTGAATTCCCAACTCAATTGCGGCCCGAACATTGGTTCCCGAGGAGATGTAGGCTGTACGGCACATGCCATGGCCCAGCTCAAAAATCGTAGTCAGTAATCGACCCTGAAGCATATCGATGGAGTTGCTGCCAACCGCTTCCAAGGTGCCCACGAGGCGCTTCACCAACAAATACAGTGATTGTGCCTTGGATGACAGTTCTCCGTCGACAGGCTTAGTACACAGGAGATACATGGTCAAGTTTAAGAAATAGAATTCCGCTGACTCTGACGCGATTTGCGCAGGTTGTATCCGATTGAAATAGGATACTTGTGATAGTACCGGGAGCCATGGATCGATGGTGCGGAAGAACAGGGCAGCCCCGCCTAGTACCTGCTGTGTATCTCCAATAATGGCGGACATATGTTCATAAAGCGCCTCTCGGACGTGCGGAAAGGAGACTTCTTGTAATGGCAGCACACGCAATGAAGGAGATGGCTGTGCATGAGAGTCTTGATCAGGTATTGGATACGAACAAGGTCGCTTAAGCCTACACAATTGTCAACACGCCCTAGTTCGAGCTGGGGCGACTAAACGTACCTCTTGCACAATGAGCACATGGGCAGGCGCCTGTCGCATTTCCGCTTCTGTGCCCGGCATCTCGAGCAGGCTTGCACGATTCCAGAAGGCATTCCTATCACAAGTGCCCGGACGAAATTGCGGATCCAGGTGCGGACGCCAAGGTGGAGATACTGTCCACTGGTTTCGCAATTCACTTGATAAGTGATGAGACGGTAGGTCAGACTGTGGAAGTGCAAGGAAGCCGTGGAATGTCCGCCCGGCTCGAGGTCAGAGATGTTGCGCTAAACGCATTGGGCTTGGTCTCCGCACCCGTCCGCACCCGCACCCGCATGAGTTACTTCGCCCATATCAAAGGACGAACTTACGCGCTACAGCCCGTAATACGCCATTATCACTATGATTTACCTATCTTTGGGATGAACATTATCATGGCTACTGTCCGGTGGGACCCGCTATCAATCATTTCCGCACCTACGCCCGCACTTACAGTTCTCCACACCTTAGACTCCCTGATATTCCGGGAGATGGCAGCCACTAGTCCCGCAGGGGAGATATTGACACAGATCTTATGGACGAAATGAAACGGGATAGTGGTGCATGACGCCACAACGTAAGGAAAGAGTGTATATAGAGGAGAAGTCCTACAGTGTTGAGACTGCCGTCTCCATTATATCAACGAACCCACCAGAGCATTTCAATCCAACGCTAACATCATGACTACCATTCGAAACGTTGCGATTGCAGGAGTCTGTCACTCTTTTCGTCTCAAAATCTACATCCGCTAATGCTCTCAGGCTTCTGGTACCCTGGGCACGCCTATCCTTCGTGCGTTGATCAACTCAAAGGCCTTCAACGTAACAGTTCTATCACGACAGTCCTCCGACGCTACGTTCCCAGACTCTGTTAAAGTCATCCACGTGGACTACACTTCCTTGCCAGACCTTACCAATGCCCTGAAAGACCAGGATGCTGTTGTTTCTACCCTGGCCGGCACAGCTACAGAGACGCAACGTCCTTTAATCGAGGCCTCTATCGCAGCTGGCGTCAAGCGCTTCATCCCCTCGGAGTTCAGCTGCGACATCGACAACCCAAAAGCAGCTACTCTGCCCGTCTACCAACGCATCATCGCCATACACAAGGCTCTTCAAGCGCAGGCGCAGGCTCACCCAGAGTTCACGTACACCTCAATTCGCAATGGTGTACTCCTCGATTGGGGCCTGGCAAGGGGTCTGGTCCTAGCATTCGACTCTGAAACTCCTACGCTTTATGATGGAGGCGATCGTCCCTTCAGCGTATCAAACATGGCCAGCGTGGGTGAGGCAGTGGTTGGAGTTTTGCGCCACCTTGACGAGACCCGCAATCGCGCGGTTTACGTGCACGACCTCGTCATCACGCAGAACAAGGTTCTCTCCATGGCCCAGAAGTTAGCTCCAGAGAAGAAGTGGAACCCCGTTGTCGTAAACTCAGCTGATCTGGAGGCGAAGTCGCGGGATGCGTTCGCTAAGGGCGTCATTAACATGCACTCTGGTATGGGATTCCTTGTTCGAGCTGTATTTGGGGAGAGTTACGGTGGCGAGTTTCAGCATACTGACAATGAGGTGATTGGCACTGGGTTCAAGACTGACGCTGACCTCGAGGGGTTAGTGGAAGCAGCCTTGAACCATACACTTGTCCCAGGGGCTTAGGAACCTGCGCCGATCGGGTTGCTGGGTTCGGCCAACTGTGCACCCAGGGTTAAGATGGCCAACAAGTGGAACACATTTTTGACGAAATAAATAATGGTCGAACATATTCATTGAGACCTCATCTGAATAGATTGCACGTTGAACAAGTCCTCCTTATAACTCTCACATCAAGACAAGAGCGAAGCACGTGAACTAAGCTGCGGAGGTACTGGACTATTCCAGCTTCACCCAGGCTTCTCGCCAAATACAAGCGTGGTCCTAGGCATTGTTTCTAACACCTACAACGCAACCCATAAAATTCAAGGTATCCTTCAGGCTGGTAGTTTCGTAGCGGCCATCACCATCGCAGCAGGAGGTAGCTTCTAAACTTCGCCGCATTTAAAGAATGGGCGAACACACTACAAAAAAAAACCTGGCGCTTCAACGTAGCGATCCCAACCACACTTTCTACAAGAACCCATACGCCCTTCGCAAGATCGAGATTCAGTCTGTCGATTGGTTCGGCGCTTCCAAAATCGGCTTCGTGAAGCTGAAGGCCTACATTCGAAATGGAACCGGAAAGAATGATCTTCCAGGAATTGCTTTCCTCCGTGGTGGTAGCGTGGCTATGCTAATGATTCTACGACCAAAAGATTCAAGAGACGAAAGATGGGTAGTCATGACAGAGCAGCCTCGAGTTCCGGCATGCAGCCTCTCGTTTGTTGAGATTCCGACCGGCATGATTGACGATGCAATGAATTTCGCTGGGAAAGCGGCAGATGAGATCAAAGAGGAGACGAACTTTAAGCTGCCAGAGTCTGAATTGATACATCTCACTGAGCTTGCACTGAAGCTGTCGAAGGTCGAGGGGGAATCTCTTCAGAACGCGATGTATCCCAGTCCAGGGGGATCAGACGAATTCATACATATCTTCCTGTGGGAGAAAGTGAGTCGAATTTACTACGCGGTACAATGTACAGGCTGACCCGTGCTTCAGGAACTGGATCGCCAAGAGATCATGGATCTTCTGGGCAAGCTGACCGGCGAAAGACGAAAGGGAGAGATGATCACATTGCGGCTCTGCGACTACGAGGAGCTATGGAAAGTGTGTCCCAGGGACGCAAAAACTTTGGCAGCCTCATCTCTTTATGAAGGCCTCAATAGAACTGGTGTTATCCAGGAGGAGCTGCGCAAGCGCAAGAAAAGATCGGGATCCCTTTCTGGACCAGCGAACCCATTAGAGTAAGGTAGGGTGAATGAGGCACTGAGTGATGTCGCAAACTTGGTGCGTCTTCTCTCTCCAGGAAGCTCATCGCGACTGTTACTAGGAATGAATCGCAAAGCTGCGTCCACTCTATAGCAAAGAAAATACACTCTCTCAGCTGTTAACCCACATGCGGTGACTGATCAAGAACAGCAGGGATAACCACTAAGCCGGTGAGTGTAGTGCCAGTACAACGGCTATATAAAAGCACAATGCAAGGTAGCAATAGCATGTAGCCAATGTGCCTCATTTTCCTGTAGGGCGAAGAGAATAAGGGTGGGCTAGCAAATGAGCCCCGAAGCATACGAGTTGGGCTCCATCATATGCCACACTCGACAAGAGGCCTGTAATATATATATTTGCCCCGAAATACTGCAACCTTGAAGGTTTCAGGTTCAAGTTCCGATATGTCAGTGGTAGGAGCCCAACAGCCATCGCCGTGGCAGGACGCTATTGTTGTGCCATCCCCCGGATCTCCCCTCGAAGAGGATATCTCCCCATGCTTTTTAAGTACCTAACCGATTTTCGGGTGTTGAACTGTACCAGTACTAGGGCTGGGGTGTCGGCGACATGACTTCCACCACGACAACGACGGCTGCCACTACAACATCACGATCCCCATCGACACGAATTACTCGTCTCTTTGGTGTCTCGTCGCCTTATTGTCCCTTTACACGCTCGATCGTTGTCGCGTCAACATGGCGGGACCCAGGACAACAAAGGCGCTGCAGCTGGGGTAGTGCATAGCAAGAGTTGGAAGAGAATGCAGCCATCGATGTACTCGCGTCACTGTTAAGCCTAGGCCCTATTATGCACCTAGCACTAGTATATCTATAAATAAAACCTGCGATAACACACAAAGAGAAAGACTGCTGTTATACAAAAGACCAAGAAACGCCTCTACATTCCACGATGACAAAATAGTCTAGAATAGCCATGCAACACTATGCACTGCGCAACTAATAAGGGCAGACAAACACAGGCTGTCGCGTGTAATCGCCGCACTGGTAGTTGCCCTTGTCCGCAGTCGAGTCGTTGGGGTCCTTGTCAGCCGAGTCGTTCTTGCAACCGATGACCTTCTTCCCACACCACAGCGCTCCCGCGTCGTCGCCGTCGTTCTGGTACTGGCACTTCTCGCCGTCAATTGTGAGGTCGAGTTCTCGCGTGCCACCAGGGAATGTCGAGCCATCCTGTGCACCATTGCCAGACAGATCCCACGGCACGGTGTCGAAGGGGCGGAGGAAGTCCTCGCGGCATCCGACGCCCTGTTCATAGTCAGCCTCGAGGAAGAGCCAGTCCAGTGTGAGAGCGCCTGGAACAAAGGAAGAGAGGACTGCGAGCTGCTTGGTCGGTCCGGTGGGTGGCGCTGGTGCGGGAGCTGCGGGGTTGCTGTAACCGTTCGCGCCCGAGCTCCTGTGGTCTTCTTCTTTCGCGCCGTTCCATATCACGCGAATTGGATTGCCAAGCTCGTCCTTGTTCTGATTCTTCACCCAGCTCGATTCGTCGCTGATGAGATATTTCTGGATCGCTTCCACCCGCTTCATGCCTTTCAAGCCGTCCCATTTCTTGTTAGTTTCCGGATGTGACAGGTATGTTGCAACGACACCTGCTACTTGAGGCGCAGCTAATGTCACCGCGTCAGAACATATTACATCTGTATTGGGTCCAGTATGACTCACCGAAAGATGTGCCTTGGATGTGCGGTGCCTCCACTTTGTTGACCTTTGTCTGCGCTTTGAGATTCGCACCGAGTGCGTACACGTCGACGAGGGGTCCGTACTGCGAGAATGGTACGCGTTCCCGGGCCCTACCGACAGCGCCAACATTGATAATGGGAAGGTCTGGGGTTTTCAAGATGCCAGGAAAGGTGTCGATGAGTAATGCCCCTTGTCCTTTATCTGCCTCGTTTCCGGAGGCCACGATCAAAGGTACCCCAAGGTCAAACAGCTTCCTTATCGGCTCATTGTACAGTTCATCATCGTAGGCGTCGAACTTCTTCAGATCATCAGCTACCCAATTGTAACCCATAGATCGTGATGTTTGAACAACGCTCTTCAATTCGCGGCCCGGGATGTTTGCGATCTCAGCTGTGACCATCTTCAACCCTTCGTACCAGTCCATACCGTCAGAGCGGGTTTCGATCTTCACTGGTATCAAGAAGGCCTAGATATCAGTCAGCATTAGCACACTGCCTACATCCCGCAGTAACGAAATCCAAGCCCTTCTCCACCGGCAGGTCTGCGAACGTGACTATAAAACACCGGGTCGTAGTTAGATCAGCGAAAGTGAGTGGCTAAGCATTGCGTAGCCACGAGGAGAGATAAGAAAAGTGATTCGCATCATGCGCATCCTGCGATGGCCTTGAACGCATGTTACGCACCTTTTTCGCCACCCCGTACTTATTACCAACGGCTTTGGACGCCGTTTGGGTGCCGTGAGAGTCAGCCCAACTTGGGGCATCGTCGTCCTCTTTCTTCAGGCCTTCTGCAATACTGGCTGGGGTTTGGATGATATGACCATTGTCCGACATGAATTCTTTGCCCGAGTCGACCTATTTCGTGAAGTCAGTATTTGTTTTTCTTGTCACCAAGCTAGGCACTAACACTTTCAACATCTAGGTTGACACCCGAATCAATGACGTAGACGTATATACCGGCACCGGGATCTGGAATGTGGACATAATCGTGCTTGTTGGAATCATCCATACCTCTAGTGATAGCGCATTAGCTCCAAAATGACAAGGAAATTAGGTCCATGCTTACTCAAATTGGCTGACCATGACCAGAGCGTCGTCCGCAGCCTCCTGTTTTTCCCACTTTCCAGATCTCGCGTCTAGCAGGGTTCGCTTATCGGTCTGTGCAAGGGAGCTGAGGATGTACTTCTCGTCACTAGGCGGCAACGCTCTTGCGTAATTTGTTCCTGGATCGTCTGAAACTTTTCCCACGCCCTCATGATTTTCGACCGCCGCTTTTGCGTCGGGATCCAGACGCAGACCCCACCAAGCTGTGATATCCCCGTTTTCGTTGCTAAAGTGATATATATTCGTGCCGGGTTGGATTTTGGATCTTAGAAACTCCTCGGTGGCTTTGGTATCAGTGCTACCGTTAGGCTTCTTGGCGAAGACGGTGTAGATACCGTTGTTTCGGCGGCTTAGTCGGCGACGACCTTCACCAGTTCCTGTTTGCGGCGCATCTTTCGGTTGTACCACACGAACCGACTCGAGGGCTTCAATAGTTCCGGTGAGGTCGTCGCCGTCCGATGTGATTGTCCATGACGCACTCTCGCCACGATGGCCGTCGATAATCACATTGTTGTCGCCATAGAGGCTCTTCAGCTGCGCTTCAGTTTCGGCGGTATTGGTAGGATCGATGGCTTCTACCGTGTAGCGGGTGCCAGCGGGAGTTCTGATTGACTTGTCAGAGAGATGGCTCGAAGTAGTCGTTGCCAGAGTGGATTGGGTGCATAGTAAGAGAATGAAAAGGAAGTGCATTGTTGATTGTGACAGTAGTTGGTGATGTGAGGAGAAGTTTTATTGGTGAGGATAGCGAACGTACTCGGGATGTTCTTATACCTGAACGGCCTCCATGAATCTGAGTTGCCAGTGTGCCTCGCCAGCACTCGCAGGGAGGCGCAAGGCATCATTGAGCTGTGCCAGATGTCTCATCTCGCACTCACACGGCGAAGTCATACCGAACTGGACGGTCATCGTAGAGGCCCGTTCATACCAATCAGCGTACACCATGAACGCAGCCTGTCGTGGATTCGAAACAAATCCAGACGGCGTAGAAGAGTTCTTTCGTCATGTTGACGCCTCATGCAACCGTGATAGAGGCGTGGAAGCACAACGGAAGATAAGATCAAGGAAACGGTGACTGAAGCAAAGATAGAAGAGCGAGGCGCAGGCGGCGATGGCCTTTATGAAACACGGTATTGAGACTCAAGGAGAAACGCCACATACTTATTGGACGAGCTCGCCATGCTCTGAACGCGCCGTGGGGCGGTGGTACGAATGTCGACCAAGAAAGCCGTCTGAGAAATATTGGTATCTGGCGTGGATGGTGCGTAGAACAGTGCCTTGTCGCAAGTTGAAGGCGACGAAGTTAGAGATGGTCGAGAAGCGGGGCTAGAACTGGAGGCGGCTGTGACGTACAGCTTGCTGTGCCGCAATCAATCCGCACAGACAACTTTCGCCCCTAGTGATTTGTGCGAAAGAATGAGAGGGTCGCTTGAGTAAGGCGCGCTGGTGGTTTATAACTGCAGGAGTTAGAAGTAAGAAAGCTTTATAGGGTTGTAAGTTTAGGATGTAAGGTAAAGTTGTACGTAAACGAGTCTGACCCCCGTAGTCTATTAGATATTAATTAATTAAGTCTTAAAGTAGCTTAGGTAAGCGCGACGCTTCTACGATCGCCTATAACACGGTATTATTTAACCTTAGCTTTAAGAAGTATCTACTTACGCGTTTTTAGCTTAGGTAGTACTTTTTATAGCTTAGTACTACCTTTATATAATACCTAAAGCCTAAGAGTAATATAGTAAGTAGTTTAACTAAAGTATATAGTTATATATAGTTATATATAGTTATAACCTTACTATAGTTATACTTAGGTACTAATATACTCTATAAGTAAGTTACTATTATAACCTAAACTAATAGGTCCGTAGAACGGCGCTACTTAAGTACTAAGGCTAATAGAACTATCTAGAAAGATATTAAGGATAGACTATACTATAGTTATATAACTAATTAAGGGTTAGTATATACTAAGGGAATAATTAGATAGAACTAATTATAATAATTAGTATTTAGTAATTAGTAGGGTACTAATTAAGGTAATTATAAAGAATCTCTTTAGTATATAGATCTTATAATATAATAGCTTTTAATATTATATTTAACTTAAGTTACTCTTATAGATAATTAACTCTTAATTATCTACCTTAGTCTAACTCTCTCGTATATCTATAAAATATACTAAACCTAACTACTAGTTTATATCTACTTTATTATATTATACTTTATAGCCCTAAACCTATAACTAAGT